>OY821520.1:226694671-226809671 GCA_963682025.1 Cordilura impudica | reverse complement strand
TGTATTCTGATAACCAAAGCGATCACTTCATCTGACGCAAGTGCAATCGTACTATTTGAAATTGTTTTTTTTAATTTTAATTATTTCACCCTAAAATTTATATCTAAATATAAAATAAACTTTGAATGAAATTATAACGTTTATGAAAATCCTCCCTCTTTTCATTTGTGTCGCAAATTAAGGAAGCAAGGATATCCCTACATCCCGTTGATCACAACACTAGCCTAATTTTACCACAAATTAGTTCATGGTCCTTCGACAAAAAAGAATCCAGGAAGATTGTCGCAGTCTACAAAATACAATATTATAAAAAGCCTTATAAAATACAACATAAACACTCATCAAAATATGGTAAAACCAAAACGCCACAAGCAGTAAGTACAAGCTAAAATAGAAAGTTAAAAGTTTAAAAATTACATACATCAAGAGACAACTACATACACCAAAAAAGCTTTTCTTTAAAACAAAAAAAAAAGCTTTGGTTGCAAAAAAAAAAAAAAAAAAAAAAAAAAAAAACAAAAAAGTGATTTCAAATTTCATTTAACTAAATTTAAATTTAATAAATTTAAATCTAACGGTTCAGGAAAAATATCAACACACATATGTGAAGATATATAAATTAACCAGTATGTAGTTTAGGCCATTGCCCTCTGGTTTTCTCGTTTTTATATAGAAATCACCCTTTGCCCTTGAAAAACAGAGCACAATATAACCTATAAAATAAAATGAGACAGACTGTGTATGTAACACTCTACATAAAAACAGGTTCAACATCTCGACAGTTTTTGCTTTATGTCATGTAGTCATTGCTCTCCAACACCGCTAAGCCAACATTGAGGAAATAAATTCAGCCGTATAACTACGACACGTAAGAAAGAGAGAACATGACATAACAACACATAATACTGGGTTTAACTAGAACAATCTTTGGTTTCAATATCAATGCTATAAACAGCAAACAGCAATTACTTTTTCGCAAATACAAAAATACGGAACAATTTCAACAACAAATTAATAAAAGTGAAAATAATTAAAATTGTGTTAACAACAAATTAATAAAAGTGAAAATAATTAAAATTGTGTTAACAAAGAACAAAAAAGAAAAGAAATATATTTTTTTAACATAAAATAAAAAATTCGTTTGAAATCTTTTACGAAATAACATAAATAGTCTAAATTATACCAGCATCAACAATAGAGAAAATATATACAAAATATATAAAATATTGAATGCGTGCTTAAATCAAAATTAAATAAAGAGTCTTAGAATTTTCTACAAAATCATATTTCAAAAGGCAATAATACAAGGTGTTTTTGTTTAATGATATGCATAGTTGAAAATCACTAAAGGTACTCAGCAGACTCTAGTGCGACATATCAATTCACCTGCAAAACCAGCAAGATTGCACCATTCATAGCTGCGAGCAGAGGCAAGGCTAAGAAACATAGGAAACATCCAGCCAAGTATTATATGATGTAATTAAATTAAATCAGTGTAAGTTGCAAAAATAAAAAAAATTAATAATAAAAATATATATAACTACACTTAGTGGTTCACCCTTTTATTTCAATTTATACTCATATATTCGTATATATCCATACACATATTCATAAATATACGTACGAAAAGATCCATACGCATATCCATATACACCAAAATATGAGAATAAGTGAGACAAACAATAAATTTGATTACTTGTATGTGAATGCAAAAGAAATAACTCAAAGAGAAACTCTAAGGAAGAGTAAAGTACAAGAAGAGAGTAGCAAGAAAGCTTTTCAAAAAGCTACATTTAAAAGAGAAAACAATGTTGGTGTCAATAATATATTTGCTAACAAAAATACACTCTTATAAAATATAACATTTGCCCACTCACTTCTCTTACAATTTTATACACATTTTCTACCATCAACTAAAAAAGAAAAGAAAGAGAAAAAGGAAAATTAAAAGACAACATTAAACAATATTAAAAATAACTCATTACATTTCATTACAGCAGCAGATCTTTCCTTTCATACACATAACATAAACACCCAAAGCAATACATACATCATTTCAAGCAATTATAATTTATTTAAAGACAAGCAGATCTATTCTCCCTACACTGGTTAAAGCTTTTACTTGCACAAAAAACATTAAGGTGAAAAATATATTTGCTATAAAAACTAACTCTAAAAGATCAACTATTTTATGAATAGATTAAATTAAAATTTAATAAATTATATTACCACCTCCACATTTTATAAATAAAATTTTTTTATACAGAAAATGATAGTTTCAATATAATAATTACAGCCCAAATAAATAATTTCAAGAAAATTTGTTGTTTCAAATTTAATTTATATTTATATAAATTTATTCAACACAATTATGTCGTAAAATCTTTAAATCAGAAAGGATAAAATCTGAAATAAGAAAACTATTTTAAGTTATATGGAAAATCTTATAAAGTTTTGCACATATACATACATATATAACATTGTGGAAATTCAACTCTATCATGGAGAATTATAAAAATTAATTCAGAAATTGAATTTAAATAATTACTCATTAAGTTTAAATAATAATCCGTTTATTTAAATTGCAGCTGACCAAATTACAAGTATTTAAATTTCCACTCAATAAATTTAACTAATCACCCATTTAGTTAAATTTCAACTCATTAAATTTAAATAATCACCCATAAATTTAAATTTTAGCTCATTAAATTTAAAATTTAGCTCATTGAATTTAAATAATAACCCAGTTGTTTAAATTTCAGCTCATTGAATTTAAATAATTTAAATTTTTGCTCAATAAATTTAACTAATCACCCATTTAGTTAAATTTCAGTCACTAAATTTAAATAATACCCCACTTATTTAAATCTCTGCACATTAAATTTAAACCATTTAAATTTCTGCTCATTAAATTTAACTAATCGCCCATTTAGTTATATTTCAGCTCATTAAATTTAAATAATCTCCCATTTATTTAAATTTAAGCTCATTAAATTTAAATAACAGCCGATTTATTTAAATTTCATCTCATTAAATTTAGATAATAACCCCGTTATATAAATTTCGGCTCATTAAATTTAAATAATCTCCCACTTATTTAAATTTCGGCTCATAATTTAAATAATTACCCATTTATTTAAAATTCAACTCATTAAATTTGAATAATTCCCCATTTATTTAAATTTCGGTCCATTAAATTACCCATTTATTTAAATTTTAGCTCGTTAAATTCAAGGTATTTAAAATTTAGCTCAATAAATTTTAATAAATACCCACCTGTACTCAGATATCCCAAATTTCACAAATTCCTTTAAAAAAAAAAAAAAAAAAAAAAAACCCTCAAACCCAGTTAACCTAGATAATCAAATCTTGTGAGAAATAGTAGCTCATTACATTTTAACGGTAACCCAATTTATTTAACTCGAATTTCAAATATGCCCTCTATAACTGAAGCATCGGCCATGGCCTTTAATCCCTTATATAAGGAACAGTTTCTCTTTGATTGTGGCCTTTTACTTGAGTCCTGTGACTCATTCAACAATGCTTTGGAGGAGCCAAATGAATCCATTCTTGAGGTGAAATTGGGAGAACTAGGCTCAGAATGGGTAAACCTGAAAGACTCGTATCGTAAAGTAATGTTGGCGCAAGATGGGTCAATTGATACTGAATTCAGGACAAAGGCCAAAGATGATTATAATGCTTGCTCAGAAGCATACTATCACTGCCATTCCCAAATGAGCGATTTGCTAAAGGTTAGCCGAATGGATACATCTCGAATCCCGGTAGGCCAGTCAACACTTCACCCTCATACACACAACCCAAACTCTGTCCCTGAAAACTCAGGTCACTACATAAAACTGCCTCCATGCGATACTGAGGTTTTTACTGGTAGTTATGAACAATGGCCATCCTTTCGTGACATGTTCACGGCCGTGTACATAACCCACCCAAAGCTTACACCAGTCACTAAACTCTATCACCTCAGAAATAAAACAAGAGGTGAAGCAGGGGCAATAGTCAAAAGATATGCCCTTTCAACCGAAAATTTCGATTTGGCGTGGAACGCTCTGAAAACCCGCTATGAAAACAAGAGAGTTCTAGTTGACAACCAAATAAAAATTCTATTTGATATTCCCGCGGCAAAAACTGAAGATAGCGAGTCAATCAGGAAAATTCAGTCATCCGTAAATGACTCCCTGGCAACTCTCAGCACGCTCGGCGTCGACGTAGAAAGCTGGGACCCTATCTTGATTCGGCTTATCTCAACAAAACTGCCAGAAGTTACGCTTTCACTATGGGAACAATCACTCACTTCTCCGCGCGAGCTTCCAAAATGGTCCCAAATGTCCCAATTCCTCGTTGACAGATATGAAGCAGTAGAACGTCTCGATAGCATAAAAAACACAAAAGATTGTTTCACGCTGTCAAACAAACCCAACCGTGATGTACAAACATACATTTCACAGGAAAACTTAACTGTTATGTGCAAATTGTGCAAAGAAAATCACTCTTTGAGATTATGCCCAAAATTCCGAGCCTTCACGGTACAACAAAGAGTAGATTACGTATTTAAAAATAAATACTGCAACAATTGTTTAGCCTCGTCTCATCTCAAGTCCAATTGTAAGAGCAAACATACTTGCCTTCATTGCAAAAAACCCCATCATACCCTATTGCATATGAGACAACATTTACAGAACCCAAGTCAAACTGCAGAAAACACGCAATATAAAGGCACTGCAACTAGTCAAAATAGCATTACTCAAAATGCTATTACACATAACAGCCACACACCCAGAACAAACACCCAAGATGAAATGCCTAGCACCTCCAGGCAATTTCAAGCCAATTGCTCTACGAGCAATGAAAATATGTTGCTTCGAACTGCATTAATGCAAATCGAACACAGAGGTGAACTTTTCACAGTTAGAGCGCTAATTGATCCAGGTTCTCAACGAACCTTTTTATGAGAAAAGGTCCGTAATCGTCTCCAGCTACCTTATGAAAAATCCCATTTCGAAATAATCGGTATTGGCGGGCAAAAGCAAACGGCAAACAAAGAATGCGAATTTGTTTTGTACGCAAAAAGGTATGACTTACGAGTTCCCATTAAAGCCATAGTGCTACCAAAAGTGACAAAAAAACTCCCAGCTTACACTTTTGATATACCTTACTCAACCGATTTAGCTGAATTAGATCTAGCAGATCCCACGTTTAATAAGTCTTCGCAGATAGATCTCATCTTAGGAAATGATTATGAACACTCTCTTAATATTGAAGGTATCAAAAAAAATATTTGTGGTCAAACAACGGCCTATAATACTGTCTTTGGCTGGGTACTCAGTGGTCCCATAAAAACTCAATCGGTTCAAGCCTTCACAACTACAGTTGTCGATAGTGAAATCTCAAAACTTAACTCACTCTTAAAAAAGTTTTGGGAGCAAGAAGAAATTCCAGAAACTCGCTCAAGCTCAGCAGAAGATAACTTTTGCGACAATTTTTACAAGGAAACAACCACGCGTAACGAAAATGGTAGATACATTGTTCGATTACCATTTAAATCTGAGTTTCCCGAAAAAATATCTCTCGGATCATCTCGATTCATAGCCTTAGCACAATACACGAGTATGGAGAAAAAACTAGCCAAAGATCCCGACCTTCAATCCCAATATAAGGCTGTTATAAATGAGTACCTAACTCTTGGTCATATGGAAGAAACGTCATCTACGGAAATTAACTCGAACGGTAAATATAGTTCATTTTATTTACCACATCACGCCGTAGTCCGCCCAGAGCACAAAACAACCAAACTCAGAGTTGTATTTAATGCCTCAAGAAAGTCAAAATCACAATTTTCACTTAATGACGTTCTTTATACTGGCCCTACTCTGCAAAACGATTTGATCTCCATAATTCTCAATTGGAGAAAATATCAATACGTTTTCAATGGAGATATCCAGAAAATGTATCGCCAGATACTATTACATCCCGATGACATGCCCTATCAGAGGATTCTATTTCAACCTCAAGATGACGGTCCAATTAAAGATTTTCAATTAAAAACGGTAACTTTCGGATTAAATTGTGCCCCATACCTCGCGATTCGGACCCTTTTAAAACTCGCTTCTGATTCCGAATCAGCATACCCTAAAGCAGCTTCAATTCTGCGCACAGAAACATATGTCGATGACATTCTATCTGGAGGTTACACGTTAGAAGACGCTCTTTCAGCTCAAAACCAGATTGTTCTCGTATTGCAATCTGCTGGATTCCCGCTAAAGAAAATAACAGCTAATGATCCCAAATTGCTTGCTCATATTCCAACGGAAGATTTGTATGATTCAAATTTTCTTCGATTCCACGACGCTAGCTCTACCAAAACGCTTGGTATTAAGTGGAACGCGCTCTCAGACTCGTTTACTTATAATTTTGATCCAATTGACCAAACGGCAAAAATAACTAAGCGTCAGCTTCTGTCATCAGTGGCAAAGCTATTCGATCCTGCGGGGTGGCTCACACCTATTGTTATAAGGGCGAAAATGCTCATTCAACAACTTTGGCTGGAAAGCCTAGAATGGGATGACGATATATCTCAAGAATCTCTACAAAAGTGGAACGAGCTTGTTCAAGATCTTTCTCAAGTTGAAAAAATCTCAATTACTCGCTGGATAAAATATGATCCCTTGGACAAGATTCAATTGCACGGGTTCTCAGATGCTTCTAAAACAGCATATTGTGCCACAGTTTATATTCGATGCCAAAATAGTTCCCATAATACTTTCGTTAATTTGTTAGTAGCGAAAAGTAAAGTGGCCCCAATCCAAACAGTCTCTCTACCACGTCTGGAACTAAGTGGAGCAGTTCTCTTAGCGAATCTTGTCAATTATGTTATTGCATCTTTAAAAATAAATACTGAAGAGATTCATTTGTGGACTGACTCTTCTATTACACTAGGTTGGCTCTCAAAACCCCCTTCGACATGGGAAACATATGTCGCTAATAGAACAGCTAAAATTCACACCTTAGTGTCAGATGCAAAGTGGCATCATGTCCCCTCTCACGACAATCCTGCAGATCTTGGAACACGAGGTTGCAAGTCTGAAGATCTAGCACACAATACTCTCTGGTGGCATGGACCCTCATGGCTCGCTAAACCTTTAACAGAATGGCCAAAAAGAAATCCGTTGAAACCATTAGAAATCTCTAAGAAAGAAACCCAAGCTCTACACACAGAAGTTCAAGACAACGAAATTCTGAACAGATTCTCTTCCTATAGCAAAGCTTTACGCGTTATATGCTATATGTTCAGATTTTATAGAAAATGCTTGAAAAATGAAATCCAAGAATTCCAAAACGATAACTCAACACACCTGACACAAGCGGAAATGAAATTTGCAAAATCGCGCCTTATTACAATGGCTCAAGAAACATACTATCCCGAAGAGTACAAATGTCTACAGGCCTCTCAAAATTTGCCAAACAAAAGCCCCCTTAAATCGTTAAACCCATTTCTGGACTCCAACTTAATTATTCGAGCAAACGGTAGACTAGTTCAGTCAACTCTTCCATACAATGAACGGTACCCTGTAATACTCCCAGGTAACTCACAATTCTGTCATCTCTATCTAAAATATTTGCACAAATTTTTATATCATGCTGAATGTAGCCAAATGTGCAGAATGATACAAACAGAATATTTTATCACAAGACTTAAACCCCGGGTAAAAGGTGTAATTCGTAATTGTAAGATTTGCATCATACAGAGACAACAACCCTGTGCTCAGATTATGGCACCCTTGCCACCCGAACGATGCACTTTATCGCCAACTTTTCAATTAACAGGCGTTGACTTCGCTGGGCCATTTGAGCTCAAAGTCTCTCCTTTACGCAATTCAACGTACGTAAAAGGGTACGTCTGCGTTTTTGTGTGTTTCAGCACAAAGGCTATTCATTTAGAAGCATGCTCTGATCTAACTTCTGCAGCGTTTCAAGCGGCATTTGCGCGTTTCGTCGGGAGGCGGGGCCTCCCCCAAAGGGTTACCTCAGACAACGGAAAGAACTTTCTTGGAGCCAGTAGAGCTTTTGAACGCGAATTTACTTCATTTGTACGAAACTCAGCTCAAGATATCTCTCAAAAATATTTATCTCACGGCTTTGAATGGCGTTTTATACCACCCCACGCTCCTCATATGGGCGGTTTATGGGAAGCCGCCGTAAAGAGCTTCAAATTTCATTTCAAACGAATAGCAGGTGCTCAGAAGTTCAACTTCGAAGAATTTTCAACCATATTAGCTCGAATTGAAGGTGTTCTCAATTCTCGTCCAATATCCGCTCTATCAGAAGATCCATCGGACTTGACTGCACTGACTCCAGGACACTTTTTAAGAGGCGCTCCTTTAATGGCCTTTCCCGAACAGTCCTGTCATAATATATCTGTCATAAACAGATGGGAAAAGTTGAAAGCTATCCATCACCAATTCTCCATACGATGGAAAGAGGAGTACCTAAAATCCCTACATAAACGCTATAAATGGAAAAACTCTGCTCAAAACCGTCAAGTTGGCGATCTTGTAGTCGTTATGGATGACTTGTTACCACCTCACGAGTGGCGTTTAGGTAGGATTGAGAAAACCTTTCCTGGTGCTGATGAAAACGCTCGCATTGCCGAAATACGCACATCAGCTGGGCTAGTAACAAGACCCATCGTAAAATTATGCTATCTCCCATTCTTAACAGATGAAGATTACCTGAATTCTTCTTCCTAAGTTTTAAACACTTTTTTACTCAATTCCAATAATTAACAATTTTCCCAAAATCACCCCTTAAAATACAATTCACTAATCTATACATTGTTTTCCTAGGAACAATCGAAGATTAACTGCAACACGTAACGACAACAACCGCAGCCGCAACAACAACATCAATAGAAGTAGACGAGATCCGGACATCCACAAATGCATGGTTTGCCATCGGTATCATCCTTTAAGACTTTGCCAGAAATTCTTGCGTATGACGTCCACCATGAGAAATCACATGGTCAACACCCACAATTATTGTGTCAACTGTTTGGCCCGCAGCCATGATTTACGGGCATGCCAGTCGATGGACACTTGCCGCAGGTGCAACTCGTATCACCATACCTTGCTACATCCTACTAACCACAAGGTCACTCAACCGAAGGCAATTACTACACAGCAATTGCGAAACCGCCAAAATCAACACAACTACGAACGCAAAGGCAATAGCAACATTCCACCAGCAACACCAGATAATAAGGTCCTTGTGGAAGCTATAAAATCATTAGCCAACGTATTGAGTGCCATCAACAACTAATTCTATTGGCTTATTTCGAGGCGGGAGCATGTTCAAACTACATATGTTTGAACACTACATATGAAGTTAATTTATCTCGTGTATTTACCTACATAATTGTATTACTAAAATAATTCAATGTAATTTACTTAAGCCACTAAATGGCATGTTGGAAACCCTTTAATGAACTCTCTATAAACTTTCCAATAAATTTCTATTGCTTCGGCTTTTAACCGAAGTAGTTAGCACCATAAGCATCTAACATTTAACGTTTAAAGAGAACTTGTATTCTGATAACCAAAGCGATCACTTCATCTGACGCAAGTGCAATCGTACTATTTGAAATTGTTTTTTTTAATTTTAATTATTTCACCCTAAAATTTATATCTAAATATAAAATAAACTTTGAATGAAATTATAACGTTTATGAAAATCCTCCCTCTTTTCATTTGTGTCGCAAATTAAGGAAGCAAGGATATCCCTACATCCCGTTGATCACAACACTAGCCTAATTTTACCACAAATTAGTTCACACATCAATTATGTTTATTTGCGTTGTGCTCGAAAATTTAATTGTTAAAGTAGATACGAAAAATAATTAAATTAAATATTTAATATGCTTGGCGCTCTCCAATTATAATGGATACCTTTTCAGATATTTGGGTGAAAACACACCACAGGCCTTTGTAAGGGATACCCTTATGGTAAATTTCTTAAATATGTTGAGGACTAGTTTGTCTAAAAACTACCATCTCTAACACAGAGCAAAATCTAGGTATTACATATTTACACACTGTAAAAAATATTGTTTTATTAATTTAAAATTCAGTGCAACCAAATTGCGAAAATATTAAGGCTTAAGAGAATTCAAATCAACCTTTGGGTGTATGAGTATTATAAATTCTACAGTTAATCCTAATATGCTTAACAAGTTTGAACAAAATTCTGTAAAAAGTTTTTTTTATTTTTGCCTAAAATTTGTTAAATTTACATAAATTTAAAAAAAAAATAAACCATGTCATTGCCCAAGTGGGTTATTAAATTTCATTTCTATGTTTATTTCATATACAAAAATATTTCAAAAAAGCAACACAATCGACAACAACAAAATACCACAACTTTAACCAAGAAACCTAAAAATATAGAGAAAAACATTACAAAAGTGTAACACTTGTCACTTGTCTGTCAATAGGTCAAAACCTTTAGGCCATTTAGACTTTTTTTCTAATATGAAAACAAAACTTGAAAATGAAAACAACACAACGGTTTAGTAATGTTGAATGCTGCAAAACATCTGAATAGAGAGGAATAGAACAAGAAGAATTCTAGTGACATTTAGAGCACAATACTTTCGTTTATCTGAGCACATACATATTTATTTACTTGTGTGTATGAACACATGCAAACATAGGATGATACTTTATTCTTAAGTATGTTTTACGTTCTCGTTTTAATATAAATGTTTTTTTTTTGTCTAAAGATGATAAAAGTAATGAATACAGAGTTATTACTACAGTGACGGTATACCAACAATAATCGCAGAGAAATTAAAAAAATATATATCGTCACCTTAAAGACCAAACAACTTATCAGCAGTTTTCAAAAGTTTACAGGAGAGAGAAAAAAACGTTTTAAAATTGGAACTATTTGCAATATTGAAACGAAAATTATATATTCTTAATTTGGTAATAGCTTGGTTATTTGTAATATTAGGCGTTCAAATTTTTGCATACATATGCGTTATGATATAGGGAATAATATTAAATAAAAAACTCAATTTTGAAATTTTTGCTGATAGGTTGTATGGTCTTTAAGGTGACGATATAGTGTACTACAGGCCGAAAATATAAAGATCTTTGCACACAATTTGATTCAGATTGGCTTAAGAGAGATAACGATAAAAACTTAGTAAAGCTGTGAATGTTTAGAACTAGGCAATCTTTAGGTGTTTCGGATTAACTCAATTTATCCTAAGACACTGCTGAAAGTATAAAAAATTCGGCTTGAATTTAATTTTTTAATTAAATATTTTTCTTCTGCAAAAGTTACAGGTACTTAATTGCACTATCCTCCAAACTTCAGCTAAACGGCTAGTTTGTAAGTTTAGGTTTTAAATTCAAGAGTCAATATATATATATCTATATATATATATTTATTCCTTTTATTCCTATGAGGAGCATAGGGCCACAACAAAATTTTTGAATCGTGTTTTGTTTGATGATAAACTTTTAATTTCGCTCCAGCTCTTTCCGCTTTTCTCAAAGTCTTTTTCGAGCTACCTTCTCCAAGTGTGCGCCGGACGATCCCTTCTACGGCTGCCCTGCGGATTCCACTCAATGGCTTGCCTACCGATGTCGTTTGGGTGTTTCCTCAAAGTGTGGCCTATCCAGTTCCACTTGCGTTCCATAATATTTAAGTGGATTGGCGTTTAGTTTGTCAGTGAACATAAACTAGCATTCGAGATTGTACTTGGTCAATATATCCTTAGCAAGCGTCTAGGGCAGCGGTTGATGAAGTATTGTACACGTTGAAGGAGTTTCGGGGCCGCGTTTCATATTTCACAACCATACAGTAGCGCTGAAGTGACGTTGGATTTAAAAATCCGTAGCTTTGTTCTGCGTGAGATTGAAGAGGAGTTCCAGATGTTCTTAAGTTGGCCGAAAGCTTGCTGTGCTTTTTTGGTTCGGTTTTCGATATCAACTGGTACCGGTACTTGAGATTATGCAGCCTAAGTTAGGGAAGGATTGTACATCTTCCAAAGAAGTGCCAGCTAGTTGAAATGGACGGTTGTTATTTGTGTTTATGTTTTGTCACCGTTTATGCAGAGCCCTGCTCTAGCCAAAGGGGATCAGTATTCCACACTTTGCTCCACTATTACGCGCAGGCTGTTGACATGGTCTACGCATGCTTTATACTGACGGAAGCCTGCTTGTTCTTCGCGATGTAAAGAGGGTTAAGTGTTGTTAATTCTGTTATTGATAACATAAGCTATTATTTTATTGACGCTGCATAGAAGCGTTATGCCTCGCCAATTGGAGGAAGTTAAGAGGTCACCTTTCTTTGTTAGTTTGACTATGACACCTTCCTTCAGCTCGCTAGGGAGATATCCACATTCCCAAAATCTTATGATAATGGGATGAAGAAGCTTAGCGCTGGTTATGGGGTCTGTTTTCTGGGGCGATCTTGTCGGTGCCAGGCGCTTTGTTAGACTTTAGGACCATTATGGCGTCAGCTATTTCTTTTATTGGATGACACTGCGTTTGTAGATTTATATTAACAACATGGGCGCCGCAGTTACACTGCAATCCATCGTGTGTATCTTCGTTGTAGAGGAGGTTTGTGAAGAACCTTTTCCATATCTCGATTTGCTTATCTTTTGCCGTAGCCAAAATACCATTTTCATTTTTAAGTGGCTTACCGGATACAAAAGGTCGGTTAGCCAGAAGCTTAACTGTCTTGTGTGTGTCTCTGCTGCAGTTCGATTCACTGGCTTGTTGTGCTTCTGATGCTATGTCTTCCACACGCTTCCGTTTATCTTTGCGCGCACTCTTTGTTACCGTACGGTTTAGCTTAGCTGCGTGTCTTTGCAGTATTAATTGTCTCTTTGGCAGCCTTTCTCTACTGGATAAGATTCAATGTTTCGTCGTAAATCCATGGCTTTCGATTGGTGGTGGCAAATCTGATGTTATTTTAGCAGATGATAGAAATATATCTCTGGCGGCGCTCCATAAACTGCGTGCTTCGACAAGGATACTGTTTAATGCAGATTTTAAAGAGTTTGTGTAAGATGTGACGACATCATCACTTTGTAGACGGGGAATATTAAATTTCATTGAACGTTTGTTGTATATCTTTATCGCTGCGATCTTGAGACATACAGTTGCGATGAGAAGGTGGTGATCGCTTGCGACGTCTGAACCTCTTTTATTTCGTACATCCAGTAATGAACCCCTCCATTTTCTGCTTATCAGAATATGATCGAGTCAAAATAAATAATTCTCTATTTTTCCAATCTGTTTCTGAATTATTGCTTCAGAATTAAGGATTACAAAATCCTTAAACCCGGCAAACCTTCCTAAATCTTTTAAAACTAACCTACATTAATAACTTAGTTATCTTGTTGAGACAACAACTTTCTTTTTTCCTTAGTTCTTCAACAGACTCATACAGACAAACTTATGCAAGAGTACTTTATTGATATTAGCAATAGGTTTTGTTCATCTTCATTCAATATCCATGAAACGACCGTAGGCGCAAAGCTACAAATATAAGAAATAAGAGAAAAACTTTGCATGTGAGAAAAAAGAAAACAAAACTACAATGAAACCTATTAACAATAATGATGCATGAAGGCCATTCAAGTAAAAGAAATATGGAGATAAAAAAAGAGGACACAAAAAAATGCTCTTCATTGCGGTAATAATCAAATTGAATGGTTCTAGACAAATCTAAAAGAAAACTATTTAAATGCATGAGAGTGTGAGTGTATTAAGAATGCTGACATGTGTATACCTTAATAAATGAATGAGTGATGATTTAGGTCATTAGTAATAACGTTTTATTATGCTGTAATTAGTTTAGAAAGGAAAAGTTTTTCCATAGATATTGATATAATTTAAACTCAAAAAATTCTTTAATGGCGGTCAGTAACTAAGAAAGTAAAATTAGGTATATTAGGGATATTAAAACAGACAAATTGGGATTAAAGGAAATTTAAACCAAGATTATTTTGCATTTGAACAGTCGTAAAATAGAATTTTTAGCGGTAACACAGTGCAGGAGCCATTATGGGGGGAGGGGGTGAGAAATTCCAAGTCAAGCTAGAAGTACTAGGTTGGTGTTCTCAGGCCTGTTAAATTTTTTCCTTGTCTTAATGTTTGTTTTCTTAGTTTTTCAGCCATAAGTCAATAACCGTTGAGCAAATAGTTTCAGAACTACTTTTATCCAATGAAGTCTTCTAACAATTTTAATTTTCCCCCTTTTTCAAGTACATTTTTTGAATAGCTTAACATATTCAGGGATTCTGATAATTATTTACTAATGCGTTAAAAGGTATTTCTAGTATTAAATTAAGCATAAGTAAATCATTATTTCTATTCTATTTTTTACATAACTCTATTAATATAAATTATTTATTTAAGCCTTGGCTACAATTTTGGTAAAGAATGAGATGAGAAATCATCAAACATTCTTTAGTTATAGCTGCAAAACTAAGCAACCAAACATCAAGATAAGGAAAAAATATAAAATGTCATAAAAAAAGTTTGGCCAGAGAACGCCAAACTCTGTGACAGTTTTTTTTGTACTTGCTTAGTACTTTTACCCGGACTTGGAATTTCTCACCCCCAAGACAATGACAGTGGTTATGTTTCCCAATGCAATTTATCGAAAAATTTAGACAGAACTGATGTTTTTATTATTGTACTAAATTTTGAGATAGAGGCCGACATATGTATATGTATTAATATAAATTTAAATTGTTGTATTGAAATCTATTCAAATTTGAGATGAACTTTCGGGAAAATCTCGTTTTCAGATTGTGAGTATTCCCATACTTTTAGCGAAAAGAAATACAATTTTAAATGATCTAAATTCAACTAGCAGATTCCAGCCCTCGAAATTCGAGCACAAGTTCTAGGAAATTTTATTTTTTCATTAAATAAAGACCCTAAAATTGAAACAAACTCATTTTTATTATTACAAACACATTAACAAACTTAATAAACACACACATAGCGTTGCACAATTTTATGTATGTGTTAGTAACAACTTTAAATGCAATTTACTCAAAATAAATCAAAAAATTTAAAAATCTATAAATCTGCAAAACGGCTAAAAAGAAATATCTTTCAAATAATATAGGTTTGGTCAAAATAGGGATAAAATGGTAGAACAAAACATCAGTCATAAGAAATCGCCTAGCCTATTAATATTATAGATAAGTTGGCCGATGATCTTTAAAACTATCTCAAAAAAAAAAAAATGCATTAATGTTACTAGAAATTGGTTTGGATGGGTTTTCAAATCATCACCATTTTGTCCTAGTTCCCATATAATATTCAAGTCCATATTCAAGTCATCCTATAGGAAATCTAATATATCTCCTGGCAACATTTTAAATCATCACCATTTTATTCTAATGCCAATATATTATTCAAATCCGATAAGAAAGTTAACATATATAAATCCACGGTAGAAGTAAAGGGTGATTTTTTAAGTGCTTGGTTTTTAATTTTCAAATCAGAAAAAAAAAATAGGAAAATTTAAGAGTTGGAATTTTTATTTCAGTCGATATATCAATGATTGCAATTTACCTTTTAAAGATTATTTCATATAAATATTTACAGCGACTACGAATTAAGTGATCCATGCGAGAAGTCCAAACTGGTTTAAGCTTTTTCCAAAATATTAGCTTTTATCTCGCTAATAACACGTGTTTCTCAAGGTTTCTCAAGTCCTCAATTTTAACCTTACAAGAAAACGATCAAATTGAACGATCTTCACCGGTCTGAAACTTGAGATAAATTGCTCATCGAATTCACCTCTCAATAGGTCCATTGTTGATACACGTGTTGCGTGGCATGTAGCGCCGTCTTGTTGAAACCACATTTCGTCCAGATTCATCTCGTGAATTTTGAAAAAAAAAAGTTCGAAATCACCATATGAGAGCGGCCGCCATTACCGGTAATGATGTGTCCATCGTTATCTTTGAACCAATTCGGACCGATGATTTCACGGGCCCATATTTCGCAATGCGTTGGATGTGGCGCCTACATTGGTGAGAGAGAAAACTGCATTTGTTGAAACAGCACGCTCAAATAAAAATTATGTACCAAGAAGTTCCTGAAAGTCCTGCGCGTGCAGTTTGCAGCTAATTGTTTGGCTTATACGAAGGCGATGTATCAATGTGCTCATATGTTCCGAAGAAGAATAAAGCGGAAATTTTTCTGTCTACAGTGCACTTTACTTGCGATATACAAACAATTGAAAAATGGAAGCCCACTGGATTACAATGCTAATAAATCCGGCTTGGATACAGTGGATCAGATGCTTGTCACATATTCTTGCAAACGATCAACAAGCTGCTGGCCGCTTGCAATGTTCTACAAGATGGTAGACATTGTTGCATTAGCTGCATTTGTCATATATAATGAAATTGAGCCGGTAAAAAAATGATAAGCGACGATTATTTTTGCAATTGTTCGTGTCACAATTAGCACTGAAGAACGAATCACCAATGGACGTATAACGAGTTATCCCATGATTCGAAGCGCTATGGAAGCATTCAATTTAAAGGTAAAATAATATAATTTTGAAACACACAAAAGCGCAAAAACTAAATATTTCTTGCCCTTGTAGGTAGTAGCAAGACTGATAGCAAGAGTTGCACCTCCTTTTGCGCCTCGATCAAATCGGCCGTCATGTCAGTTATGTCGTGTAGAGTATGGATGCCAGCATATCACCAGAGCATCTTGCTTTACTTGCAACAAAGCATTTTGTGCTGAGCATTCGGCATTGCTGCATCGGTACAATATTTGCACACTCGAACTGGAAAATTAACAAGAAGCTCACAACAGCGATATATTTAATTTTCTCATGTCTTTTAATATTAAATAAAACCGAAATACACAAAATACACTCATCAAGCAAAATACTATACAATTTGTTACAGGACCCTGCGGACCTTTAAAGGTACAAATAAATATTAAAAAAAATTATATAAAATTATGTCATTTCATTTTAACGAGTGTGAGTGTATATGTAATTAATAATATATGTTAGGAAATAATATTGCTTATTTGCTTTTCGTTCTAAAAATGAAACTTGTTTCCCACGAAGAGATTTTTAGAAATAAGAACGTTACCGGGAAATATCGGATAATTCGCTTTAAAAATGTTTGTCAAAATTATTATTTGTATTGCTAAACTTAAATTTATATGAGAGATTGGTGTTTTTAAATCAATAGATTTTTATGCTTAATATGTTTTATCGAATTTTCGAGCATATTTTGAAGAACAGATCTGTTTTCAAATCATTCAGACTGTGCATATTTCAATAAAATAAAGCGTTATTTTAATTTTACTTTACTTGTTAATGTAAGCTGTAGTTTCAAATTCGGAAACTTCAAAGTAGGTTATCGATTAAAGTGGTAGAAAGAACTAAAAATTTTTAAAGGGAAATATTCAGTAACCTCCTGAAATTGTGTTGAGTTTACATTTTATCTCTTTTGAGAGATTGTGTCTGCGCAAAGATAAAAACAAATAAATGTAGATTATGTTCTTGAAAGCTATTTTAAAACATTCTCTGGATCGAGGAAGCAAGAGCAATAACAGAACTAGAAAGTAAGAATTTGTAAATGAAGATTAATCACATTATTAGGTATGACCACATTAAGCATCAATCACGACTTGCAGTCGTCATTTCACGGAATTGATATATTGTCTGTCTTGTTAAGAAAATATTTCGGATAATTAGTACACTACTTTTCTGAGATTGCGATTGTAGTAAACCAACTGAGTCATATCGATGGAAGTTGTTTTGCCAGTAATTTCGAATTAAATAAAATTCACCTATTTATAATTAAACCATAAAACATTTTTATTAGTCTTAGATCTTAAGAAGTTACTATGATAATGTCCAGTTTTGCTAGACTTTATTGGTTTGTCTGAAACCCAAAAATCCACCATGAAATAAATTTGAGCAAGGATTTGTTCAAATAATTTAAATGCCTATTTGTCAGATGAGAAAATACAACTTAAACGTACGAGTAATAATGCTTAAATAGTAGAAAAATTAGTTCTAAGTTAAATAGCTGAATTTTCTCTATACAAGAATTTTTATTGGAGACTATTTGATTAAAAGCAATAAGAAAACAAGTAAGAAAATTGTAGTCGGTCTAGACCGACTATGCGATACCCTATACCATGCGTTTAGAAACCCTATCTCTTAGGCCCAACTAACTGGACATTAAAAATAAGCAAAAAACCAAATTTGAGTGGGATTTTTATTAATTTTTTTGGCTGCAGATATGAAAAAGTTCATATCGGATGCTATATCTATAAAGGGACTAGGTCCAAAAATGGACCGATCCTGATCATGTCTTGTATTTTGCAAAAATATATACAAACAAAATTTGAGAAGAATCAGTGCAACATTTTTGTTTTGTAATAGATTTAAGTGAAGATCGGGAAGCAGCTCTATATGGGGTCAAAGGGATCATTTTTGGACTACTCATTAGTGGATGTAATGAACGCATACAAACCCAATTTGAGTAAGATATATATGACAATTTGGATCTTATGGCAATTTATATCGATTTCATATGGGTAATTTGTATGGGGGCTAGGTCTGAACATGGACCGATTCTCACCAATTTCAACAGCGTTCATCCCATGGCCGATAAAAGCTTATATACCAAATTTCATCAAAATATATTCATATTTGCGACCTGCAGTTTGATTACAAGCTTTACATGGACACACAGACGGACGGACGGACTCAGAAAGTGATTCTGATTCGATCGGTATAATTAAAGATGGGTCTAGGTCAAATATTTTTGGTTGTTACAAACAGCTGCACAAAGTCATTATACCCAAACCACATAGTGGTATAGGGTATAATTAAGAGTATTTCGAAAGCAGTTTTTTTAAATAATTTCGATATTCTAAACCACTCTGCGGTACATGGCGTTACATGTTTCTATTGTGACACTATTTAAAACCAAACTTTTTTTGCACCGATCACCTTCTGCCATTGAGACAAATGAAGACCCCACCGTGTGACTGATAAGAGTGTTGAGTCAAGTAGAGTCAAACACAGCACTCGAAAAAAATGTTGCAGAAATACGAATAAACTCAGTTACCTCTAAGTCCGATATTCCAAAGATGGCTTTAAAGCTTGCTCTGTATTTTGTGTTCCTTTAATTAACTTTTCTTGATTTGACCATAATGAATTTATGGTGCTGTTTGTAAATCAAGAATTGTATACCAATCGACTCAACATCACTATCTCCGTGTCTATAATTTAACAAGGTATGTATATTATAACAGAAGTCCTTTGATAGAAAATCGCTAAATGACGATTGTGACGATTCACCATCTCGGCCTACCTCTTTGGGAACAAGGCTACCTATGATCTCGGCTGTGCTCGTCGTTTGGGTGTGTTCATTTTCCCTCAAAGATAGAATTCGAATCGGATAAAGTTGATTCTATTTCTTTAGGTAGAATTATGTCAAACTATAAGTGATAAAATTTTAAAAACAGCAAACCGAAATAAAGAGAAATAAAAACAAATAGAAGTTGCCGATTGAAGAGTAGCTAAAGTTGTTAATTGCGTCCCATGTCCTAAGCCCTCCCTCCATGCTGACTAAATACAAAACTCGTTGTCAGCCCGTTAAAAAAAATAAAAATAAAAAAAATTCACCTACATACCTAAGATTTCACCTTTCGTAATAAAAATAAATTCAAAATTTAAAATTTCATCTTGAGAAACAATACGAAAACTTATTTATTTAAAACATAACTAAAACTAAACAAGCAGATAATGATAGAATTAAAATAAATTTGGTCATCTTTATATGTTAACGACAAAAAAAAATTTTTGGAATAACTATTTGTATTTAATTAAATTTTTTTAACATTTTATGTTTAATAATTTACATAATTTTATCAGTGTTGTTAATATTAAAATTCAAAATGTATATTGTACTTCATTATTTAACATGAATATCGAATAAAACAAAATTATGCGACAACGCTATTTGCTAAAATATTTAAAAAAAATTAATTTTAACAAGTAAGAAAATTATAGTCGGTCTAGACCGACTATATGATACCCTATACCATGCGTTTAGAGACCCTATCTCTCAGGCCCAACTAACTGGATATAGAAAATAAACATAAACCAAATTTGAGTGCGATTTTTATTAATTTTTTCGGCTGCATATATGAAAAAGTTCATATCGGATGCTCTATCTATATGGGGACTAGGCCCAAAAATGGACCGATCCTGACCATGTCTGGTAAAGTCTCTTGTATTTTGCAAAAATATGTGCAAACAAAATTTGAGAGGAATCAGTCCAATATTTTTCTTTTTTGATAGATTTAAGTGAAGATCGGGAAGCAGCTCTATATGGGGCCTATGACTAAGAGTTGTCCAATAGGGATCATTTTTGGACTACTGATTATTGGATGTAATATATACATACAAACCCAATTTGACTAAGATTTGTATGATAATTTGAATCTTATGGCAATATATGTTGATTTCATAGGGGTCATTTGTATGGGGGCTAGGTCTGAACGTGGACCGATTCTCACCAATTTCAATAGCGTTCATCCCATGGCCGATAAAAGATCAAATACCAAATTTCATCAAAATATATTCATATTTGCGACCTGCAGTTTGATTACAAGCTTTACATGGACACACAGACGGACGGACGGACGGACGGACGGACCGACGGACATCGTTAAATCGAATCAGATAGTGATTCTGATTCGATCGGTATAATTAAAGATGGGTGTAGGTCAAATATTTTTGGTTGTTACAAACAGCAGCACAAAGTCATTATAAAACAAGTAAGAAAATTATAGTCGGTCTAGACCGACTATATGATACCCTATACCATGGTTTAGAGACCCTATCTTTTGGTCCAACTACTTCGATATAGAAAATAAGCATAAACCAAATTTGAGTGGGATTTTTATTAATTTTTTTGGCTGCAGATATGAAAAAGTTCATATCGGATGCTATATCTATAAAGGGACTAGGTCCAAAAATGGACCGATCCTGATCATGTTTGGTAAAGTCTCTTGTATTTTGCAAAAATATGTACAAACAAAATTTGAGAAGAATCGGTGCAATATTTTTGTTTTTTAATAGATTTAAGTGAAGATCGGGAAGCAGCTCTATATGGGGTCAAAGGTATCATTTTTGGACTACTCATTAGTGGATATAATGAACGCATACAAACCCAATTTGAGTAAGATCTATATGACAATTTGGATCTTATGGAAATTTATGTCGATTTCATATGGGTAATTTGTATGGGGGCTAGGTCTGAACATGGACCGATTCTCACCAATTTCAATAGCGTTCATCCCATGGCCGATGAAAGCTTATATACCAAATTTCATCAAAATATATTCATATTTGCGACCTGCAGTTTGATTACAAGCTTTACATGGACACACAGACGGACGGACGGACGGACGGACGGACGGACGGACATTGTTAAATCAACTCAGAAAGTGATTCTGATTCGACCGGTATAATTAAAGATGGGTCTAGGTCAAATATTTTTGGTTGTTACAAACAGCAGCACAAAGTCATTATACCCAAACCACATAGTGGTATAGGGTATAAAAAGTATCTATTCGATATTCATATTTCTATAATTTCGAGTGAGTATATGTTTTATAAACAAAATTAAACAACTTATATTGTCATATCCATCGATGTCTCCAAGCGCTTGTGACGAAGAATGCGTTTGACAGATATTTGATGCTATAAGTTAGTATGTGAGTGGGTGTGTTAGTATGTGAGCTCTCAGAGAATTTAAATTCTAACTGAGAGTATGTTAAATATAGTTTCAAAATTGTTTGATGTGAATAAATGTGTAAGGAGTTGTAACAGTGATGCCAGTAGATTTTTTGTGAAATACCTACGCTTATGAAAAAAAAAATCCGATTTTTCCCTACATTCCCAAAAATTTTCCCCTACACTTTTTCATTTAAATTAAAAAAAAAAATGTTTTAAAAACAAAAGTGAATTGTATTTCATTTAAATAAGTTAGTACATTGCATGTATCATAAAATAAAAATAAGAATAAAAAGTTTGTACATTAAATTCAGGTACAATAAAAAGTTTAAGAATTAATCATAAAGTTCCTTTGTGGTAAATTTTTCAAAATGGTTTTTGGTGCATTTAAAATTGGTGCAGTCTTTTCCACTATTCTGTAAAAAGGATCTTATAATACAAATAGAACTCAAATTTGTGTGGCTCAATTTGTTTCTTTTTTTGGTACGAACATCAGTAATAATGGAGAAGATCCTTTCGGCATCAGCATTTGCATGGGGTAATCCAAGTAAAATTTTAACCAAATTTGATAAATTTGGAAACACTATTTCATCTGAAAAATTTTTCGTTTTAATTATTTTTGTCCAAAATTGAACTACGTCCATTTTTTCAAAATTTTTAATTTCAGTTTTAGAAAAATTATACTCCAATGTTCTCCATTCTTCTAAACTATCATTAACGTATAAGTTCAATTTTTTACATAATAAATTGAATGTAAAATCTTCTTTGTTTTCTCCAAAAACGTTATTTGGATTCAAGAATTCCATTTCTTTAAAAATATATTCAATTTTTAGTGGAAGTCTTTTTTGAATTTCTTCAAGAGCCGTTATATAAAATTGAAGGCAATCAGATTTAATTTGATTGACATTTTGCTCTGGTAGTTTTTTTTTTTAAATTCTTCACACTCATATCCAACAAATACTTCCTTAATGGGTAATGAATTATGCGGTGATCGAACCAAACAGTTAACCTTTAATTCCGATTTTTTTATGCAATTTTGACCAAGCTTCAAAAATATTTTGGTTGATTCAGAATGCAGCACGTGAATAAGAGGCTTTTTTGATTGAAAAAGAGCATTTAGAGAGTTAAAATAATTCAAAACGTATTTTAGAAAAAGTATATATGCCTTGTTGCACTCATTAGTAAGTTCGTTGTAAATCTGTTCAGCAGATTTCAATTTATCTCGAGCATAGCTAAATTTAAAATATTCAAGAAGAGCTTACCAATTTGATAATATACGCTCTATACACTTTTGGTGGGATAACCATCTGGTAGCTGAAGTTCTCAATATTTTACGTTTTTCTTCATAAAACATTACTTGGAATTCTTCCAACTCTGCACAGATATATAAGATCATATTTGACGAATTAATTCTTCTGGGGCTCTAGGCAAAGTAAAACAGGCCTTGTTGGCTATTATTGCTGCCGAGTGGCATATACATTTTATTGTAATAGCATCAGGATTATCTTCCAGTAAACGGGAAGAAAATGAATTAAATTGTCCCACCATAACATTCGCTCCATCGCAAGATAAATCTATAATATTAGAAAATGAAATTGAATAACTCTGCGCTGCAACCTGTTCCAACATGTAGCAGATCTAAAAGTTGTACCACTACTTCTTCTCGCTCTTCATCAAAAAACCTAACAAGAACGCACATTGTCTTGCTGGAACATACGTCAGTGCTTTCGTCCACAAGTACAGAGAATTTGTATTGTTGTAGTTTTGTTATTAAAATAGATTTTTGTTCCTTAGCCAATACGTTTCTTATTATTTTTGTACACTTTGTTCTTCCCAATTTGCTTTTTTGTATAATATGGAAATCCGGGACTATTTCTTTTAGAAGTGGTACTAAGTGGTCTATTATATGAAAGGCTACATTGTGCTCCGCAAAAAAAGTCTTATGCGCATTTCAAAATTAGCAACGGGGTCAGCCACTACTGCTTGTTTTTAAAAAAATTTGTCCACTGGCTTAGTGTTATTTATAGATGAAACATTTTTTTGGTGTAATTTTGTTGAAGCATGTTTGCTAAGCTCGGATCTTCCACAATTTAACACTTTTCCGCATGCTTTACACTTGCATTTAAATTTGTCTTCCTTTATTTCCATTAACCACCCTCTAAATTCATCCGCTTCCAACTACTGAGAACGAAACATTTGTTTTCGGTATTTTTTTGGCTGGCTTTCATTTTCAGAAGAATCTGAAGACATTTTCTGTGTTATAAAGTAAAGGTTGTTAATTAAGTCACTTGTTATTAAGTATTCAATTAAACCTACGTAGTGATCGAAGTTTATAAAATAAATTTATCTTTGAATAAAATTAGTTTTATGCTTGAAAACTTAAAAAACGACGTTGATGTGGATTTTTTTCTTTGAAAATTCAGCCTAAAATAGTAACTGATATCCATCATATTTCATATTCATACTTGCCACTTGCCACAAATATAAACGTCAATATGCAACAAACTGTCAAAAACTACTATTGTTGGCAGATAGTTAAGTAAAAACTTTTTAGTGTTGTCAACACATTATATTTTATAATCGACTTTTTTGTTATTTTACAACATTTTGAATAAAAACCGATTTAAAAACTATTTTGAAAATTTTATTAAATACTATTTTTTTTCTTTTTAATAGATTTTTCAAAAAAGTACCTACATTTTAACAAAAAAAAAAATCTGTCCGATTTTCCCTACGCAATCAATTTGATGGTCAAAATACCTACATGTAGAGATTTTTCTCTACTTCTGGCAACACTGAGTTGTAAAATTAAAATGAGTGATGATTGAGTATTAATGAGTTCGATTAACAAATGGTTTCACGAATTGATATTGAAATTTAGGTGACCTTATTTTCACATTAGTTTTAAACAAACCCAAATTATTTAAAAAAATTAATTAATTAAGTTTTGAAGTACTTATAAAATTATTAATATTGAAAAAAAAAATTAGGTAAAAATTATTAATATTAAATAAGTTAAAAAAATTGAATTAAAAATTATTGATATTGAAGTTATTACTTTTTTTTTACGTATTTTCTTTAGGAATCACTTATGAAGTTTAAACAAATAGTCTCCATAAAATTTTTTTTTTTATATTCACACTATTATAAATTTTATTCACAATTTATTTTTTCCTTTTCCCCTCTTCTTTTATTTCATTTAAATCTTTCGTCCTTTTTATTATAATATGCTATAAATATGTATGTACATATATGCAAATAGTTTTCCAGATTCAGCAAATCCTCAGCAAGTTTAAATATAGGTGGAGTTTTTTTCGGTTAGCTAAATAAAATTCAGTTTCGGAGTCGAAACAAAATACCACAAAATGTCCTCGCTGAGAGTAGCAATAATTATGTCGCTCAATCAAGAATATTACAAAATCTGTAAACAACAAATATCCTATAAATTTTAGAAGGAAAACAAATTTTTTTTTATAACCATTTAAAACCAAAATTAAAAAAAAACTTACCAAAGATATAGAATTGCTGTATACAAATTAAAATAAAATGTTTATACTTAATTCACGAAGCTGCTTTTTTTCCTTTTTTAAATGATAATTTTTTAATTCTATTGCAGCCGTGTTGTTTGTTTGAAATTTTTCTGTCAATTGAAATTATTTTCATATAAAATTTTCTCAATGAAGAAATGTTTTCAAAAGCTAATATGTTTAAAATTTTTATTTTTTACTTATTTATTTTTTTTAAGTGGTAATTGTCTACAGTTGCTAACAATTAATATTTGAATAATAAATCTAAAAATCACAAACAACAGAAACTTTCGCCATCACACGATCGCTAAATAAGTTGATATAAATTGCTTCCATAAGAGTTTTCTTGCATAATTTATAACACTAGTTTCATCTGTGCTTAATTCATCTTCATTCATCAGTCCAAAAAAAAAAAATCATGTGTTATAATTTATAGCTTAAGGCCATTTGTTTCCCGATATTCTCTTAAATCTGCATCGAAACAACACAGATTTTACTCAAAAGTTTCGCTGGTATATTCATCTGGAAAACATCTAAGAGAAACCACAATAACCCATGAAAATCTTGATTATTATATTAGACACTACCCAAGTTTTCAAAGGCAAGCCTGATCAATTTAGTGATAAAAAATAAATTCGTAAGAGAGTACAGAAGTTGAACTTTTAATAATTCTGTTATTGAAAAATAATTTCTGTTGAAACAACAAATCAGTATTCTCTGTATAGTTGCCTAACTTAGTATTTCAAACCCTTTATGCTGATCGAAAATTTCAAGCAGTATGCAAAAATTGTACATTGCCATTCACTTAACCCGGATCTAATTAAATGGCTATCATATTTAACAAGATCCCTTTACTTACTTACCAAAAAAAAAAAAAAAAAAAAAACAAAGCATAATTTGAATACAGCTTATTTCATATATAAGCTACAAAACAAATTTCGTGACAACTTTATGTTTATAAAAAAAAAGAAATAAATTTAATAAACAAATAAACGTGTTACATGGCAATTTAAAATAATAAACGCTTCTAAACAAAGATTAGCCAAGTAACCCAGAGTTTAACACCAACGTATTTAAACTCTGCACAAGATAAATGGAATATTACCTTGAGAGAAAACGTGCATGCTGTAAATCGACAACGTTTTTGAAAACCACAAACATAAATACCAAAACAGAAAACAGAAAAACAACAACAAAGTAAAAACATAATTGTCAAACAAACAATATCGTACACAACATAATTATATTAAGAAATCTTAAAATTTAGCTTTAATAATACAAAATAAACCAAACGATGATTGTGGGTAGCAAAAGTTGCAACATTGCAATTTTAGTGAAATTTCTCAACAACCAACGAACATGATGAAATTGAAAGTAAATGTACAAACAACTTAATTAAAAGATGATTTTAAAATAAAATAACAAAATTAAATCATTTTTATGGAAAATCGAAAGCACGATTATTTTAAACGCGCCTTGCTATTGCATAGGAGGGTGTATAAAGTTGTGGCATTTGGAAGTCAATGAAATAAATATTGGTTACAAATATATATGGTTTAGGCCATCTAGTTATTCTATTTTGAAATCATGATCATCCAAAAACTTTTTAAAAGCTTGGTATAGAAATTTACAATAATCTTTAGATTTTATTAAAAGTCATGGGCATGAAAATTGCAATAGAGTTGTTTCGAATAATATGATTGTTTTTATTTTTTTTGTAATGTGGCAACACTGCCCATTATTTTATAGTTAAACGTTTTTAATTTCATATGTTCTCATAGCGTTTTGTACTACGAATATTATTTATGTTCTTTACAGTAACTGGAAAAATTTTTCTCGGCCAAAAACACTTCATATAATATTTCATCGCTGCTGTAGGGTGTAAAAGATTCGTCCCAGCTGAATTTTATACTCCTACTTGTTTTCAATATTCAAAAGTGCAATTCTTGAATCAAATATTACATGCATGTTTAACTCAACTTTACTTAAAAAGTCACGCTTCAAAGCTTTAAATTGTTAACGCTTAAAAATAAAAACAAAACTAAAAGATTATGAAAAATGAAAATAAGCTGCTACAAAGTCTTAATTTGCAATTAACATATTTATTTTCGATATAACATTGAGAAAAAACATTTCCAAAGATTAATTGTGAGCAACACTCTAAAGATTTTACTTTTAGCATTGAGTCTGGAAAATTATTTTTGTGTTAACTTGCAGAAAAGTATCGAATATCGTTTTGTTGTCTCTCATTTCAAATTACTATTTTGAGGAAATTGTGATTGGTACCAGATAGGATACCCAGCTGCCGTCTGGATTAAATTAGAAAATGTATTAAAAACAAAAACCAGATAAAAGTATTTTAAAGTTTAATTGTAGGTCCAGAAATTATTTTCCAGTGAATATAAAATATTAGTAACCTAGCAAAAAAAAAAAATAGCATTTAAATAAAAGAAATAGATTCCAATCTTGGGATATTAACGTGGTGAAAATTGGAATCATCACCAATATATATAAAATGGCCTTGTCATGGGATGGATGCCTTATTCAATGGATTATGTGAAGAGCTTAAATACACTTCTATAAGTACTGCTCATACATGGTAACCCAGCAAAAACCAAGAAGGGAATTGTAGTCGGTCTAGACCGATATCCTTTACCATGAAACAAGATAAAGGACATAATAGGATAACAAAACAATAATCGGATTTAGAAAGTAAACCTTAACCACATTTGAATGGTATAATATTTTTTTCGCAGGTATGAAAAAGTTCATACCAGAAGCTATCTTTATATGACGACGAGATTGTCCTGTCCACATAGTGATATAGGCTATGAAAAATTGCCAAAGAAGTGAAAAACATGCTAGTGGTTCGTATCTGGTGGAAAATAGGAACAACTCAAATGAACTTTACACATGGTTATCATTGAATAGAAGTTTTCTTTTGTGGATGCTAGAAAGTTAATTTTAAGTACACAGGAAAAAAAAAAAACATTACCAAATAATGGGTTTTAGAAGGAGAAGTAACTGGTTGAAGTTTGCCTGATAAGCTCATTATTTTAACACGGTGATGTCATTGGAGGTAGCTAGTTGCCTAGGAACTCATTATTTTCACTTCGAAAGTAATGCAGTGTGCAAGGAGCTGGCATGAAATATAAGTAGCTGTATAACACTTTATTAGTAACGCCTTATTTTCACTTTAGAAATAATGCAGTGGGTAGGGGTAGGTCATTATTGGTAATGGAAAAATCAATGAGCTGCTATTACGAAATTTTTCCTGGGTAGTTCTCGTGAGTTATTGAAAAATGATTTTTTAACTTTTTATATATTAAAAATATATTGAGTTTACTAGATGAATAGAATATCATGATAGGATGTCACAATGTATTAATATTGACATTTTGGGAAGTATTTTAAAACAGCTTCCTAAGAGTCAGAAAATCTGTGCATAGTGCCACTGTCGAAAAGGGAATTTATTTTATTAATTTTTTACTCATTTATTCAACAATCTTAAAGTCAATTAAGGCAGTCAATTGACAGATTTCGTTTCTTATTCAATAAACTTATACACATTATATTTTATAAATTTATAAATAACCCCGAACACGAATATGGGTGACATCTCCCCAGAAAAGTGTCAATAATAATAAAAAAGAAAAAAAAACATTTAAAGTAGCCACTGTTTCATTATTTCTCAATCAAGACATAAATCAGGTGATAAGGTAAAGTTCAAAACATTGCATAGAGCAAATTTTTAAACTCAATATTATAACCAATGTTAGCTACGGTTACCATTTTAATACAGTTGCCCATGCTTTACTTATTAATTTTAATGCCATTTAAATTTAAAGTTAATTGTTTTTTTCCCTTACTAGCATGCCCTGTCGAGAGACTTATTGACATGTATATTTTCGAAGTTTGTATTGCACATCTAAAACATTTTATTTTATTTATTTTATATTTTTTTATTTTAATGCTTATTTTCTGTTTTTTAATCGGTGCAGCAATTATTAAATTTTTCGAGACTCATGAGTAAAACATTGACTTTTAAAATTAATCAGGCCACACTTAACGATGGGTTTGAATTTAAGGTATCATTTGGCAATTTCTTATTTTAGTAAAATTTGATTGTAATTAATTAATATACTTGTCAAAAGTTTCAAGACTGTCGCGTTCATATAACTTCATATTTGTTTGTATAGGAAGTGCCACGCCCACTAATCCTATTCTGCCCTTTTTTGTATGCCTGCCCACATTAATATCTGGTGGACTTGTAGAAAGTGTCAAGACTTTCACTTTTATAGTACTCATTGTATATGATATTATATATTTACTTTGTAAGGGCGATGCCACGCCCACTGATCCGAACATGCCTATTTTGTTATCGACTAATAATACAAATAAGCTATGGGCTCACGCAAAGTCGCATGACTTTCCCTATTACAGTTCTCGAGATATATGACATTTAATATTTACTTTAGTCCATTATTTGCCCATTTTTTGTCCACTACTGCAATTGCAATTTTTTCTTGCGATCGAAGTCTGCCAAAAATCACAAATATCACAAATTTTTTCCCCGTGCCACCGACTTCATTTTGTACAGCTTGCGTGATGGTCTTATAGCCATGTTTTTGAAGGTATTTTAATTTGGAAACATTCAAATTCACAAATGTCTTCAATTCATTGGGATCCTTGAACGCACTCGCAAGGCACAAATCTTCAATCGCAATCAACGCCTTGTTACACATTTCGAATCTTTGTATTTATTATACAATTCAATTGGATTCGATGAAACACATATGTGACCTGCTCCACGAAAAGGGAGCTCTGCGCCGTGTTTGCGCATGGTTATGCAATTCTTCCTTCAACCTGATCATCTGGCGATGTATTTCGACTCTCTGGTACTTTGAACGATGTTCACTAATGCAGTGTTGCCTTTATGAAAAATATATCTAACAGTTAGAAACCTGTTTTTGCTAATTTTGTTTTCAAAATTACTAGAGCTGTTTTATTCCTTATCAAATTATCAATGTTTTGGATTTAAGCCGATAGAATTGAATCTATTATTTATTATTATTTAATTTATCTATTATTTAATTAATTTTAGGTTAAAATAAATTTTAATTAACGTAAGAAAATGTGTCTGGAAGACGAATTTAAGAGTGTTGAAGAACAATACTTCAGCGATTGTTTGGAAGAATGTTTACCAGTGATGCGTCGGATGCATTTTCATCGCCAGAAGTTTCAGAAGCGCTGCAATTATCTCTTCAAGATATTGAGGAAGAGCAAACTTTATCGCAATTTTTAGAAAAACCTTGTTGCTGTACGAATGGATGCACTACTGTAATTCCGAAAGAACGAATTGTTTTTGCAAGAAATAACTTTTTGGAATTACAGAAAGATGAACAAGATTTAGTTATTCTAAGCCAAATTCAGTCTGGTAAAGGGCATAACGATTTCAATGACGCCTATAAAGATATATTGGCGAAAATCAAGTATGGACGTAAGTCAACTCAAGACAGCTCAAAAGGTCACGTACTTTTTTACTTTCATCAGTTGCGCATCTGCCGCAAAATGTTTCTATTTCTACACGTTTGTGGACTGAAGAGGTATAAGAGTTTACTCGCACATTTCGATCGACATGGTGTTGTGATGCGAATTCACGCATCGAAGAACAAACCCTGCACTAAGAAGTCAAGAACTTCCTAAAAAAAATCAGACAAAGGTGAAAAGCAACAAAATACAGAAGAACCACCAGAAAAGCGTGTTAGGAGTAAAAAAGAGTAAAATTTTGATATTTTTGTAATTTTGTACCTTTGATATTGAACTTTTTTTAAATTTCAAATATTATATATATTATCTGTTTATATCACATTTTTCAATTTTTTCATTAATTATGTTCATCTTTACAGGTGATTTGCGGCATTTGAAAGAGCGTTTTTTCCTATAAGAATCACTCAAAAAGTAAAAAAAAATTTCGGCGCAGGGGTCCCTTTTCGTGGAGCAAGTCACATATATTATATATTTATTATTATGGCACAATAAATTTCACAATGGACCGAAATCAAATGCGGAAAAAACACTAACAACAACAATTCCTCACTATTTTTATACCCTATAGCACTATGTGGTTTGGGTATAATGACTTTGTGCTGCTGTTTGAAACTTTGAAACTACCAACAATAATTGACCTAGACCCATCTTTTATTATACCGATCGAATCAGAATCACTATCTGATTCGAATTAACGATGTCCGTCCGTATGTGTGTTCATGTAAACCTTGTAATCAAACTGCAGGTCGCAAATATGAATATATGTAATGGTACGGCGTTGGTGGAAGATCCGCTTCCGTTTCCCTGAGCCTTTGCTGGTCGCACGTGCTGGCGTAGGGGCCTAGCTCGCCGGATGGGTGGGGTCTTGCTCAGGCCCAGGGAAACCGCACTACAAATTTTCACGTGCGATTAAAAAACAACTGTCAAAAAATCGGACGCTAAATGGGACGGATGGCCATACTTACCTTGGGATTGGGGACGAGGTGTTCTGCCCCTTTTGCCCTCCCTACCATGTTACCTCGACTCCATCTTACTTGCAGGTAACCCACACAATGATAAGATTTGGTTTGGTTTGGTTTTCTACATTGGTTTAACAAAAACTTTTTTATTTACCCTTCATTTTAAGGTTTTTTAAATTTTAAATTAATTTTATCAACATTTATTTTATTTGTTTTTTTTTTTTATATTTATAACTCTAGCAAAATTTTACTTTTAGGAAAATTTTTAATTTTAGGAAAATTTTTAATAGTAGAAAAAATTTTAATTTTAGCCTTTTGAATTTTAGCACTATATAATTTAAGCACAATTGGATTTTAGCACAATTTAATTTTAGCTTAATTTTAGCATTAGAAAAATTTTTGTTTAAACTTTATAATTAGACAATTTTACATTTAGAAAAATTCACATTTCGAAATAATTTATTTTAGTTTAATTTTACAATAAAAGAAAATTTTTATAATCGAAAATTTTATAGTTAGTAAAAATTTTATATTTTAACCAAATTTTATATATAGCAAAATTTTATTAATCTAGTAACATTCTTAAAATTTATAAGGAAAAGTTTAAACATAGAAAATATTTATATGTGTGTAAAAATTTTAATTTGGAAAATTATTTGTATTAAAAAAAAATTTTACCGCCTTATTGCTGGTGTTGATGAGGTACCGATGAAGTTGCTGAATGAAACTTGGCATAATGATAGTAATACATTGGATGATGTGCGGCAGCATGTGGAGAATCCATATCTCCCAGATATTCATGGTTAGGAGGTGTATGATAATTGGCAGTCCATTGTCATGGCTGACCCGCTGAATATGCCAAATTGGCGGCACTATATTTTTTGTGAATATGACAAGGTATTATAATAGGAAACCATAGGAGATTAACAAAACTTTTCCTTTTGAGGTTAGAAGTGTTTATCAGTTTTACATTTTTTTATTAAATTTTTTTTTTTGAACACACGCAACGAAATAAATATTTTGTTTTACAATTCTTCAATTTAATTTTTTTTTCAAGTCAAATTTATTTCCTTAATTTTCTAATAAGTTTATTTTTAAAAATTTTTTTTTTTTTTTTTGTATTAGATTATAACCAGATAATGTATATATATTTTTCTTTGTAATTTGCATATTGTTCTTGCACGCGTTGTTTGTCTTATTTTTGTCTATTTTTTTTTTATATAAAAACAAGTGTGAAATTTTTAAAATTTTTTTTTTTTTCGTTTAATTTTTGTTAAAAATATACGCAAAACAATTCAAACTTTCCAATCCATTTTAAATTCTGGCGTCATCTTCATAACACCAATTATACAAGACTTTTTTTTTTCTCTGACTAGCACAACAAAAAAAAAACCTGTTTTTTGTATTACCTACGCTCACCCACTCATTGAATAGCCTATGTATGTCATTATGTAACTTTTTATCTCTTTATCCCTAATACACATAGATATACAGACACTCGTTCATAATCTCACTCTTTTCGTAAAAAAATTACCAACTCATATTCAAAGGAGAGAGAGTAAGTGGGATTACCGAGTGAACGAAGGGGTAAGCTAATAACAATAGCTGAAAACCAAGTGGGAGAACGAGAAGGATTGCAAGCTGTAGTTGACCCATACATACATGAATAATCATGAATTCATATAAAACAACGAAGAGACAAAAAAATCGCTCCATAAATCAGTTTGCAAAAATAGAACAAAAAAAATTTTCCATTAACATATTACCATATAAGGTGTTGTCTACATGTACATACTTGAACTTGAAAATAATTTCAAGATCAAGGTTATATTTTTTTTTCTGCTTTCTTATTTCTGCTTGTACCAGAAATTCTTTGGCTACAGTGCAGAGCAAAACTGATCACCGTCACATATATTTTGATAAAAGTTGGTATATAAGCTTCTATCGGCCATAGGATGAACGCTTTGAAATCGGTGAAAATCGGTCCATGTTCAGACCTAGTCCCCATACAAATGACCCCTATGAAATCGACATAAATCGCCATAAGATCCAAATTGTCATATAGATCTTAGTCAAATTGGGTTTATATGCGTTTATTACATTCATTAATCAGTAGTCAAAAAATTATCCCTATGGGACAACTCTTAGTCATAGGCCCCATATAGAGCTGCTTCCCGATCTTCACTTAAATCTATATAAAAAAAAAAAAAATATTGCACTGATTCTTCTCAAATTTTGTCTGTATATATTTTTGCAAAATACAAGAAACTTTACCAAACGTGGCCAGGATCGGTCCATTTTTGGGCCTAGTGCCCTTATAGATATAGCATCCGATATGAACTTTTTCATATCTGCAGCCAAAAAAATTAATAAAAATCCCACTCAAATTTGGTGTATGCTTATTTTCTATATCCATTTAGTTGGGTCTAAGAGATAGGGTCTCTAAACGTATCGTATAGTCGGTCCAGACCTATAATTTTCTTACTAGTTTTTCGCTGTGTTTTTTTATAAATCAATGATGGAAAATACTTGCTCGAAATATTTTTTTAATTTAATGATGAAATAAGTATGCACAAAAATATTGGAATGAATGAAATAAATTCAAACGAGAGGTATAAGAGCATGCGTTCAGCTCACTTTTACATTACGATACATGGTTTGGTAACTTTTAAACTGACAATAAAAAATCCTTATATGGAAAATGGCGGCCATTTTTTTGATATTTGTATGGGAGTATATAGGAAATTCTTTAATGTGCCATATTTCCGGGCCGCTTTTGTGCAAACCTCACGTAAACCATCCACAGACTATCCTCAACGTGCCCTGAAATTTTGGTAGAAATCGGTCTACCCGTTTCCGCAGTTAATGGTCACATCAAAATGTACACTTCTTTTTATATATATATATATGGATACCACATTGTGATCAGGGCATAATGAGTTTGTGCTAATGTTTGTTACTACCTAACACATTTGACCTGGACCATTTATCATATCAATCGACTCAGAATCATTTTCCGAGAATCACTTCTGAGTCGGTTAAGCGATGTTCGTCCGTCCAACCTTCTGTGTGCCCATGTAAACCTTGTAATCAAACTAGAAGTAAATATGAATATATTTTGAAAAAATTTAGTTTATATGCTTTAATCGGCCACAGGTGAACGATATTGTAATTGGTTAAAATCAGTTCATGTTCAGACCTAGTCCCCATACAAATAACCCCTATGGGATAGACCTAAATTGCCATAATATCCAATTTATCACATAGATCTCAGCCAAATTGGGTTGGTGTAGTTTTATCACATTCATTTGTTGGTGGTCCCAAAAATAAACATATGCGACAACTCTTAGTCATAGCCCCATATGAATTTGATTTCCGATCTTCACTTAAAAAAATATTGCACAGATTTTTCTCAAATTTGGTTTGTATATGATTTTGCAAACAATAAGTTGCCTTACCAAATATGGTCAGGATCGGTCCATTTTTAGATCTAGTCCCCATATAGATATTGCATCCGATATGAGCTTTTTAATATCCGAAGGCAAACAAATTAATAACACCGCCACTCAAATTTGGTTTATGTTTATTTTCAATATCCTATTAGCTGGACGTACGAGAAGGGTATAGGGAATCGTATTGTTGCTCTAGAGTCTAGACCGACTGTAGCTTTCTTACTTGTTTTTTATACCAGTATTTATTATAATTTCTTATTTATCGTTTTTTTTTCATAAAAAGAATTAACTTCTATCTGAAAAATTAATTTCCTTGCAGATGTTGATTTAAATATCGGTATTACTGCAGATTTTATATTTCATACTAATCCAGCCGTTAGAAATATTTCACTGAAATTGCTTTTCCGAAGTCAAAATATCCGTGAGCTGCTTTCCTCTGACTGGAATAAAAATCTATAAGGCTGTCGTGTGATTTTTAGAAGCAGGTTCCATTATTTAATTATGCCAAGCATAAAGCTCACAACTAAGCACAAAAACCATATGGTTGCTCAGTATGTGCAAAATTATATCGTCTACATCTTTTTGTTGAAAATAAATATCAGCGAGATCTCTATAACAGTACTTAGCCATTGCTCAAACTATAATTAATATTAATTGTGGAAACATTATTATAAACTAGCAGGTTCCAGCGCTCGAAATTCGAGTGCAATTTCTAGTCAACTTTATTTCTTAACTTAGCCAATTCACACACCAATACTTTTTTTGGTTTATTATTATTATGAACTAGCTGATTTTACCCGGTCTTGCCCGGGATCCAAAGGCCTTTGAATTGAAAAAGGGTTCACTGTGCTTACCATTACTGAGTGCTAAGTGCCCAATGAACAAATCCTCAAAAATTTTAACTTTCTCTCCAAAAATTTGTATGGGATTGGGGAATTTGTTCATGATGAAAAAACTTCTCCAATTTTTACATTTTTTGGGGAGTAAATTCATTTTTTATTTCAATTTAAAATTTTTGATTTTTTAATTTAGAGTTTTTTCTAAAGACGCGTTCAGCAAAAATACTTCAAAAATAAGCTACGAAACCGCTTGAAGTTTCTTTTTGAAGTTTATTTATTATGTAAACATGAAATATAATGGAATCGTTTACAAATTAAAGGAATCAGAGGTTTTAAAAATTTAATTACTTCATTAAATATATGATCAATATTGAGCAGAGACGTCAAATTTATAGAAGTTTCAAAAATGGAAAATGAATGCGACGTTTAAAATTGTGCCGCAAGGTTGCTTTAAGCAACTGCTTATAGTATATGTTTGGCCTATTTTGATTAACTGGCAATTATTGCACATATGTACGTAGATAAAATTTATCATATGACTTTTCACTGAGCTGTGTTCCACGTCCACCTCCGCGAGCCGCTTCCGCGAGTTTGGCAGCCACACCAGTGCTGCCGCGCAGTTGTTGTCAACTTATTTTAATTGCCAAAATTTATTTTTCAGATCATTTCGATATTTTAGCTGAGCTGTGTTCCGCGATTGCGTCAAACTCATTAACAAATACATTAACAAATTTAATAAACACAAACACAGCTTATGTATAATTTTATGCATGTGTCAGTAGCAACCTTAAATGCAATTTACTCAAAATAAAGGAAAAAATTTAAAAGTCTGTAAGTCTGGTGAACAGCTAAAAAGAAATACCTTTCAAATAACATACACTTGATCAAAATCGGGATAAAATGGTAGAACAAAACATCCGTAACAAGAAACCGCCTAGCCTATTCATATTATAGATACTCTTTCTTTAAATTATGTATAATACAATTTTTTATCTTTTATTACCACTTTTGAAGCATAGAAAAACCAGATGACCCTAACCACTTTTAAAAAGTGAAGCATGCCTGCTCATATCTTAAAAGGGTGTGCCGCAATAGTTTTTTACCATTTACCTGTTGTTTAAATTTTTTTCCCCCATTTTGTCAGGTTTTTAAACTATATAACTCAAGTTCCGACTATTAATGTTTATGAAAAACATCTATGTAAATGTACCTATCAAAATAAAAAAGATTTTACCCATCGATATAATTTAACAGTTAAGCACATTATGTCTCAACCATTTTTTATAAGTATATAACAACTAGTGTCAACACTACCGTCTCCTTTTTCTGTCAATAAAAAAAAAAAAATAAACTCACGCAAAAAAAAAAAATACTCCAGTACGAACAACTTTTTGTATTCATAACACACAGTCAGACGTTAAATCGACTCAGAAAGTGATTTGGGTTGATCCCTATAATAAAAGGTGGGTATAGGTCCAATATTTTTGGTAGTTACAAACATCAGGGCAAACTCATTATACCCTAACCATATAGTGGAAAACTTTTGTATTCATAAATTTTGCACAAAATATCAGAACTGGCGGGTATACAATGGGATATAGAAGTGTAGGGTAGGGCTCGGTCTACAGAAGAGTGCAAGATTTTTTTTTGATGGCTTTTGATGGGCAGGACTAATGCTCTATTAAGTAAGAGATTTTCGGGAAATTTTGACCTTTTTTAATTTTTTTTTTAGTTTCTAAACCAATCAGTGACCTTATATTTCTAGCATTAATTGCTAAGAAATTAAAAAATTATACAAAATTTACTTTACTTCAAAATCTTTTTAAAAGTTACAGTCATTTAAAAATTAAAGTTCACAAAGAAATTTTTAATTTTAGCAAAATACTGAGAAAGTCCATTATCGAAGATCCTGTTTGATGTAGTTGAAATAGAGTCGCAATTTTTTATCACCCGAGGTTTACTGGTATTTAGTTTCAAATGAATAACATAACTTTAAAATCGGTAACCATAAGAAAATTATTTTTGGGTGCCTTCTCAAAATATGATCCACAGTCCGGTGGATGAAACTTCGGTTCATGAAAACACTGTAGAGATCCAATAGCCGTCTAAATAGTTGATTTTTCTGGACGAACCGGTGCCGAGTTAGATCAAGGTTGGCTTATACAACGTCACGGCGGTTATTTCTTTTGAATGGCTTAAGTCCCATTCTTTAACTTCAAAATAACTGAATTTCGACAAATTCAAAGACGACTAAAAACAAGTAAGAAAATTATAGTCGGTCTAGACCGACTATAAGATACCCTATACCATGCGTTTAAAGACCCTACCTGTTAGACCCAATTAACTGGATATAGAAAATAAGCATAAACCAAATTTGAGTGAGATTTTTATTAATTTTTTGGCTGCAGATATGAAAAAGTTCATATCGGATGCTATATCTATATGCGAACTATGCCCAAAAATGGACCGGTAAAGTTTCTTGTATTTTGCAAAAATATATACAAACAAAATTTGAGAAGAATCAGTGCAATATTTTTGTATTTTTGATAGATTTAAGTGAAGATGGGAAGCAGCTCTATATGGGGCCTATGACTAAGTGTTGTCCCAAAGGGATCATTTTCGGACTACACATTAATGGGTGTAATAAACGCATATAAACCCAATTTGACTAAGATCTATATGACAATTTGGATCTTCTTTCAATTTATGTCGATTTCTAGGGGTCATTTGTATGGGGATATGTCTAAACATGGACCGATTCTCACAAATTTCAATAGCGTTCATCCTATGGCCGATAGAAGCTTATGTAGCAAATTTCATCAAAATATATTCATATTTCCGACCTGCAGTTTGATCACAAGGTAAACATGGACATACAGACGGACGGACGGACGTACGGACATCGTTAAATCGAATCAGATAGTGATTCTGATTCGATCGGTATAATAAAAGATGAGTCTAGGTAAAATATTTTTGTTAGTTACAAACAGCAGCACAAAGTCATTATACCCAAACCACATAGTGGTATAGGGTATAAAAATCGCATTTGATCCAGAAGAAATTGCTTTTTCTGGAATACAATATACGGGTTCACATGTCTGTGAATGCCATGGCCAAATTACATTATTGGGCTACCTAAAGGAAAATAATTCGCCAACCGAATTATTTAAAAGTTTAACAGTTATTAGCAGACTCTAGCGCTCGAAATTCGAGTGAAATTTTAAGACAGATATATTTTTCAACTTAGCTAATTCACAAACCAACACTTTTATGGTTTATTATTGTTGTGAATCAAGATAACAAACTCATTATTAAACACATTAACAAATTTAATTTTATATATGTGTTAGTAGCAACTTTAAGTGTAATTTACTCAAAATAAAGAAAAAAAATTTAAAAACGTGTAAATCTGCAAAACGGCTAAAAAGAAATATCTTTCAAATAATATACGTTTGGTTAAAATCGGGATAAAACGGTAGAACAAATCATTGGTCACAAAAACTCGCCTAGCCTAATAGTATTATAGATATTTTCGATTGTATCAGCAGAAATTTTATAGCAACAAAAAATTTTCAATTGTCATAAAATATATACTGTTATAAGATCAGAAATATAGTCCAATTCAGCTCGAAACTCGATTATCATTTAAATTGAAATTCGGTTAGAAATAAATTCGGTAGCCACAATAAACTGGTTTTCTGTGTGTACGAATTGCTACCACATCTACCATATTCTTCATGTTCAGCACTCACTGACTATTTGTTTTAGAAACGGAAATCGATTTTGCTCTAACGATGAAATTACTGATAAAAAAAAGCCTACTTGGAGGACCTTGAGGAATCTTCTTATATGAAGGGATAAGGAAATTGAAGTAAAGTTGTATTAAGGTGGAAAGAGACTATGTTGACAAATAACAGTTTTTTTTTTTTTTTTTGGAAAAAACTCTTGCGAAACTGAAAATAGTGGTAATCAAAAGTTAAAATGCATGGACAAGCTAAAATTAACAAGTAAGAAAATTATAGTCGGTCTAGACCGACTATACGATACCCTATACCATGCGATTAGAAACCCTATCTCTTAGGCCCAACTAACTGGACATAGAAAATAAGCAAAAACCAAATTTGAGTGGGATTTTTATTAATTTTTTTGGCTGCAGATATGAAAAAGTTCATATCGGATGCTATATCTATATGGGGACTAGGTCCAAAAATGGACCGATCCTGATCATGTTTGGTAAAGTCTCTTGTATTTTGCAAAAATATATACAAACAAAATTTGAAAAGAATCAGTGCAATATTTTTGTTTTTTAATAGATTTAAGTGAAGATCGGGAAGCAGCTCTATATGGGGTCAAAGGGATCATTTTTGGACTACTCATTAGTGGATGTAATGAACGCATACAAACCCAATTTGAGTACGACCTATATGACAATTTGGATCGTATGGCAATTTATGTCGATTTCATATGGGTAATTTGTATGGGGGCTAGGTCTGAACATGGACCGATTCTCACCAATTTCAATAGCGTTCATCCCATGGCCGACAGAAGCTTATATACCAAATTTCATCAAAATATATTCATATTTGCGACCTGCAGTTTGATTACAAGCTTTACATGGACACACAGACGGACGGACGGACGGACGGACATTGTTAAATCAACTCAGAGAGTGATTCTGATTCAATCGGTATAATTAAAGATGGGTCTAGGTCAAATATTTTTGGTTGTTACAAACAGCAGCACAAAGTCATTATACCCAAACCACATAGTGGTATAGGGTATAAAAAATAATGATTGGTATGTTTCTCAGTGTTCTATCTTTTGAGTTTAATCATAAGTAATAGCGGTATGGTATAAACTGATCCTTGACTACACTGCTCGTAGGCCTGACTTTACGTGAGTGTGTTAAATCGCATGGCCAAAAAGTGCAAGTAGTACTGCCGCCTCAAGTAGAAAAATTTCGTATATAAACAATATAATCAATTATAGGATAACAATTTTTACAATGTTTAATACAAAAGCGGTCTGATTAGGAATTCAGAATGGTTAAAATTTTTAGAAATGGGCAATTCCATATGTAACGGAATGACATTTTGAGTTGTAAAATAGAAGTTAAGGCTATTTCACAAAGCTATTTTCAATTGAAAATTCATTCTTCAGTTTGAAAATGATTGTTCATGATTAGGAGATTTAAAAAAAACTCAGAAACAATTTTTTCACTATTTTATTCTTTTATTTTTGAGTAATTTCTTAGTGGGTGAAGGAATGACATTTTTGCTACCATGACTCTGTCCTGGTATTAAAATCTAGGAACTTTTGTCAATTAATAAGCTAATCAGTTATTAAACTTATGCATATTTTTCATATGATATATAAGCAATATAAAATTATAATTCAGAGCAACTTAGCTATGACAGTGTTGAAGTTATTAACTGTCATTTGACGTGACGGAATGACTGTGACGGAATGAGTAAAGCTTCCTAAACATGTATTAAAAGAAAATTTAGTAAACAAATAAATTTTATAATTATTGTATAATCTAGAATACTTGTAAGAAATTACATTATGTAACTTGGAACATATTTTAATATATTTTTAAACTTACTTCATATAAATGAAAAAGGAAATTTTTTCATCATAGTTGACATTTTTATGGAATTGCCCAAATATAAGTTTTTCTTCTTCTATACCACAAACACTTAAAAACAAAAGCAAAATTTTCATATCAATTATAGTATTAGTTGTAATCTGCCTCAAAAATAAATAAGCCATAAATTAATTTGATCCGCCCTCGTACGAAAATTAAGTCTAAAAACTGGTCTATAATAAGGAAATTAAAAACTATTATATTGGAACTAAATATTAACTAAATATTAATTTCACCAACAAAATATGGTGCAGTATGAAATACACTTTAATAGCAACCGATTTACTTTCTTAGTTTCAAGCCAATATTTCGTTAAACCATGATTTTCACAACAATATTTATCGATTTGTTGTCCAGGATTTTCACTTTAAATGTTACGCTAACATTAAATAAACATAACAACATTAAAACTCATCCACTATAGAAACTAACTACAATTTTATTTGTGTCCAAAAAATTTACGATTTAATTTATACAAAATATGAAAATAAGCAAAACTATTTAAAAGTTTCGTAACAACCCCCTTTTTAGTTTTAGTTAAGTAATAATTTTGCAGCTTATTAATTTAAACTAACGCCTTTTTTATTTGATTTTCTATCTGAGTGTACATAATTTAGACACTCAAAAGAAAAAGTTTAAGATAAATCAAATAGGTAATAAAAAAAAAAATAATTAAAAACAAATAAACAAAAAGAAATTGGACAGGGTGAATTTTAATTATATTGCATGGATGATGATCAATATTTATTATTAAAACTATTTTGTTGATTAATGGAAAACTAACTTTTTAATTATGAGTGTATTAAAGTTCTGCAGTAAAGTTCTGTCGTCATCGTCGTATTGTGTTTTTAGCATTGTATCGGTTGATAAATAGTAGTAAATTTATAAAGCTTATGCAAATGAATTGTTACAAATGTTTATCTTTCAACCAACCATCACAACTGCTACTTGTCCACTTTTTTGTTGTTAATGCTGGCGTTTTTTTATGTAGCTTCAGCTTAAAACAGAATCTGTGGACCAGTAAAGCACAGCTGAACAGAGCATTTGTTAAAATAATATGAGGATTTGGATTTTAATGCGTTCAGTTTGCTTTTTTTCCCTCATCTCTGTGTAAGCCAATGATAGAACGATGTCTTTTTCGCTTGAAATTTGAAAAAGGAACACGTCAGGAAGCTAAAGTTAATTTAAACCGACTATATTGTATTTTATGCCAAAAAATTTCTGTGGGAAATCGTCAATTTTTAAAAATAATAAAGCGGAGTAATTAAAAAAATATATATAAATGTAGAAACACCGAAGTCAGGAAAATTTATACCATAACATTGGCGTAAATTGTAATACGATTTGTATACTTTACTTCACTCGACTGGGATTGGTGTTTGTTATCGGCTGATATATAAGACCGCAAATATATTCAAAAAGTTTAGAAAAGATTCTCAAGGCATTTGCAGTATTTTAATGCTGGAAAAAACAAGAATGAAAGTTATTGCCAATCTGTTTTGGGGTTTTTGGTGGGAACGAAGCCAGAAAGTTACAAAAATTATAACGAACACAAACTGCCGTTTAACATGTTATTGTAGGGTAATGTAATGAAACTGAACAGGAAGCTGGTTATAAATGAGGTAATTTTTTGGCATTATTATGCTTAATTCATTATAGTTTTTATACCCTATACCACTATGTGGTTTGGGTATAATGACTTTGTGCTGCTGTTTGTAACTACCAAAAATATTTGACCTAGACCCATCTTTTATTATATCGATTGAATCAGAATCACTAACTGATTCGATTTAACGATGTTCGTCCGTCCGTCTGTGTGCCCATGTAAACCTTGTAATCAAACTGCAGGTCGAAAATATGAACATATTTTGATGAAATTTGGTATATAAGCTTCTATCGGCCATAGGATGAACGCTGTTGAAATTGGTGAGAACCGGTCCATGTTCAGACCTAGCTCCCATTCAAATGACCCCTATGAAATCGACATAAATTGCCATAAGATCCAAATTGTTATATAGATCTTACTCAAATTGGATTTGTATGGGTTTATTACATCCATTAATGAGTAGTCCAAAAATGATCCCTATGGGACAACTCTTTGTCATAGGCCCCATATAGAGCTGCTTCCCGATCTTCATTTAAATCTATCAAAAAACAAAAATATTGCACTGATTCTTCTCAAATTTTGTTTGTATATATTTTTGCAAAATACAAGAGAATTTACCAAACAAAGTCAGGATCGGTCCATTTTTGGGGCTAGTCACCATATAGATCCGATATGATTTTTTTCATATCTGCAGCCAAAAAAAATAATAAAAATCCCACTCAAATTTGGTTTCGGCTTATTTTCTATGTCCAGTTAGTTGGGCTTATGAGGGTCTCTAAACGCATGTATAGGGTATCATATAGTCGGTCTAGACTATAATTTTCTTACTTGGTTTTTTTTTTTTATTGTGAAAATCCGTTAAAATAAACACTTTTACCTAAAAAAATTTTGTTTTTTATTTTGTATTTATACAAATGTAAAAATATTGTTTTTGATCTCTTCAATGATTGAGTTTGAAAATTTAATCAGGCTCAAGATCAAATATTTTACTTTAAAATAAAGTAAAAGATATTGGCACATTTGTTTCAGAAATTGATTTATATTCTGCGTGACAGGTTATACAGCTGTTTCGGGAAGAGTCATCAACCCTCATCAGTAACCAAAAGCAGTAGATAGTTTTGAGGAATGAAATTTTTTTTGTTTTGAGGAAAGAAAAATTGCAAAAAAAATTGTTATTGTAATAAGTCTAATAAGTTTAAGCTACTTTTTTTGCGATCCCCTCATTTAGTGTTACTACAGATTTCCGCTCGATGATAGATTTCTTTTGGTGCTTGTGTGCTCAGTTTGCTTGTTTCAGGCAGACACTTGTAACTTAATTTTCAAGACTAGCTAGAGCCGTGATACCATCAACAACTTTCTAATATGGATGACAAAATATTATTCCATAATTTTCAAAAATTTGTTAATTATTTCATGTTTTTAATTTATATATTGAATTTTCTGAAATTTCAAATTTCGAATAACTAGAAATTTTTAAAAGTTAAAATCGATTATTAAAGCAAAACAAAAAAATTCAAGAGATTTGTAATTTCATTTACAATATTTTTTTCGAAACTCGAATAACTCAAAAATTTGAAAATAGCTTAATCCATAATTTAAAGCAAAAAAAAAAAAAAAAAAAATCAGAACAGACACAAACAAACTTGTTACACTGAAAGAAAAGCTTTTCAAATCGTTCCGACTCTTTTTCAATAAACATTGGATTGAAATAAACACCACAATAAATATCCCAATAAAGTGTAAATGGTTGCTATATTTAGGTAAATTATTTGTCCTAGCTGTTGACAAGAAAATATTGTTCCCCGATAAATGTTATATATAATCTGATATAGAAGAAGATGTTTATGTGGAGAAAGATATAGCTAACCATGTAATTACTTTCAAAAGAAGTATTTAAAATACACCCAGAGATAAATACGTAATCACTATTTTTGGAAAAACAAAGAGCTTTTTTAAAGAACACAAGACATCATAATTATTCAAGCTGATAATTCCGTAGGGAATTATGAATTATAATGCAACCCAACCAAAAAGCAGGTAATAAACACGGAAAAAACGTCAATGAAGGAGTTCTGAAAATCAGTGAAAAACATACACAAAATTTTCCAAAAAAAACGAAGAAATAAACAGCGGTTAAAAACAGCAACCAAGTGGTAACACCGAAGAAAAGAAAGATTTTAAAATTTACGGTGTACAATATATCCGTGGTTTGACACACAATAGAAACATAATAAATACAATTAAAAATAACAACAACATAAATTTTCTCAAAAACCCTACCGAACACTAAGTGTAATATTTACAAACGTGAAGGCAACAGTAGGAAAAAAGAAATAGGATTTAATGACAAACATAGAAATGATCTAATATATATAGGAACAACAAAGGGATCTTTAGCTAGATGACTGGATATAGCCAAAAGAAAAGAGACAATTGCATTAGCAAAACACGTACGAAAAACACAGCTGATTTCGAAAAAATCACGACACTAGACAAGAAGAATATTGAAAAAATAGATACACTAAAGAATACTTACATTGAGCAGAACATAAAAGGCACTATGAACTTGAAAGAGTATACGAACAATATAAATACAAACTACAGATTTGCCACTAACTAATCTGAAACAAGTTATATATGTTTTAGGCTAAATGTGAAATGTAACAACTAAATTTTAAATGTAACAAGATATTGTAATTTTTTTCAATAAATAGACAATCCGCAGAAAATGTCGACAAATAATTGACGAAATGTCGGGAAAAACTGTAGTAAATATTTGATTCACTATATTGCAATTTTTAGCCCATATTAGAAAAATTAAAAAAAAACAAAAAACATTTTAATTCTACAAAAAAAAAAAAAAAAAAAAATGAATAAAAAATTGTGAATATGCAGAAAATTTAATTTATCAATTTGTGAATGATATGTAGACAAATAACAACTTAAGAAAAAAAATTATATCATTCAAAATAATTTTTGAACAATATTTTTTATTTCTTAATACAAACAAACAAAAATATGTGATCATTGAGGAAATTGAAAGAATCTATTCGTGACGATAATTTAGGACTTCATTTTCTTGCAGTAATCCATATAATGTATGGTTTTTCTGCTTTAAATTATTCACCAACACTCAGGTGATGCCCCCATTAGACACAGTGCATTGTGTTGATCTCAGAAAAATAGGTTATGGGAAGGAGGAAAGAGGGAGTAGTACGTATTTGTGTATATTTGACTTAAATTTTATTAGATTATAATTGCCGCCTGTTCTACAAAAATTTCTCTTTTTATTTAGAATGAAATTAAGAAATCAAATCAAGTTGAATTTTGGTTTAAATCCAAATAAATCAAAAAAATAAGCGCAGCTATAGCGATGACACTATAATGAAATAAAAAAAAAAATTAAACTGCACCTTTAAGATTGTGTTTCTATTAACTTTTCTTACTGTTTGAGCATTTTTATAGTAAAAAAACAGCAATTAGGGGATATTTGTTGATATCTGTTTTTATAATAAAATCAATGCCTTCATTTACCATGCTAAATTCTAAACAAAAACATATTAAAATTTAAATATCAATTATTTTTATATGACTTAATAGTTATTTTGTACAGGGCACTTACATAAATCAGCAAGATTTTTTTTTTGTCTGAAATAAAACTAAATAAATGTCTTATTAAAAAAAATTCGCAAATTCTAACAGAGAATTCTTCTATATACAAGCGAATTTTAGAACAGCGGCGTTTGCTTAGTACCTAAAATTAGTCGAATAATTTAAAGAAGCAAGTTTAATTTTCCACTCGAATAATTTGCTTTAATCAATCAAAAGAACAAACCAGATTATTTGGAGTCATTAAAGCCAGTCATACAGCTTCTTAAGAATCCGCCAGTGTAGGAGAATTTTTACAAAAAATATACATTCCAGATTGCAGCAAACGTATTGTATTTTCGAATCAGTAACACGAATGCCCATTTTAAAAAATTGGGGTTTTCTCATGCTTCAACAAATAATATATTTTTATACCCTCCACACCTCAGTGGCAGAGGGTATATATAGGTTTGTCATTCCGTTTGTAACGCATCGAATAAATTCCTGAGACCCCAAAAAAATATATTTTCTTGATCCTTATGACAAGGGAAGTTGATTTACCGATGACCGTCTGTCCGTCTGTCTGTGGAAATCACGTTCAGGCCGTCAATATCTAAGCTAGACCGTTCGTTTTCATCCCAGAGAACTTGCTCTTTAAAATCGTCAAAATCGGTCAAAGGGTTCACGAGCTATGAATGAAACTTTGATTTAACTCTTGAAAAAATAAAATTTTTCAGTGTGTTTGTTGTTTTTCTTAAGATATGTTGTATATGTTGTAATTCTTCGTATTGTTGAAGTCATTACAGTTGTGTGTATATTAATACTGCACGTGTCACATTGGCCTTAGCAAGTTTTACCACATATTTTTTATCATTAAAATTAAATATTAAAAATGAAAAATTACTAAAAATAAAAAGTGGAAAATGAAAAATGGAAAATGGAAAATGAAGCATGAAAAATTAAAAATGGAAAATGGAAAATGGAAAATGAAAAATGGAAAATTAAAAATTAAAATTTAAAATTGAAAAATGGAAAATGAAAAATGGAAAATGGAAAATGAAAAATGGAAAATTAAAAATTAAAATTGAAAATTGAAAAATTAAAAATGAAAAATGGAAAATTGAAAATGAAAAATGAAAAATTGAAAATCGGAAATGGAAAATGAAAAATGAAAAGTGGAAAATAAAAATGAAAATGAAAAATAAAAATGGAAAATGAAAAGTGGAAAATGAAAATGGAACATGGAAAATGAAAAATTAAAAATGGATAATGAGAAATGGAAAATGGAATATGAAAAATGAAAAATGAAATTTGAAAAACGGAAAATGGAAAATGAAAATTGAAAAATGGAAAATGCAAAATGCAAAATGGAATATGAAAAATGGAAAATGAAAAATGAAAAATTAAAATTGAAAAATGGAAAATGAAAAATGAAAAATGGAAAACGGAAAATGAAATATTAAAAATGGAAAATGGAAAATTAAAAATGAGAAATGAAAATTGAAAAATGGAAAATGAAAAATGATAAATGAAAATGAAAAATGAAAAATGGAAAATGAAAAATTAAAATGGAAAATGGAAAATGAAAAATTTTAAATTAAAAATGGCAAATGGAAAATGAAAAATTAAAAATGAAAAATGAAAAATGGAAAGTGGAATATGGAAAATGAAAAATGAAAAATGAAAACTGAAAAATGAAAATATAGAAATGAAAAACGAAAAATGAAAATGAAAAATGAAAAATGGAAAATGAAGAATCGAAAATGGAAAATGAAAAATGGAAAATGGAAAATAAAAAATGGAAAATGAGAAATTAAAAATGAATAACTAAAAATGAAAACCGGAAGATAAAAATTGAAAAGTGAAAAATAGAAAATGATAAATTAAAAATGAAAATTGAAAATGAAAAATGGAAAATGAAAAATTAAAAATGGAAAATGAAAAATTTTAAATTAAATATGGCAAATGGAAAAAGAAAAATTAAAAAGTAAAAATTAAAAATTAAAAATTAAAAATTAAAAATTACAAATTAAAAATTAAAAATTAAAAATTAAAAATTAAAAATAAAAAATTAAAAATTAAAAATTAAAAATTAAAAATTAAAAATTAAAAATTAAAAATTAAAAATTAAAAATTAAAAATTAAAAATTAAAAATTAAAAATTAAAAATTAAAAATTAAAAATTAAAAATTAAAAATTAAAAATTAAAAATTAAAAATTAAAAATTAAAAATTAAAAATTAAAAATTAAAAATTAAAAATTAAAAATTAAAAATTAAAAATTAAAAATCAAAAATAAAAAATTAAAAATTAAAAATTAAAAATTAAAATTAAAAATTTAAAATCTAAAATTAAAAATTATAAATTAAAAATTAAAAATTAAAAATTAAAAATTAAAAATTAAAAATAAAAAATTAAAAATTAAAAATTAAAAATTAAAATTAAAAATTAAAAATTAAAAATTAAAAATTAAAAATTAAAAATTAAAAATTATAAATTAAAAATTAAATATTAAAAATTAAAAATTAAAAATTAATAATTAAAAATTAAAAATTAAAAATTAAAAATTAAAAATTAAAAATTAAAAATTAAAAATTAAAAATTAAAAATCAAAAATTAAAAATTAAAAATTAAAAATTAAAAATTAAAAATTAAAAATTAAAAATTAAAAATTAAAAATTAAAAATTAAAAATTAAAAATTAAAAATTAAAAATTAAAAATTAAAAATTAAAAATTAAAAATTAAAAATTAAAAATTAAAAATTAAAAATTAAAAATTAAAAATTAAAAATTAAAAATTAAAAATTAAAAATTAACAATTAAAAATTAAAAATTAAAAATTAAAAATTAAAAATTAAAAATTAAAAATTAAAAATTAAAAATTAAAAATTAAAAATTAAAAATTAAAAATTAAAAATTAAAAATTAAAAATTAAAAATTAAAAATTAAAAATTAAAAATTAAAAATTAAAAATTAAAAATTAAAAATTAAAAATTAAAAATTAAAAATTAAAAATGGAAAATGGAAAATCAAAAATTAAAAATGAAAAATGAAAAATTAAAAATAGAAAATGAAAAATGAAGAATCGAAAATGGAAAATGAAAAATCAAAAGTAGAAAATGGAAAATGAAAAATGGAAAATGAGAAATTAAAAATTAAAACTAAAAATGAAAAACGGATGATAAAAATTGAAAAGTGAAAAATAGAAAATGATAAATTGAAAATGGGAAAGGTGGAGGGTATCAAAGATTCTGCCCAGCCGAATTTAACACTCTTACTTGTTTTTTTTTTCTTAATGGAAGAGACCATACAATTTAGTATTAAAAAAACTATGTGATTCCGATCACAGGGGAGATGTGTAAACATCTAATCACACATCAATTAAAATCAAACAGTAAACGCGAACTATGTACAGCAAGCAACTGCCATGGTTGTTATACTTGATTGTTGCAGTTGTTTGCTATACATTCATGGACCTTTCTTTTGGTTGTTGAATCAGCTAAATAAATTTAAATCATAATCTTTGCACCAATTTACTTACATACATCTCACACCGTTTTTCCCTTACGCTGCTTTTGTGATTGTATTGTGAAATAGATTTTTACCCCCCTGAGCGCATAGATGTTTACACATCAAAAATTTATTTAAAAAAAATCATAATACAATAAATAATTTCATAACATACTCATTAATTCCAGTTTATACAACAACTTTTGTTTTATACTTATTCACATAATTAATCTCTAGGATATAAATCATCTCTTCTCATAACCCTTGAAATATGCTACACAAAATAACAGCATGATTATTGTTGTTCTTAATCACAAACATTAAAACAGCCAAAAATTTCACCAGTGTGCTTAAAGGGAAATGAAAAATTACGTTTAAATGAATGAGAAAATTTAGAAGAAAACAACAACAATAAAAGTCGGTCGACAATAAATCTTGTTCAGAATATTAAGAAAATTGACTTTCGTTATACAGGTAAAATTGTTTTTTTATGCCTTTGTCATACAATTTATATTTTATTTATAGCTGACATTAACCAACAGAATTTTTCTTGTAACAAGTCATTGCAATACACATTGTAAACCATTGTTAACTAAATAATTCTGTTATTTAAATTATTACTTGACTAATGGCAATAATTATAGCAACTTTGCAGTTCTTAGTCTTTCTTCTTTTTTTGTTTTATTTTATGAGCGATTAAGAGAAATAAAGACATGATTTGATTTATTTCCATTGGATTTGACAATAGTTCTTTTGTTAAAATAATGCGCATTGTATGGGATATAATACAAAAACATAATCGCAGGTACCTCAAAAGAAAATATTACAAACTTAATTAAACTCTTAAAAGATTTATACATTTTAAAATAAAATAAAGAGTAAGAAATTCAAATTCAATATACATAAATATAAAATTATTACAAAAATCATTGTGCAATTAAAATACGCTAAAAATAATTTTTGTTTTTAATTTCGCAAATTTATAAAAAAAATAAAAAAAATTAGGTTACGAGCTGATGGCCTTAATTAATATAATTTTGTAATAATTAATTACTATATAGTTATTAAATAAATAAATACATAAATAATACAAAAACTGCTTTTAGATTAAATAAAGTATATTTTAAAGATATTAAGGACTTTATATTGAAACCTATTGCTTGACGCTCAAACAACTTGTTCAAAATTCAAATCTGAAATTGTTTAAAAATACTTTTATATAAATTAATTTCAGTCAATGAAGAACTTTAAAGTACAGAAAAAAGAGAAATCATTATAGAAGAATGTTTTTTTATCACCACTCTTTGTAAGGTATTATAATACAACTCCCTCAGTTATTATGATACAACAAAAATATCTGATTTTATTATTATAGTTAAACTCATTAGAAATTGGTATATGTGACCTTCTCCGAGAAAAGGGACCTAATGTGTGAAAATTAAGTTTTGAGAAAAAAACGCATTTAAAGTTTCTACAGCCTTTTAGGAACCAGAATCCACCGTTTTTGACACAACCCGTTTTTTGACACACTAGGTCCCTTTTCTCGGAGAAGGTCACATAGCATGAAAAATGGAAAATGGAAAATGAAAAATGGAAAATTAAAAATTAAAATTTAAAATTGAAAAATGGAAAATGAAAAATGGAAAATGGAAAATGAAAAATGGAAAATTAAAAATTAAAATTGAAAATTGAAAAATTAAAAATGAAAAATGGAAAATTGAAAATGAAAAATGAAAAATTGAAAATCGGAAATGGAAAATGAAAAATGAAAAGTGGAAAATAAAAATGAAAATGAAAAATAAAAATGGAAAATGAAAAGTGGAAAATGAAAATGGAACATGGAAAATGAAAAATTAAAAATGGATAATGAGAAATGGAAAATGGAATATGAAAAATGAAAAATGAAATTTGAAAAACGGAAAATGGAAAATGAAAATTGAAAAATGGAAAATGCAAAATGCAAAATGGAATATGAAAAATGGAAAATGAAAAATGAAAAATTAAAATTGAAAAATGGAAAATGAAAAATGAAAAATGGAAAACGGAAAATGAAATATTAAAAATGGAAAATGGAAAATTAAAAATGAGAAATGAAAATTGAAAAATGGAAAATGAAAAATGATAAATGAAAATGAAAAATGAAAAATGGAAAATGAAAAATTAAAATGGAAAATGGAAAATGAAAAATTTTAAATTAAAAATGGCAAATGGAAAATGAAAAATTAAAAATGAAAAATGAAAAATGGAAAGTGGAATATGGAAAATGAAAAATGAAAAATGAAAACTGAAAAATGAAAATATAGAAATGAAAAACGAAAAATGAAAATGAAAAATGAAAAATGGAAAATGAAGAATCGAAAATGGAAAATGAAAAATGGAAAATGGAAAATAAAAAATGGAAAATGAGAAATTAAAAATGAATAACTAAAAATGAAAACCGGAAGATAAAAATTGAAAAGTGAAAAATAGAAAATGATAAATTAAAAATGAAAATTGAAAATGAAAAATGGAAAATGAAAAATTAAAAATGGAAAATGAAAAATTTTAAATTAACCCAGATATGCCGACGGGCATACTAGTGCAACAATCTTCGTAGTTTTCCAAAATCGCTTTATTCTGATAGATTATATTACAAAACTGAAGAAAGAATAAAAAAAAATATTTTTTAACTTGGATTTTGAGTCCGTACTACATGTAGTACGCTCGGCACATATGGAAGCAAAAGAAAGTATTTTCTTGTGATTTAAATCAAGTCCTTTATTATTCAGCAACTTTTATGTAAATATGTAAAGAAAAAACAAATTAATAAAACAACTATTTGGTGGTGTGGTACTCCACATTACACTTTACATGGAGTGGCACATCACATTTAATGCAGCGTGTGGTGGTCTTATTGTGGCAATGATTACAACGTAGCTGCTTACATTTTCCATCGGATTGACGTATGTTCTCAGTAAGTAAATGATCTTTTCGATCAAATCTGATGCCGCATGATAATCCTGATGGAAGCGTTGCTGAGGGTTTCCCATACGTAGATATTAGCAATGTTGCAATGCGGTGACGAAAAGATAAATGGTCCATTTTGCCTCCCATATGTCTATGCAGTTGCCACGCATTGTGCTCTGCAAGATCAATAAGGTGTGTGAATATTGGGAAATACCATTTTTTACCCCGAATAGATACACGGCATAAGCTGATATTTTCATCTCCTCGATCAACGCCACCGATATAGCGATTATATTCATGAATAAGGCGTGGTTGTTGAATATATATACGCGTTTTCTATTTTCCAGACCAACGTGAAATATTTTTTGAAGGTTCAACTGGATGGACGTTTGAGGCAACGTTTATTGCACTGCTGTCGTTCCAACAACATACAATTATATTGTTTGCAGAAATCTTACGATGGTCATACCACCCTTTCTCTCTTTTCTGGAGATCTTTTTTCTTAATCAAAGGACAGTTGCCTAACCGATTGTGACGAATTGTTCCAGTGCCTTTCACGCATCGTTCTTCCAACTCAGCCAATAAGTTGATTGTTGTAAATAAATTATCGAAATACAATCGGTGAGCAATGTCGGGTTGGCTTTGTGATAAAATGTCGCAATACGTTAAGACTACGCTAGGACCAAGTCCCATTTCCTTGTAAGTATTATTTGGGAAAGTCCCTGCACCCTGGTACGGCTCGAACCAAATAATGTAGCCTTTATATGTTGCTCCAACCCAAAATTTATAGCCATATCTTATAGGCTTTCCATGGATATATTGCTTACATCCGTGACCACCATAGTATGGAACCATCTGCTCGTCCACTGAATGCTGTATGGTTTTCGGAGCATACTTTGGAAACTCTTGTTCAACATTTGTAAAAGTGGTCTAACTTTTGCGAACTTGTCTGTTTTATCTAGACTGTTGTTATCCACAAAATGCAAGTTTCTTATTATGAACTCAAATCGATCCCTTCTCATTGCGTTTGACACAAAAGAATGATGAGTATCCCTATCATTTTGCCAATACATACAGCGTCTCGAAACAGTATTGTAGCCACTCAGTAGCATAATTCCAACAAAGCACCTGATTTGGTCTAGAGTAGTATTTGCAGTTGCATTTTATTTGGACGCATAGTCATTGGAGTATTGAGTAATAACTTGCAGAAAGTCACTATCAAAACATTTTTCAAACAATTCAAGAGGAGTAGGTAAATTTTCCTGTTCACATGCTGCAACAACAGGCTCCGTTTCTTCCAGGTCGTGCTTTACCCATTTTACTGACGACTTAATACATTTACGTTTCTTGGCCTGTTGCAATAACGTAAGAGGGGAATGTCGTCTTCACTATCCGAATCAGTAGAATAAGAATTTCGAAAAAGCTCAGCCTCAGCATTTAATAATAGGGGGGGTAAACTTTCAAAATTCACTTCATATTCTTCTCCAGAATTTTCATCTGTGACGTAGTTGTTCGCACCTTGAGTGGGCACAATTGAGATGTCGTAAGGATTTTTCGAAAACTCTTCATCTCTTTCCTCTAAGGCATTTATTATCTCATTTAATGTTAAAAATCTGGAAAAAAAATATAAGTTTTTGTTTTCACCATTTTTACACACTAATGCCGAATGTACTACATGTAGTACGTCAGCAAATACATCAACTAAAATCAGATATAATTTTTTTTTGACATATATTTTTGCTACGCATTCATTTATATAACTATTATAATTAAGAAAACATAGAAACGCAACAAAAATAAAATATGCATATAAAACTTTTTCTCACCGATTACGTGACATCTTCACACTTTTGTCAATTTCACAAAACTGAAATCTCTGATCCAAGCAATTACCCTAAACAAAACTTATCATGGCATGCTTTGTTGACCGTTATATTCTGTAGTACAAAAACAAGTATATTTGAAAATTTAAAGCACTGTAAACGCAGAAACCTGAACGTAACAGGTGTACCACATGTAGTACGGTCGGCATATCTGGGTTAAATATGGCAAATGGAAAAAGAAAAATTAAAAAGTAAAAATTAAAAATTAAAAATTAAAAATTAAAAATTACAAATTAAAAATTAAAAATTAAAAATTAAAAATTAAAAATTAAAAATAAAAAATTAAAAATTAAAAATTAAAAATTAAAAATTAAAAATTAAAAATTAAAAATTAAAAATTAAAAATTAAAAATTAAAAATTAAAAATTAAAAATTAAAAATTAAAAATTAAAAATTAAAAATTAAAAATTAAAAATTAAAAATTAAAAATTAAAAATTAAAAATTAAAAATTAAAAATTAAAAATTAAAAATTAAAAATTAAAAATTAAAAATTAAAAATTAAAAATTAAAAATTAAAAATCAAAAATAAAAAATTAAAAATTAAAAATTAAAAATTAAAAATTAAAATTAAAAATTTAAAATCTAAAATTAAAAATTAAAAATTATAAATTAAAAATTAAAAATTAAAAATTAAAAATTAAAAATTAAAAATTAAAAATTAAAAATTAAAAATTAAAAATTAAAAATTAAAAATTAAAAATTAAAAATTAAAAATAAAAAATTAAAAATTAAAAATTTAAAATTAAAATTAAAAATTAAAAATTAAAAATTAAAAATTAAAAATTAAAAATTAAAAATTATAAATTAAAAATTAAATATTAAAAATTAAAAATTAAAAATTAAAAATTAATAATTAAAAATTAAAAATTAAAAATTAAAAATTAAAAATTAAAAATTAAAAATTAAAAATCAAAAATTAAAAATTAAAAATTAAAAATTAAAAATTAAAAATTAAAAATTAAAAATTAAAAATTAAAAATTAAAAATTAAAAATTAAAAATTAAAAATTAAAAATTAAAAATTAAAAATTAAAAATTAAAAATTAAAAATTAAAAATTAAAAATTAAAAATTAAAAATTAAAAATTAAAAATTAAAAATTAAAAATTAAAAATTAAAAATTAAAAATTAAAAATTAACAATTAAAAATTAAAAATTAAAAATTAAAAATTAAAAATTAAAAATTAAAAATTAAAAATTAAAAATTAAAAATTAAAAATTAAAAATTAAAAATTAAAAATTAAAAATTAAAAATTAAAAATTAAAAATTAAAAATTAAAAATTAAAAATTAAAAATTAAAAATTAAAAATTAAAAATTAAAAATTAAAAATTAAAAATTAAAAATTAAAAATTAAAAATTAAAAATTAAAAATTAAAAATTAAAAACTAAAAATTAAAAATTAAAATGATAAATGGAAATAAAAAATTAAAAATTAAAAATGAAAAATGGAAAGTGGAATATGGAAAATTAAAAATGGAATATGAAAAATGAAAATATAGAAATGAAAAATGAAACATGGGAAATGAAAAATGGAAAATGAAAAATGAAAAATTAAAAATTTTAAATGGAAAATGGAAAATGAAAAATGAAAAATTAAAAATTAAAAATTAAAAATTAGAAATTAAAAATTAAAAATTAAAAATTAAAAATTAAAAATTAAAAATTAAAAATTAAAAATTAAAAATTAAAAATTAAAAATTAAAAATTAAAAATTAAAAATTAAAAATTAAAAATTAAAAATTAAAAATTAAAAATTAAAAATTAAAAATTAAAAATTAAAAATTGAAAATTAAAAATTAAAAATTAAAAATTAAAAATTAAAAATTAAAAATTAAAAATTAAAAATTAAAAATTAAAAATTAAAAATTAAAAATTAAAAATTAAAAATTAAAAATTAAAAATTAAAAATTAAAAATTAAAAATTAAAAATTAAAAATTAAAAATTAAAAATTAAAAATTAAAAATTAAAAATTAAAAATTAAAAATTAAAAATTAAAAATTAAAAATTAAAAATTAAAAATTAAAAATTAAAAATTAAAAATTAAAAATTAAAAATTAAAAATTAAAAATTAAAAATTAAAAATTAAATATTAAAAATTAAAAATGGAAAATGGAAAATCAAAAATTAAAAATGAAAAATGAAAAATTAAAAATAGAAAATGAAAAATGAAGAATCGAAAATGGAAAATGAAAAATCAAAAGTAGAAAATGGAAAATGAAAAATGGAAAATGAGAAATTAAAAATTAAAACTAAAAATGAAAAACGGATGATAAAAATTGAAAAGTGAAAAATAGAAAATGATAAATTGAAAATGGGAAAGGTGGAGGGTATCAAAGATTCTGCCCAGCCGAATTTAACACTCTTACTTGTTTTTTTTTTCTTAATGGAAGAGACCATACAATTTAGTATTAAAAAAACTATGTGATTCCGATCACAGGGGAGATGTGTAAACATCTAATCACACATCAATTAAAATCAAACAGTAAACGCGAACTATGTACAGCAAGCAACTGCCATGGTTGTTATACTTGATTGTTGCAGTTGTTTGCTATACATTCATGGACCTTTCTTTTGGTTGTTGAATCAGCTAAATAAATTTAAATCATAATCTTTGCACCAATTTACTTACATACATCTCACACCGTTTTTCCCTTACGCTGCTTTTGTGATTGTATTGTGAAATAGATTTTTACCCCCCTGAGCGCATAGATGTTTACACATCAAAAATTTATTTAAAAAAAATCATAATACAATAAATAATTTCATAACATACTCATTAATTCCAGTTTATACAACAACTTTTGTTTTATACTTATTCACATAATTAATCTCTAGGATATAAATCATCTCTTCTCATAACCCTTGAAATATGCTACACAAAATAACAGCATGATTATTGTTGTTCTTAATCACAAACATTAAAACAGCCAAAAATTTCACCAGTGTGCTTAAAGGGAAATGAAAAATTACGTTTAAATGAATGAGAAAATTTAGAAGAAAACAACAACAATAAAAGTCGGTCGACAATAAATCTTGTTCAGAATATTAAGAAAATTGACTTTCGTTATACAGGTAAAATTGTTTTTTTTATGCCTTTGTCATACAATTTATATTTTATTTATAGCTGACATTAACCAACAGAATTTTTCTTGTAACAAGTCATTGCAATACACATTGTAAACCATTGTTAACTAAATAATTCTGTTATTTAAATTATTACTTGACTAATGGCAATAATTATAGCAACTTTGCAGTTCTTAGTCTTTCTTCTTTTTTTGTTTTATTTTATGAGCGATTAAGAGAAATAAAGACATGATTTGATTTATTTCCATTGGATTTGACAATAGTTCTTTTGTTAAAATAATGCGCATTGTATGGGATATAATACAAAAACATAATCGCAGGTACCTCAAAAGAAAATATTACAAACTTAATTAAACTCTTAAAAGATTTATACATTTTAAAATAAAATAAAGAGTAAGAAATTCAAATTCAATATACATAAATATAAAATTATTACAAAAATCATTGTGCAATTAAAATACGCTAAAAATAATTTTTGTTTTTAATTTCGCAAATTTATAAAAAAAATAAAAAAAATTAGGTTACGAGCTGATGGCCTTAATTAATATAATTTTGTAATAATTAATTACTATATAGTTATTAAATAAATAAATACATAAATAATACAAAAACTGCTTTTAGATTAAATAAAGTATATTTTAAAGATATTAAGGACTTTATATTGAAACCTATTGCTTGACTCTCAAACAACTTGTTCAAAATTCAAATCTGAAATTGTTTAAAAATACTTTTATATAAATTAATTTCAGTCAATGAAGAACTTTAAAGTACAGAAAAAAGAGAAATCATTATAGAAGAATGTTTTTTTATCACCACTCTTTGTAAGGTATTATAATACAACTCCCTCAGTTATTATGATACAACAAAAATATCTGATTTTATTATTATAGTTAAACTCATTAGAAATTGGTATATGTGACCTTCTCCGAGAAAAGGGACCTAATGTGTGAAAATTAAGTTTTGAGAAAAAAACGCATTTAAAGTTTCTACAGCCTTTTAGGAACCAGAATCCACCGTTTTTGACACAACCCGTTTTTTGACACACTAGGTCCCTTTTCTCGGAGAAGGTCACATATGTTTTTTAAATTCTCTTTTTTAAAAAAAAGCATATATATCTTAAGAAAATACATTTTCCTTAAAAAAAGTACCTTTGTTATTATATAAAAAATACCTCTTTTTAACAAAGTACATTTCCTTAAAAAGTAGCTTCTCTTAAAAATGTAATTTCTATCTAAGTTAAGTACCATTTCCTATAAAAATGCCTTTTCATACAAATGTAATTTTTCTCAATGAACTAACTTTTATTACAAAAGTACACTTTCTTAAAAAAGTAATTTTTCTTAAAAAGTACTATTTATTAAAAAAGTACATTTTCTTAAAAAAGTAAATTTTCTTTAATAATTAATTTTTCTTATAATTGTGCTCTCTCTTAAAACTTTACCTTTTCATAAAAAAGCACTATTTCTTAACAAAGTCCATTTTCGTAAGAAAAGTAACTTTGCCTTAAGAAGTACATTTTTCTTAAAATAGTACTTTTTCTTTTAAAAGTGCCATTTCGTAAGAAAAACGTGCCCTATCTTAAATATGTACCACTTCATATAAACGTATCTCTTCTGAAAACGTACATTTCCTTTAAGAAGTTAATCTGTTTTAAAGTGACATTTTATTACTATAAAATATCTTTTTTTCTAGTACCTTTGTTTCTCTCTAGAAAAGCAAATTTTCTTAAAAAAGCGTCTTTTTTAAAAAAGTTTTTTCTCTTTAAAAAAGGACATGTTATTTTAAAATAATCTGTTCTGAAGGGCTATATTTTTATAAATTTTTTTTTATTTATTTTTTTTTTTTGGAAAAGTGCCTTTTTTTAAAACATCCCTTATCTTAGACACGTTATTTTCTTAATTAAAAACTTAAGTAATACTTTTTTGTAGTACTTACATAGTTATTTGTGATATATTTTAAGAGTCTTTTTGTGTTTTTGTACATAGAACTTGCCGATGATGTTCTACGTAGTAGACAGAAATATTCAATAAATTACAAAAAAAAAAAAGCAAGCGACGTTAGGCTCGACTATTATTTAAATAAAATATACTTATCGAATTTCGAAAAAAGTTCATAAAAACGTAAAAACTTTTCTTAAAAATTACAATTTCTTTAAAAAAAACCTATCTTAGAAAGTACCTTTTTAAGGAAGCTAACTCTTGTTAATAACAAGACATTTTTTTAAAGTACCCATTACAAGTATTGGTTTAAAAAAGCCCCTTATTTTTAAAAAAAGTTATGTTAAAAACGTACCATTTCTTATTAAAATATCTGTTTTAAAAAATTTACCTTTTTTAAAAATAAATTTAAAATAACTTTTCCTAAAAATATAATTTTTCTTACGATTTCTTAAAAAGTTGGTTTTCTTATAAAATTTCGTTTTCCTAAACTAACACCTTTTATAATAAAAGCATATTTCTTACGAATTACCTTTATTAAAAAGTGTTTTTTGTTAAATAAGAATGCATTTCCTTTTAAAAGGGCTTTTTATTAAAAAAGAAGTGGATTTTCTTAATAATTGTAAATTTTAGTAAAAGTTGCATTTCTTTAAAATGCATTTGCATTTCTTTGAAAAGTACGACTAACTTTATTTTAACAGGTAAGAAAATAAAAGTCGGTCTAGACCGACCATACGATACCCTATACTATGCGTATACAGACCCTGTCTCTTAGGTCGAACTAATTAGATATATAAGTGAGCACAAACCAAATTAAAGTGGCATTGTTATTAATTTTTTGCTTTCGGATATGAAAAGTTCATATCGGATGCTATATTAATATGGAGACTTAGTCGAAAAACGGACCGATCTTCACTATATTTGGTAAGATCACTTATTTTTTGGAAAAACATATACAATCCAAATTTAGAAAAATCTCTGCAATATTTTTGTTTTTGATAGATTTTAGTGAAAATCGTCTGGGGGCTATGAGAAAGAATTGTCCTATAGATTTTATTACACTACTGATAAACGGATGTAATAAACATGCGCAAACCCAATTTGACCGAGATCTATATGATAATTTGGATATGATGGCGATTCAAGTCGATCTCATTTGGGTAATTTGTATGGGGACAAGGTCTGAACATGAACCGATTTCCAACAGCGTTTACCTATGGCCGATTAAAGCGTATAAACTTAATTTTGGCAAAATATTTATATTTGTTTGAATACAACGTTTACATGAACGGATAGACGGGCATCGCTAAATCGGCTTAGAAATTGATTCTGAGTCGATAGGTATAATAAAAGATGGTTCTAGGTCAAATATTTTTGGTAGTTCCAAATATCAGCACAGTCATTATACTCCGACCACATAGTGTTATAGAATATAAAATGGACATCTTCTCAAAGAAGTACATTTTCATAAAAAATATCTTTCTTTTTTTTTTAAAGCAGCTTTACTAAAAACGTACCTTTTCTAAAAAGCAAATTTTCTTACCAAAAAGTAGCCTTTCCTAAACAAATATTTAACCTAAAAAAGTATTTTCTTAATATAAAACATTTCGTAAAAAAAATAAATTTTCTAACATTTTTTTTTTTCTAAAAAATGTACATGTTCTTAAATGAGTACGTTTTCTTAAAAATATTTATTTTATAAAAAAAAGTACATCTAAAAACAAGTAAGAGTGTTAAATTCGGCTGTGCCGAATCTTTGATACCCTCCACCTCAGTTTGAGAAATGATAATAAATGTAAACAAAATATTGGAAAAAGTAAACAATTTGTTAAACTTAATACCAAGTTATTTCAGCAAATTCTTTGGGTTGGTTTTCGTCTTTTCTATTATTTCGGATTTATTTCGGTGTTTGCTTTTTGGTCATTGTAGTTGCTGATCGGCATGCATTTAGGTTATATACCTATATGCATGCGTTTCCGGTTATATGACATAACTTCTCGTTTAATTTAGTTTTTGCTAATTAAATAGCTCGCCCTAACCTCCATTCCAAAGGTAATGGTTGTATGGGGTGGCTATATGTATTAAATCGTGTTAATTGGAGATGGCTGTATAGTTTCTTTTAACTGGCCAAATATTTCTTCATTGCGGCCATATAGGTCGGATGGAGTAACAAAATAATAACCAAAAAAAAAGCTCTCTCAACGTTTTTATTAAAATATTGCCATACTTGGAAAACATAGAGAATAAATTTATAATAATAAATAATCAAGTTAGGGATGCCAAACGCAAAAAACCAAATGTCCCAAACATTTTAAATAAAATAATTTGTTATCTTTATTTTCTGAAAAACTTCAAATATTCATCCAAAAAAAATTGTGAAAATTTATGTATAAAAAAAAATAACATTCTCATCAAATTGCGTTTATTTATGTAACAATTTTTGTGTTCGCAATTCTTAAATATCATTTGAGATTTTGTAAAATTCTTTTAATTTAAATCAATGTTTTCTGTAGTCCGGTTCTGTAAATTTCAACGATCCGACAATCGCAAAATATATAGACAGCTATTGTTGTTTGCACTAAGGATTAAGTGATTCACTAAGTACAGACATCTTAACGACAGTCGACATCTCTATTTTTCCATTTATTTAAATTGTAAACGAGTGGCATCTCTGTCAAAATAAGCGAAAAACACAAAGAAGAATAGAAAAAAACAAATTACTTCGTGTTTGACAAGTGATTTTAGGTTTATGTATAATATCTTTATTTTTTACTAATATTTCTGTTTATTTATTTGAAAATGAATTGAATATGCTATTTAATTTTTTTATTTATATAAAAAAGTTTTTTAATAGAAGCAAAATATTTTCACTATTTTATGATTTTTATTTATGTATGACGACATTCCAACCTAAAAATTTAAGTTTTTATCGATTGAATAAACAACACAAAAATCGTTGTCGTTTAGGTAACAACAACAGCTGACTTTAACAATACCGAATATCGTTTAAAAATTTTACTGACAATTTTGCTATTTCCTTTTTTTAACGATTCGACTATCGTTAAAAGAAGTTTTTGAATCGCGATACTGAACGCTATTAATTTCTCCTGAATGTCAGTATTTTTTTTAAATGTGAAAATTTGTTAAATGTAAACATAGGTATTTGGTGTTTTTTTTTTGTGGAATTTCAATTTGTGTTTAACGAATAAAATTTATATATTAAAGATGCAATTGATGTCTTCTATATTTAAAATTTTTATTTCCGACGTTTTGATATGATTTTCTGGAATTCAATTAATTGTAATTTATAATTGGAAATTTTTAATTCCAGTTTTTAGAATTGATATTTTCTAAAATTTGAATGGAAAATTTAAAAAGTGCAATTTTGTATTTATGTGAATAATAATGCTTTAGTAATTATAAACAATTTTTAAAAATTAGATGTAATCGCAATCAGATATTTTATAGGTAAATCAGAATAATAATTCTATATAACTATGTAGAACTTTTTTGAAAGCAAAAAACTCATTGATAACTCGGTAACTCTATTTTGTAAAGACAACAAAAAGTTAATATGCCAAACTTATGTTCATATTTGTAAAAGAATAATGAAAAAACTTATGAAATAAAAGACCAGGCCGTGTATACTCTTAACATTGTTCTGGATGATATCTATTTGAAAATATTGACATTCAAGTTAAAATAGAAATAACTATTGCAAAGCTAATTAGAACAAACAAAAATTGTGGCGCCATCTACTGCGGCATAGTCAAGCTGAGCAAAATGAAGTGACACTCTGTTAATGCAAAAGAAATGTATTTTCCCCACAACAAAATATTGCAGAATTTTATGTAACTAAAATAATATATCGATTTATTTCTAACATGCAGTTGTTATGGATATACATATATAGAATATATGTATATTATGTGTATTATTTAACATGTTTATGTATGTATGTATATGTAAATATTACACACAAAAAATACAACGTCGAACGTTATTTTTGTGTTTTTCTCTTTAAATAAATTTATAAATAAATTTTTTTGTTAAATTTACATTGTTTTTTTTTTATTAACAACTAGGTACATATTTTAGCGTTATTTGCTTTAGATGCTGGTGAATTTTTACTCCCTTTATATTAACTCGTAGTGTCTGGTTGTCGGAAAAATTTTGGATCGATTTTAGCCCCTTTCCCGCGACCCATTCGATCTGAAATTTTGCAGGCAGCCTCGTGGTAATGACAGAAATGATCCAACAAATTTTTTTAGTGATGCCAAAAGAATGGAAACTTTTAAATTTTTCTACCAGAGCTAATAAAAAAAATGTACAAAGGGTTAGTTCTTATTATATTATTACCCCAACGACCACAAAAACAACAAGTCCAGCTATGACAACAACACAACATTTAGAATAAAACAAGAACAATATAGAAACATCATATTTTTCATTTTTTTTTTACTTTTTCAGAAACTTCCCTGGACCTGTTCCACCGATTTCAATGATTTTTGAAATAGAAATCTTCCCATGAATTTGGTGAATCATTCCCATTAAAAATGATGACTAGAGCTGCACCATTGAAAGCGTGACCGTGACAAAAACAACATAGAAAATTATATTTTTTCAAGACTTTTTTTAGTTCTTCATTCGAATCTCGGGCCATAATCGACCGATTTGGACGATTTTAAATGGCGAACTTTTCAGGATGCTATTGAATTATTTTTTATGCCAACGAGCACCCTAGCTGCCCGATTGATGCCGTCACCGTGATTTCCACAGACGGACAGACGGACAGACGGACGTCGCTTTATCAACTCCGGTTGTTATAAGGCTCAAAAATATATATATTTTATGGGGTCCAAAATTTTTTTTCTAATTATTACAAACGGAATGACAAACTTATATATACCCTCTGCACACTGGAGTGGAGGGTATAAAAAGATCTTTATTCAAAAGTATCATTTCTTAAAGAAGTACCTTATCAAAAGATTTTTTTCCTTAAAAAACATTTTATAAAAAAGTAGCTTTACTTTAAAAAAAGTAAATTTTCTTAGAAAATATGCTTAGAAGCACAAGTTTAGCGATTTCAAGCGTTCTGCTGGACAAGTGCGCTTCCTCATAAAGGAGAAGTATAAGCTCTTCTTAGAGACAGAGATTTTGTTTCGCCCTGCTTGTAAAAATCAAATAGTTGTTACTGAGTACATTATCTCTTTGTTGTATGCTTTCCTTTATGATTCAGTTTTCTTTATAATTGTACACATTTATCCTCATTAAATCAACTTCACCTTTTTTTATTATAGTTTATCAAAGCAGTCCTTTTTAATAAACAAGTTATATTCATAACATTTGATTAAATGGATTTGCATACCATCGTATATTTTTGTGTTATCAAAATCGACCAACACATTGTTTTAGTTAACATGAACATTGAACATATATGATTCCATAATGTATCGCTGCTGGTAATATGGTTTTCGCATTTTGTTATATTTTCAACAAAAAGCCACTAAATACATGGCAGACTAAATTCGACCCCCAAAAAACTATAAGTTACCAAAACTACACTAGGTTCAGTACTTATATCTCGTTATAGTATCATCCCAACTGATTTTTAAAAATATTAAGCAAAAATTATTACTTAAATTGACTTAAATTCAACTTATTAGCAATAGAAAAACAATCAATAATTTATACATTAAGGGGTCTTTCAGTTTTATTGCGATAAGATAAATTGGCAGAAAAAATTTTTGATATTGTTTTCTTTGCAAAAAGTCGTTCCACTTACGTAAAAGGATTGTTTTTTTTTTTTTTTTTGATAATTGATAATATTTCTGTTATATATAATAAATGGGAAACATGAAGGTTAAGTGCGACACAATTTAACTAATTTTTTTTACTTCATTTAATTAAAATAAATTGATATAGCTTAAATTTCCAAATTTTGCCTACTTTTGCAGCATAGTGTGCATACTCTCACTAATAAATATGCAAAGCCATTATTAAACATACAAACAGTTGTCGTGTTTTTAGCTGTAAATTGTTGCTATATTAATTACACAATGTAGAACTAGGCAAAAATTTACCTTTTACTCCGAGTAGTTTGTATTCGTTAATGTGTATGTTTGTGATAGACCAAAACTTCGTGTCTATTTTCGTTTGTAACCTATGGCTGGTTTTAAAATAGACATTATTGTTCTTTTCGCTGTTAGTCTACGCAATTTAATGGTCCCCATTGTTTTCGTGGTGCTGATAATATTTGCACGACATCCCATTATTTTATTAACATCCTTTAAAAGAGCAAATTTCATTAGTTTATTATTTCATAATTTGGCATTGAAATTTAGAATTAAGCTAAAATTAAGGCAAATTAATTATGTTTTATAAAGAAGACTGGAAGTATAAAAGGATAATACTTATTATTAGTTCAAATGAGTTTTGAGCGGATAAGAGAACAATGAAATGGTATGATAATTGCAAAGATTTATGCAAAGGAGGTAAGTTAGATTCTGGCTCGAGCTAATTTAATGTTTGCAATAAAAAGCTTATTTAATGTTTAGTTGGAAATTTTTATTTATGAATGGTCTGAATAATATGTGGAAACTTATTTATGTTAATTTATTAAATTGAATACGGAAAATGGTAATAAGATTTTATAAAAAAAAAACATTTAAAGAATTTTTGGGAATGCCAGTTAGTTTTGAAATTCCTGTTATTAGTGTAGTATATATGTATGTACCACAAAATATTCAATTTTAAGCAACCGAACAAAACATAGAAGCTTATTATTATAAGAGCTTCCACTTCTCTTTTACCAGGAAGTAGTTTTGTAGTGCTTTTAATTGGGAATTCGATACATGAAAATCATGTCATGTATAAGTAGGCTTTTTAGCGATTTTTATACCCCATATTTTATACCCTTCACACCATTGTGCAGAGGGTATATATCAGTTTATCATTCCATTTGTAACACATCGAAATAAGAATTTGCGATAGCATCAACTATATAATATATTTTTGATCATTATAAGAACTCGACGCAACAGAGCGATGTCCGTTTGTCTGTATATCTGTCCGTCTGTTGAAAACACGCTCATGCAGAAAATTAGCCATTTACAAAGCAAAGTTAGAAAATTGAAAAGAGGGTAAATCGGCCGTCACTGGGCCAAGATATAGCCCAAAATGTGGACACACCTTTGAAAAATTTCATATAAAAATTCGAAGAATAGCGAAAAATGTTTATACATGTGCAGAAAATGTGCATACACAAATGTATCAGTGATCCATATGCACACATTTTTGTTTGCTTGTTTTTGCATTGTTTTTTTTTTGCACATGTGAACGAATGGTTTGTATCTTAGTGTTGATATTCTTGTTAAGTGCACGGGCCGAAGGTATCAGAGATTCGGCACAGCCGAATTTAACACTCGTACTTGTTACTGGTTATAGTCTTTTTTTCAAAAGTTAAGAGTTTTAGGTTTATGATGCAAAGGCAATCTTTAATGGCAGATTTGAACTTTATATACCCTTTTATGACTATATAATATTTTGACATCTTCCATTACAAATATTGACTCCTACTCATTTCACCCCATTTTCCTGCAGAAAACTATATAAATCTGGTTTTGCTCAAACATTTTATATTATTTAATTATACTTTAATGTTGAACCTTCAAAATATATATATTTACAATCTTGCTAGAATTTGATTATGAATACGGGCGTTAAAGATTAAATAATATTTATTAAAGTTATCAATGTTTGGCATAACTTGAAAGTTTTGAGCCAGACTGACATTTATGAAGCTGATAATTATTGCATATAATTCATTTGATTTTAGTAATTTTCATTAGCTTTGAAATAATTTTTTTTTTGGTATGTTTAAAAAAAAAGGAGAAAAATCTAATCGAACTCACTTAATACTAGATTCCTATATTTAAGACAGATTTCCAAATATTTATATAATGAAAATAAATTAGATTGAAATCCATTTAGTATATTTAGGACCTCATTTATATCAAGTGTAGTTCGCTCGTATTATTAAACTTGCAGTATGTTAATGAGAAATCTAGTGTAAAAAGGGGTTTCATATCATAATCAACCTGAGAGTACACATCATGAAATTCAGAGTTTCTTGCGTTAAAAATTGGGATAGTCTCAAAATTTCGACTTTCAAAATCCCGAAATCCCAAAATACCGATTTTTTTAAAATACCGAATTCCAAAATCTCCAATTTCAAAATCCTGAATATATGTTTCGATAATAAATAATACCGAATTCGAGATTTAAATTTTTTTTTTTTATAAAATACATGGTTTTAAGACTTAATTTTTAAATATTAATAAATTATTATATTTTCATTTTTCTAATTCTTTATTAGAATACGTGTTTAAGACTGCATTTATGAATAATATTAATAAGATATAAAATGTAAAAAGTATTATTTATAGTGCAATATTTATTGCAATTGCTTTTAAAAAATCAGTTTTAAGCATTGTATCTTTATTTTTTAATATTTCTTTTAAATTATTATTCTTTTTTAAATTTTTTTTGTTTCTTGGCAATCTCACTCCAGATTTGACTTTTTCTATTGCTGTTTTAGCAACAATGAGTTCCTTGCCTAAGTTCCCGATTAAATGATACAATCCGTAATTCTTCTTACCTACAACTACCTTAAGTCGCCTGTGCTGCGATCGACAGAATTTTGTGTTCTCGGGTAGTTTTCTTCCAGCATATCGCAGGTCGACCAAAATCCTCTGTCATATGGTCCATCAACGTAGTTTTTTTCAGCCAACACGCTATTTTTTCGATTCTTTGTCTTGAAGATTTTTATATAAGGCATCGTAATACTCCTGTATTTCATCAGCTGCCACAAAAGCAAGTGCCCTTATCATTCGGATTTCCAAGCTGAATTCTTCAGAATTGCCATACTTTGTACTCAGCCGATTTTGCTAGATCTTACGCCAAATTATTTGACCAAAGTGGAATTGGCATCCCTTGCATTCAGCGTATGGAAAAAATTGCTTTGCGGTATGTATTATTGCTTTCTCGATGTCCGAAATTATCTTTAATGGTTTTAGGTCGATATTCCAATCGCAAGCTAATTTGGTGATACTAAAAAACACTTCTGAATACGCCTGGGTAGTTTTTCGGCCGTCAAACAGAACATGAGGGGCACTATCTGGCCTTGAACGTACCCGAGGATTCTGAAAAGTTGCGTCATGATAGATGGAACCACATAAAAGGTGCCATCCATTAGCCAACATTTTGCTTCTGCTAACATCTTCAAACTTGATTACGTGCCCAAAAGAATGTTTTTTTCACCTGCGAATTCGTTTTCATCCAAAACGAAGAGCTCCCCTTCGATGTATTTATTCTTGTAAGGAATATCAATATCCTCTAAACGTAGGGGCTCTTTCAAAATATCCGAACGGACCCGAGAAATTTTTTGTTTTTGTGCTCCCTTGGTTGGCAGGTAAACACGACAATGCTGATCCGTTTCAACCACGGTATCCCTTATAATTTGGAAAGGGAGTACTCCAATGTAAATTTTTGCTTTATTCTTTAAAGCATTATTAGAAAGAGCCACATGCTTAGAATGTCCAATAGGAGGATGACTACGCTCAGATTGTTCCTTTTTTATGACATCTTCTTTCTCCATTATTGTATGTAATCGGCTTTTGCAATGTTTTTCTTTCCGATTGGCACATCACCAGTAGTAAACTTTTTCTGTTTTCTTTTCGAAATGATAACAATAACCATTTAAAAATAGTGTTGGCTTTCCTTTATTTGAAACAATTATTTCGAGACTAATTTTTTATTATTATAAAATATTTTCAACCGCACTACATTGTTTTAAAACAGAGAATGAAAATTTGTCGCCCACTTTCTACTTCTGCAATTAAAATTTTTCAATGATCACTAAGATTTTTTTTATAAATTTTTGCAAGTATTAATTAAGGTAGAACAACATTTTTGTTCTGAGGTTTTTGCTGTTAAAAAATCTGAATTTGAAAATCCCGAATTGTTGTGCAGGTTTTGATGTTAAAAATCGCCGCCAACAATTTGGGATTTTCAAATTCCGGATTTTGAAATTCGGGATTTTAGAATTCGGGATTTTGGAATTCGAGATTTTGGAATTCGGAATTTTGAATTCGGGATTTTGGATTCGGGATTTTCGGTTTCGGGATTATATACCCAACCCATAAAAATTAGATAATCTTTTTCCTTAGCTTTTAAAGGTCTAGAATCCATGTTGAGTATTGGCATATAGGATTAATAGAATTTACGGTTATAAATTGGATATATTCGCATATAGAAGTCCATTCATCTACCCAATATGTAATCTGTAATCAATGGGGTAATCTGTGATTAGTCAGGCGCAATATATTATTGATATAGTCAAAATGTAGCATCAAAGTATTCGCATATAAAATCATGTAATTTGGTGTATTTTCTTTTTTGGTAGAATCAGCAATTTTTTATAAGAAACCTGCAAAGCCTTTCTACATCATCATATCGTTTAAAACCCCAAATTTGAGCACCGTATAATATTATAGATTTATATACTGTATTAATCGCCATTTTCGAAGTTTTTTATTTATTTTTTTATAGGTTTTTTTGAAAGATAAGCTGTAACAGAGATCCAGTTCTCCAATTTCCCTTACAGATTGTAAGATATACGTGTCCCACTTCGAACTAATAGTATCTTTGATTTACTTTTTAACTCTACATTAAAGTGGCCATAGTGGAAATTTTTTTGAAAAGTTCAATTTTTCGCACTGAAAAATATGAAGTTGGGGATAAAACTAATTATGCATATTTAAAATTTTTTTTTTTGTTCCGAATACCTCCGGGTTGAGCCCAAACTTTCAATACATTACCCATTCATCACTATTTTTGTTCCTGTTTATATTTGAATAACAACAAAATCTGACTGTATGTTCCCAACTGAATTTCTTCGATACCTATAAGAACTACCTTTCCAACGAGCCGCTATAGTCTGCAGCTAAACTACGGATACACTTGCCCGGAATACCTTAAAACCAAAGTTACAAAAAATAGGTGAATTCTTTAGTTTTTTTTTTTATTCTTGATAATATTATACTAATAAAGATTTTTTGTGGAACGAAAAGCTTTTTCTGTAGTGCTCCACAACTTCAAGCAAATACTTTTTATCCTCTTCGTCGTATGTCAGTGCCCCCGATTGAAATCTGTTATTAGTTTTATTGCTCTTTCTGCCGGGTCATTTACAACGGTTAAGTGTTGTCATATTCGTTTTGCGGTGCAGTATTCTTCTTGATCCTCTCAAATTGATGGATCCAATTCAAAAAATGTCACATCGATTTGTAAACGATGGAAAAACGCTTGATGCGAGGAGTGACGAAAGAACTTACATCCTTATTTTCAAGCGGTTTCATTATTCCAGCGTTAAGTTTAATCTCTTCGGAATAACTTCGTCATTTTCATCATCATGATTGCCAAGAGCTGCAACCATTTTCCGCTTCACTTCAATAGATATCATTTCATCGAAAAATCTAAGAGCAACCGCCTCTTCGGATAAATACCATAAATGGTTTTTGATTTTTGACAATAAGGCATTTGAAACATTTATATCGAAATTATTTTTTTACTTTTTTTTTTTTTATTTATTAATACAATTACAACTGAGTAAAACTCATTTAGTAATATTACAATATGAGGTAAAATAGTGTGACGAGCAATAATTCAGTAATTATCCTCAAAGTTATAAATTTTTGAATGTTTTTCTAGTTGATGACCAGGTCCAATGGAAGGGTCCTCAGTAGTCTTCTATTTCGTTTGTGAGAAAAGAAGACTTCATTAAGATCTTCATTTGTATGAAGCTGGAGTTTTGTTGCATGCTTTTGTGCATGACGTTTTGCCTCTTCTATTACGGTGTTTATCCCCAAGTCTCTATGCAGATCATCGTTACGAATAAACCATGGAGCTTTGACGATAGTACGTAAAATTTTGTTTTGTGTTTTTTGTATAATTTGTACATTGGTTTTCTTTGAACAGCTCCAGAGCTGGATTCCGTACGTCCATATTGGTTTAATTATTTGGTTGTATACCATGAGTTTGTTACTTAGAGATACTTCAGAATTACTTCCAAGTAACCAGTACAATTGTCTGTATTTAAGTTTCATTTCTTGAGTTTTTTTTTTATGTGTTCCTTCCACTTTATTTTTGCATCAAGTGTCATGCCTAGGTATTTGGCAGTATTAGCATATAGTATCTTCATGTTGTTTATGTATAAAGGTATGTAATATATTTTTTTGTTGGTGAAGTTCATATGGATAGATTTGCTCTCATTGAGTTTCAACCCTCACTTTTTTATCCAAAGTATGGTATTTGAAAGAGCGTTTTGTACTTTGTTAGTGGATTCTTTCACATCTTTTGCTGTTGCTAGTATTGCTGTGTCATCTGCAAACGTCGCTGTTGTTGCGGATTGGGGTACGGGCAGGTCTCTTGTATACAGCAAGTATAAAATGGGTCCAATGACACTACCTTGTGGTACATCTGCTTCTATCATTTTTAAATATGAATATTCATTTTCCACTTTTACTCTATAATGACGATCAGTAAGATAAGATTTTAAGATTCTGTAGAATTCTTTTGGTAGATCTTTGTACAATTTATATAGAAGTCCTTGATGCCAAACACGATCAAATGCTTGACTTACGTCAAGGAATATGGCTGAACAAACTTCTTTATTTTCAAGTGCTTTTTCAGCAACATCTATAATACGATGGACTTGTTCTACTGTAGAGTGTTGCTCTCTGAATCCAAACTGATGTTTGGGTATCAAATTTTTTTGTTTTATTATGGACTGAAGTCTTTTAGCAAAAAGTTTTTCAAAAATTTTTGACATTACAGGAAGTAATGAAATAGGTCTATATGATGTTATTTCATTTGGGGGTTTCCCTGGTTTTTGGATAACAATAACCTCTGAAACTTTCCATTGTAGTGGAACATGTTGAATGCGAAAGCATGCGTTAATAATAAATTGTAATTTCAAAAGCTTTTTCAGGCAGCTTCTTTATTATCTTACCGGTTATTAAATCATAACCTGGTGCTTTTTTTGGGCTTAGATCTTTATATATAACATTTTTTAGCTCCAGGATGGTAATTGGCTTAATATTTTTGTTATCTAATTTAGGACTCTTCTCTATATTTTCATCGGATGTTTGTCTTGGCTAGCTTTTGTTTGTAGTGGTTAGCGAGCAGTCCAGATTTATCCTTGCCCTCCTTAGACCAGCTACCACTTGACTTACGGATTGGTGGTATATGCAGTGTTAATTGATTTAGTTGGTTAGTGGCCTTCCATAGGCTATAATTTGTATCTTTGTTTGCAGATAGATTTTTCATATATGCAGACATAGTGTTATTTTTAGACTCATTTATTATTTTTCTAACTTCTATACATAATCTATTAAAAATAGATTTATTTTCCGTAGTGTGTTCAAGTTGCCTTTTTTTTCTGGTTTTACGTTTTTTCTTTACGAGTTCCCTTATTTCTTTTGTGTATGTAGTTGTGTAGGTATATTTATGTATTTCTGGCGAGCTTTCCCAGGCTGATGTTTGTATGTAATCGATTAAGTTATCTAGCTCATCTTCTATATCAAATTTTGACTTAAGAGGTGTCTGTAGATTAATTTTATCATTTAGCAAGGTTGTAAATAAACTCCAATTTGTTTTGTTGTTTATTAAAGCTGGTGGCACTGGTTTTTGTATGATATGGTCACTGACTGTGAATGATCGGATGAAAGGCCACAATAATTTTCTAAATATAGATAGTTTTTAGAAATACCTTTAGCAATATAAAAATCGATGAGATCTGGGTTTGAATTCGGATTTGAAGGGCAATATGTGGGTTCATTTCCAGAGAAGATTTGACATTTAAAATCGCAGCAAGTTCTATACAATTCAATACCTTTAGGTGATGTAAGCCTGGACCTCCAAATTTTGTTTTTTTGCATTGTAATCGCCTCCAACTATGAAATGGGTTCCAAGAGATTGTAGCCTGTTTAAGTATTGGTGATATTGAACATTATGTTTTGGCGGAATATAAATTGCGCATAATTTAAATGAATTATGGTTTTTAAAATTAATTGATATACTAGCCAATTGAAACATGTCAGTTTCAATTTTCGATTCTTCATTATGTTGTATATTTTCTTTTATTATCACAGAGGCACCACCTCTTGTTCTTTCCGCTGAATGGATCGAATTATAAGTTTTATAGCCTTTGATTCTGACATATGACTGTTTTTTTAAATGACTTTCTGCTATTAAAAGTATGTCAATTTTTTCTTCATTTAAAAGTAGTTAAATTTTATGTAAGCGGCATAATAATCCGTTACAATTCCATATAGCTATGCGAAGTGTTGAATACATTTTGGCGGATTAGAGATTGGTTTGAGATCTAAGCTCTATCGAATTAATTTTGTTGAACAACTTTTCGTTGATATTATATTATTTTTCTAACCTTTGGGTAATTTTTTCTATGTTTGTTAAGATTTCGGCAAGGATTCCATTGTTATTTGGTTCTTGTGTAGAATGATTTCTCACTGTTTGGGAGTATGTTTTATTTTGTGGATTTACTAACCGTGGTATGGGTTTATATGAGTCACTTTGGGTATGGTGTTTTTGTGCTTGCGGTTGATGTTGCTTTGATTGCATTTCTAGTTGGGCTTCAATATTTGGTAACACTGATCTACCAGAGCGATTTTTGTTTCTTATCTTTTGAAGTTCTTTGGCTATTTCGCATCCTCTGTAGCTAGCAGGATGGTTTTCTTGGCAATTTACACATTTGGATCCTGTTTGGAGTGCTGTAGAACATTCGGAAGTAATGTGTTTACCGGCACATTTAACGCACCTGGGTTCTCTATTACAATATTGTTTCGTGTGATTAAAGCCTTGACACCTTTTACATTGTGGGATTTTGGCACAATTTTTACTTTTATATTTGCAATGTTTTGAATTTTATATATTTTATCAGAATTATCTTCATGATTAAATGTAATCATAAAAAGTGGCAACCCTCTGCGGGTAGTTAAAATGCCTGTATCAGTTTTAACAGAATCTTTTTTGATTATGTTGACTGCGTCTATGGGATAGTAACCCTGGGCTTGCAGATCTTGAATAATGTCCTCTTTAGTACAAGTGTGGTGCAATCCTCTAACCATTACTTTATTTGGTCTATTGATTTTATTTTCATAGGTATTCCATTGAATTTTTTCATCATTTAGTGTAGATGATAATGATCTGTAACTTTCGGGACCAGCGGTGTTTATTTTCCAAATATTGTTGTTTAAAGCTATTACTTTATAATTTGTTATGTTTGCCTTAATCAATACTTGTTTTAGTTCAGTATAACTTGAGATACCGGATATGTTTATCGGCGGAGGTTGTCTATTTTGTTGTGATTTTTGATGTTTATTTGTTGATTTATTACATTGGTTTGCTGTATAGACTTTGGTTCCGTTTGTTGTTGATGGATATTTATTTGCTGCTGATTTTGGTCATTACTCGGTTGTTGACGAGATTGTCGATGATTTATTTCTTGCGGGTTTTTGTTTTTTTGATTTATTTGATTTGGAGGATTAATATTTTTCGGTTCGGGTGTTTGGGCAAGTGGTGATTTGGCCTTATGTTTTTTTGACCTAACCATTATCCAATTTGTTTCACTCTCTAGTTCCTCCTCATCTGTTTTGTAAGATTGATCAATTGTTTCATTGATGGTTTCATTTCCATCTGATTGAGAGTTTAGAATTTGGTTTTTAAGTTCTGAATTTTCGATTTTTAAGTTTATAATTTCATTGCTAATTTTTTGAGTTAATGATTTTAGTTCATCAATCTGTGTTTTAAGATCGATATTTTTACCGGGAGTACTTAGGACTCCACGTTCCTGCAACGGATTATCAAAAATATGATTATTTTCATCCATTTAATTATTTGTATTTTATTTTATTTTTTGTTTCTCTACTAATAAACTCGATGCAACTAGTTGATTGCCCCAGTGTATGTGAGTAGTAATACTAGTTTACACTAGTTGGCGCTTTGTTTTTGTTGATCGAGATATGAAATAGCATCTTTAATGAATTGTAAATCTTGGCGCGGTGCAGATACAGCGTTAACGCATCCGAACCAATACGAAACATAGATACGCGTCAAGAAAATGTAAATGTTTCGAATGCCTTTCAGTACGGAGGATGTCATCTTGAATTGTTCGCGAATCAAAAAAATCTTATAGCAGTATATAGCTTTGGACATAAACCTTGCATGAATTGTTGCGCCAGGCGAACGCAACTGCGTAAAATTTGGTACTTCCTTACCAAGAAAAATGAGCGAAAGTTGCAACAACTCCTTATAATCGGCTCGTACATAATGAGATTTCAACGCCTCAAGGCACAAGTTCTTTTGCACTGCTTCATCCAATACTCCACTCTTGAAAGTATTGATATTCATATTTTTCCAGTTTTTTGAAAAATGATTAAAGAGAGTGACTTCTGGTGCTGATGTTTTTCCGAAATTTAGCTCAAATACAGCTTTAATAAGCAATTCGCTGATATGATGGCGACACGGTATAAAAAGTAAATCGCAACCCAATTCACTTCCAAGCAAATATGCTGAGCCCTTTTCAATACCTGTGTTTGTAGATGTTGTGTGAAAAGCCACAATATGCACTAAATTGTGAATCTTCCATTTGCGTAGGAATTTTCCAATGCCTTCAGCAATATTTGCACTAAAAGATTCCTCAAGTTTCGCAATGTCAAGGAGTTTTTATTCGTTCTCTGCGGTTATAACGAGAGCCAATCGATCAACTTTGTCCAATGCAAAACAAATACTTCAGGAATCTATGTTGAAATTAAATTATATACCTTGAATTCATCTATGATCTGTTTCACTTGCCTGCGGCGATATTCCTTTCGCATTGTTTGAAACGATGTTCGGTTAAAGACGAAATTTTATACTTTTATGTCGTTCAAGTCAGGTGTCATTTCCTGCAACTGCCGCCAGACGGCTGTAATTGTAGCAGATGTTAAATGCATTGCATCGCGATCACTGATGCGGCATTTATCCATGCTTGTTAACATTCGATCATCAACGAAATGGGGTTGATCCTTCAGAAAATCAACTTCCGGGGCTGAATTGTCCATTTCTACGCCTTCGTATACAATACTTTCTGAGGTATCTGTATCAGACGCAACCTCATCTTTGAACAACAAGCAATAATGAAAAATAACAATAAAAAAAGACATTATATTGACAAATACTTTAAACTTCTTGTGACTCTTCTTGATATTTTAGCTTGCGCTTTTCTGCTTCATCCAGTAGCTTCGCTTTGCGTTCTTGTTTTCGTGACAGCTTTAAATCCTGGCCTGGCACACAACCTGGCAGACCTTTTTCTCTTTGCAACAGAACGAAATCTTTGTCCTCTTCAATATTAATCGTTTCAAGTGCATCCGCAGCTTCGATATCAAATATATAATTTTGGATCTTTTCACAGAATGCTTTCTCATCGTTTCCATATTTTTCATATTTGCCAAATATGTTCTTGGACAAATTTTTCCATTCTTCATAAAGTAAGTTAAATTTTTTCACGCAATTGATTTCGGTCATTGTTGGAATATTTGCTTTTTGCCAAAATTCAAGAGTAAAATGTTATGTATTTTTTATGTTTGCCTTCACAGGGAGTTTTTGTACTCGGGTTTTACAAAAAAATAATTGAAGAACTTGCTTCATATTAGGCAACTTTGCGCCTTTCAGTTCACTTTCGCATTTTCCTACCAAAAATATATCATTATCGGATCGTAGTTTCTTAGATGAGCTTGCCATTGTAACTGTTTATTGTTTTATTTTATTTAATTTGTCTTTACTTATTTTTCACTGCCCACTTGTTTCTCTTATCACTTTTACTTTAAAACTACAAAATTTGCACTAATTTAGTAGGTATACATAAAATATTAAAACTTCTTAATACTTAACAACAACGCATTAAATCCGAAGATCGTATTGACACCGTATTTACGCAGTAAAGCAACAGAAGTATCAAGTAATGTTCAACAGTTTAATGTTTTTTTATTCACAAAATTTCATTTCAAAGACATCAATACACCGTTAGGTCACTTTTTCTTGTTGTCGCTAATAGCCCAAAATTTTAAGAAAGAGTGATCAATGGGTAATACAATGAAACTTTGGGCTCAACCCGGAGTTACTCGGAATTAAAAAAAAAATACTAAAATATGCATAATTATTGTTATCCCCAACCTCATATTTTTCAATGCGAAAACTTTTGGACTTAACATTTTTTAATTTTTCTATATAACGCTATGACCAGTCTACTCCACATGTTGTAATCAGCGTGCCGGTTATCTATCATATTCTGTTGAACACCCGGTGTATCAGTTAGGATGACAATATCATCAGCGTAGAGAAAAATTTTTATTGGTTAAGCTTTAATATTTTTCACGCCAACGTCCACACAGATTTGTGTAGAAAATTTGTTTCCAAAAAATATTTGGCTTGTGTTGTTTTCGTAGTAAAGTTGTAAGATGCATATAATCTTTGGTGACAGGCCCATACATGACAGTTTATAGGAAAGAGAATTTCTTGGAATCGTATCGAAGGCACTAGAAAAATCCACAAAGAGTGCGTAGGTGTTTTTGCCCAAATTGTGTATCTGTGATATGAAAAACCGTATTATGAGTTATGAAAATCTTACCTAGATTGACCTTAGAAATTCAGAGGTAGGATCAGTGAAGACAAACAAAAGGATATAACGTCAGTTAATATTCATTTCTGCCTTAAGACTCTTTCAACATGTTGAGAAGATTAATATAGTGTTCCGCTGGAGCAGAATGGTGGAGCGACATGGTGATTTCTGGAATGAGCGAATTTTTAAGTTTCAGTCCAATTCTTGTTTATCATCAGGATGCCCGCAGCATATATTTAAGATATTAAAATCTGAAATGCAATAAAATCAATATTTTTTTACGATGCCAAACGCGCCCAAACTTTTTGTTTTTAAGCGCTTTTAGCGCCTTATTTATGTAAATTACGTGCTCGGCCTCAAACTGATCAGATGTGCAAAAAGTGAAAAGATTAGCAAGCAGGTTAATTGTAGATAGTAATAAATTTAACTGTAGGAAAATTATACAGTCACTGCGGTAGTTTATAGTTATAAAAAAAGCCTATTTTGATATTAATATTGAAGAATCAGTCCACCAATTATGTCGAAAACATCTGTTATTTACCAGATCAATCTAAATATGAATTGAATGTATGTATGCTTCAATCAAAAGTATCATGAAATGTTATATGATATGAAATGATTTCTTGAGAATTAATGTTAATATTTATTTAAAAAATATATAAGTAGCGCCTTTAAGTGATTTTCGTTTCGTTTTAATTTAACTCCTTTTTGGGGTACTTTTTTGCGCTTTTTGCTTGAAAATCTTTGGCATTGGTGATTGCATTCAACTATATCATATTTCTGTGGTCACAAGCGATAACCGCCTAAGTCGACTTAAGACTGATTTGAGTTATGTATGTTATCATATTCTACTAGAAATGCTCTATATTTACGTGAAATCCCCATTTCCCTAGCGCTGTTCAGTAATAAAAAGTTATTAATGAAAACATACTGACCTAAATCGTAACGAAGCCCCATTACATTTAATAAAAAGCTATTTTTCTCGAAAGCATGAATTTCGACTTAGGCGGGTAATGTTTGTGACCACAGATTTATAAAAAAATGTAATTTTTCTTTCTTTCTTAGAAAGAAATATTACAAAAATTACGTGATAACGAGAGTTATCACTTAGAGTTAGTTTTCCGTTACGTTTACGTTTACCGCTATTTTAGTAATATAAATTTTTTGAGTTCGGTCTCTATCTTTCACTAATCTATGGATTTACTGTACTCAACATGAATATGTGATATACAAGTATTTAGTGAAAGTATATGTGAAAAAATTTAGGTACCTCGTATTAAAAATTTTGCACGGTAGGCTTGAAAATACTTCCGTGTTGGGTTGACAAAACATCACAATACATTTTTCACTTCTTACCATCTGTGGATAAAAACGAAAATATTTCGTTGCCATCTTTAATTCGAATTCATAATTTTTAAGAACATCAACATATTGAACTGTACAGCGTATATTTTGGGGAGTAAGAAATTCCAAGTTAGGGTAGAAGTAATAGGTCGTTATAGGTAAACCTCCAAAGGGTTTGGGGTGGTCTGGCCAAACTTTTATATTTGCCGTTTATCCTGATGTTTTTTGCTTAATTTTACAAATATAATTCAGAACCAATGATGATTTCTCATTTCATTCTTCAGCAAAATTGTAGCTAAGTCTTAAACAAATAATTTTTATTAATTTTTTCTCTAAAAAATATATGATAAAACAAGTAAGAAAATTATACTCGTTCTAGACCGACTATACGATACCCTATACCCTATGCGTTTAGAGACCCTATCTCTCAGGCCCAACTAACTGGATATAGAAAATAAGCATAAACCAAATTTGAGTGGGATTTTTATTAATTTTTTCGGCTGCAGATATGAAAAAGTTCATATCGGATGCTATATCGATATGGGGACTAGGCTCAAAAATGGACCAATCCTGACCATGTTTAATAAAGTCTCTTGTATTTTGCAAAAATATATACAAACAAAATTTGAGAAGAATCAGTGCAATATTTTAGTTTTTTGATAGATTTAAGTGAAGAGCGGGAAGCAGCTCTATATGGGGTCGAAGGGATCATTTTTGGACTACTCATTAATGGATGTAATGAACGCATAGAAACCCAATTTGAGTAAGATCTATATGAAAATTTGGATCTTATGGCAATTTATGTCGATTTCATATGGGTAATTTGTATGGGGGCTAGGTCTGAACATGGACCGATTCTCACCAATTTCAATAGCGTTCATCCCATGGCCGATAAAAGCTTATATACCAAATTTCATCGAAATATATTCATATTTGCGACCTGCAGTTTGATTACAAGGTTTACATGGACACACAGACGGACGGGCGGACGGACGGACGGACGGACGGACGGACGGACATTGTTAAATCAACTCAGAAAGTGATTCTGATTCGATCGGTATAATTAAAGATGGGTCTAGGTCAAATATTTATGGTTGTTACAAACAGCAGCACAAAGTCATTAACCCAAACCACATAGTGGTATACGGTATAAAAATCCTGATGTATGTTTGATTTAATATTAAAAATATCACTCATACGCATACATCTCATCTACAATACTAAAGGTGCGTTCAGACTACGCAAATAATTGACCAAATAAACGTAACCCCTAAATAATGTATAATTTTCCTTGTATAATTTTCATTAAGTTATACAATATATGATATAGAATATAGTTAAATATATTAAATATTACTAATGTAATAAAACATAACTTAATTTTGTCTTTTATATATCATGTAAGATTGAATAAAACTTTCAAAAAATTAGGGGTTACGTTTATTTGGTCAAATATTTGCGTAGTCTGAACGCACCTTAATAAATGATAATAATACGAGCTGAATATTTTATGTTATAAAAAAAAATTGAAAAAGTGAAACTTTTTGAAAATTTCATATGATAAAATTAGTCCAATTTGATTTGGTGAAGAATTAAATGAGAAATCATCAACGGTTCTTGAGTTATAGATAAAAAGCTAAGTAAACCAACATCAACATAAGGAGAACATATAAAAGGTCATACAAAAAAGTTCGCCCTGAGAACGCCAAACCCTTTGGAAATACTTTCACCCTAAAATTTTTCACCCCCCCGCCCCCCTTTTTGCATTGTGTTATGGAATATCTCAAATACCCAAATTGCCTGCTGACGTACTGACATATACCAGCTACGATTATTTTCACAATTGCATATATTATGTTAATATAAACACATGTAACATGTAAATAAGACACAGATTTGTCAAAAAAAAATTAGGTTCGTTAATAAAGGGTGACAACGTTACCCACATATTTCATAACCGAACTTGCTGTACGGCAGACAATACATAATTGGAAATATATGCACTTCTGTCAAAGAAAATTTATAAATGTGATATATTTTACTCCCTTTATATTAATTCGTAGTGTCTGCTTGTCTGTTTGTCGACAAAACTTTGGACCGATTTTGAACCCTTTCACTGTGATCCAATCGAGCTGAAACTTGGCAGGCGTACTCCAAGTATGCGATTATGCAATTTTTTCTTATTTTTGGCATAGATATATTTTCTAGACATGTTTCATTTTCAATCTATCAATTATTTAATTACATGAGGATAATTTAATTTACAAATAAAGGGAGTATAATAAAAACTTGGATTTCATTGGTTCGTTTTTTAAATAAATTATTTTATTATTTCAAAAAAGAAAATAAAATTTAAAAAAATAAATTAAAAATCGAATTCAAAAGAAATTTTAATTTAAAACAAAATTACCTATTATGTTTTGGAAAAGGAAGTCCTCCTTATATCTTAAAAGAATTTCGCTTGTATATTTTCTTTGCTGTAAACTTTGATGTGTAGTTTAATAATTTATGGAAAAAGATTTTAAGTTTTTTGTGAATATTATAATAAAAAACATTAGTCCATTCGTTCGCATACAAAATGATGTTAGAGCTGTGCTAACTAGAAAGAAATTTCGTATGTATACAATTGCGATCAAACAGAATACAATCCGCTAAAAATAAATAGATTTAATAATATTAAAAATTTTGAATATTTTCGGAATTATAAAATTTTTTTGCGATTATTACAAATTGGAGTATATGTAGCGTTTTTAAAATTTTTTTAAATAATGTCATTTTTAAAAATGTTAATTGTCTGCTGATATCCTGAAAATTAGCTATAATGGGGCTTAAATTTCGCATATAGTTTTCTACATTTATTATTATACATCTCGCTTAGAACTGAAGCGAAATTCGAGTATTTACTATGTGCGTTCATATGCGTGTTCAAATTTCATTTTATTTTTTTGTTAGGGAAATTGTTTTGCTAGAAATTTTTTCAAAATATTTATACGAAAAATATTTATTTTTTTATAAAAGTTTTATGCAAGTTATATTTTATGCAGAATGGTCAAATTTTTTTTGTCACTAAATGTTCGAGGGTACTTCAGATTCATTTCAAATTAAATTATCTCTTTCAGTTTTTTTTTTTTTAAATCAAATTAAACTCTCATCATGTCAACTTTAGTAATTAAAAATTATGAATATAAACTAGTATCTCTCTCTTAAACACTTCAATTTAATTTAATTTAATTTTTCTAGATGTGAAATTAAGTAATGCAGTATAAGTTTGTAAAATATATGCACTTACTCGTATTTGAAATATTTATTAGACAATGAAAATATCATGTAACATGCTTAAATTAACCATTGTTCTTAATCATACATTGTTAAGCTACCAAATTTATATTCTTAATGTTGTTAAAGCATTAATTTAGGTAGTTATGCCAAACTCACATATACGTCAAGCATAAATGGAAAAAGTTATATTAGGATGGCAATGATTTTCTCACATCTATGGAAAATCATGAAATTTGTGGAAAATAACAAATATAAAGTTGTAGCTATAATAGGAGAATTTGTGAATGGATAAATTGAAAACATTTATAATTCTACGTTCTTGTCAATTAAATAACTCTTAATTTTCCTCAAGCCTTTCCAAATTTAATTAAACCTTCCCCTCACAAATTACCACCCCCCTAATGAACATTCTTAAAACTAATACCATTGACAGCGCAAAAGTATTGTTACATTTTTGCATAATATTCACATTATTTAAACAACAAATTACCTGTACTCACGTTACCTTCAAATACGTTCATATAAAATGTTACTTTACGAGTACTCGCTTCGAACTATCGTTCTCGTTCACTTCGTTGGTATGAAGGTAGAAACGACAGCAGTCTTCATAATCATGTTTAAAATTTGCCACACATAATGCCAGGATTAAAAATCAACGTATTTAAAACATGTTGCCTGTCAAGATTTTGTATGGATTTTAGACAAGGACTGTGCAGGGAAAAAACAAATGTAAGAGAAAAAAAGTATCCCATTTTAATCGTACTGGTTTAGGTCAGTAACGGACATGGTAGATGAACATGAATGAGATTGTCATAATTGTATTGCCTGAGGATAGAGTATGTCATTGCTTCTATTGATACCATATAGTAATTTTTTGATATCTGGAGGTAAAAACGTAGTTGAGACTGTTACATACTCAAAATCTGTTATTTTCTAAGTTTATTGTATGAGCCGAATATAGTTGGGCCTATGATTTTTATTGAAACTTTTTCTCTTTTTGTGACTGGCATTTAAACTAAAATAATATATGCGAGTTCTGCTTATTAAAATCAAATTCTTATGAATTTCTTCATCTTTTATTTCAACAATGCCACATTGTTTTCGATTACCATCGAAAAAAAAAATAGCAAAACAAATTTTGATAGCTACAGTAACGAAATGCTAGACGTATAAGTGATATTGGTATTGAATATTACTCATACTCATGGTACAACTGAGCAATGTAGGGAGTGAGAGAGAGTTTCTTATTATATTGCAAAAAAAAAAACAAGTAAGAGTGTTAAATTCGGCTATGCCGAATCTTTGATACCCTCCACCTGGGTTTTACGTTTACATTAATATCTGGACTTCTTGCACTATTTGTAACAAATGTATATAAAATATTTGAGTATGTAAACACTTTGATAAACCTATTACTGAATTATTACAACAAATGCTCTGAATTTTCAGCATTTTATAGAGGTGTCTACATATATTAGGTCATAAATTGGCACAATGACTCCCGATTTATCCCATTTTAAATACTAACCTGATCCAGATAATTACAAACAATATTAAGTTTAACCAGGTAAATGGTTTATTTTGTAATTTTCTTTTTAATTTAAATTTTTTAATATAAAGGTGCATTTTATTTTTTACAAACCTTTTCAATTTTCCAGACCTATTAGTATAGGGCACATTTGTGAGTCCGCAAAGATCAACTTTCAACTCTTACTTCTTTTTATTGTATTAAATCTATCTTTGTGTCTTTAAATTAATTAAGATAATTAAGATGAAAATATTTAACAAACTGTTTTTTTTTAGTTAATATCTGAACATTTTACTGATACAAGGCAAAACTAAAACTGCCAAAAATTTCAGTCAAAACTATTTTGATTGTATTTGTTAAATATCGCATAATTTTTTTCAATTTTAAACTTTAAAGTCTTTTTAAGTCTGGTAATAACTCTATAATATGAAGGAAGTAAATATGTGGATTCTTTAATAACAATGACAAGTATAAAAAAACACTTTTTTGTGCATTACATTAAAATATTATAAATTTGAACATAATTAATTTTAGAAACATAATTAATTTTAGAAAAATGTCCGATTCGTTTTTCGATGATGCTGAAAACATATCAAAGAAATACAGAACATAAATCAGATCTAAGTATACATGCTTATAACCACTGCTATAAAAAATCTTTTAAAACCAACAGTATTGCCATAATTTGAAATTGTAAAGATGCTAAATTGCAAAAAAAAGATGCTTAAACGTACTGGATGCTAAATTCTTTTTTCAAATTTCATTACCTTTATACTGAAAAATTATATACTTATTAATAAATTCTTTGGTTTTTAAATCGAAAAATTAATATAAAACATATGTTTCGATTTATATTTTTTAAATTTTAATTAAAATTATTTTGGATTTCATCTGAAATTTTTATTAACATCAAATTGAGTTTATTTTAAACTTAAATTAAATATTATTAATTTTAGAGGGATTTTTTTTTTATTTAAAATATAACAGAAATTACATTATCAAAAGATACGATTATATTAGAATAATTGGTTTATGGAATCTAACATTTCTGTGATGTCTTCATCTTCAAGTTCTTCTTGGCTCTGATATTTTTCTGACGATCGACTCTTATCAACGACATCGGTATATTGTAAGTGTGACAGCACCGATTTTTCAATTTCAATCCTTCTTTTATACGTATTACAGAACATAACAACTCGGATTTTATTCTGTTCGAAGTTTGCTTTTAACTAAAGCCATTAAACTAAACAAACGTTCAACTTCGGCTTTTGAGAAAGACAAAACTAATATAGACAATACAAATATTGATAACTCCTAAAATGGATTTTCGCCAATAGAATTTTTCAATCCATAAAGAGGTTGTATTCAGTGTTGTATCCCAGTTTTGCTCTTTGATATAACTCCATTGGATTTGAATTTTTTTTGTTTCAGATGATATAAATTTAAACTCTTCTAATATATTGGTTATCTGTTCTTTTACCCGATTTAATGTGTTTTGTATTGAAAATTTTGGCATTTTTTTAATACAATAATATTTTTTGGCAATCGACTTTCAAATTCATTAAAAACTGTTGTTGGTGTTTACATTTTTCTATTTCAAAATGTTTTGTTATATTTGTTGAAAGAAACGAGCAGTGTGGTAAAAGGAGTAGTACACAAAATTGCTGTACTACACTTTGAGAAATAAAAACATATCAATACCATTAAAATTATATATTCAAAAATTATAAAAAAAACAATATCAAAAAAAGATGCTAAAAGCAACTTTTTATTAATAAAAGATTCTAAGTTAGCATCTAGCATCTTTTGATAAATTTTGGATGCTAAACGACAAAAAAAGTTGCTAAATCTAGCAACTAAAAAGCTAAAACGGCAACACTGAAAACCAAGAACAAATATTCTGTTTGAGTTGTAACATCTCATTTGCAAGCCATTTTAATTAAGCTGCGTTCACACTATGTGTTTTGCTTGTGTTTTTCTTATTGTTTTAGCACGTGCAATTTGTACACATAGTGTGCACCCTTTCAAAAACTGTTTATGTACAACACATTTGGCAAAACATATGTAAATTTTTCAATTAGAGCAGGTTCTATTTTGGCATGACAACCATATTAAAATACAATACTGCTTGTGGCGAAAGAAAAACAGAGTAAATTATAAAGATAAATATTGAAAGAAAAATAAATTGTTTAATATTAATTAACAATTAAAAAATATATTACTTTATTTTTAACAATAACTTTTTGTAAATTCACAAATTAAATCAGCTGTTGTTTACATTTAGAGGTTATGTCATACGGAAATACATATGTACGTTTGATCGCAAAAATGATGAATTGTATGTAAAACGCCATTTTTGACACACACGCCGAATTACGTATGGATCGTAAAACTGAATTTACATATGGAAAATACACACCTTTAATTGTGTAAATTTTAAATGCACATCTAACCATATCAAAAAGATGAATTAAACAGAATTGCAAAAATATTTTCTTTATAATATCTGTATGTTTTTTATATTATTCTTATGTAATTCTCATGATATTTTTATCTTATTTTTTATTTTTACATAATTGAAATTCAAAATGTACAAATTAAAAATAAATTTTAAAAAAAGTAGTGTAGGGAAAAAAGGGAATTTTTTTTATAAGCGTAGAGATTTCTGAAAAAATCTCCTGGCATCACTAGTACCTATTAAAAAACAATGTAAAAATTCACAAGACAACGCGACATAGACTTGATTTGTTCAAAAGCTTCCATAAGACTGAATGAAATTGTTGCTTACTTTACTCTTTGGTGAGTATTTTCATTTTTGTTCGGCTGTATACATATAAGAAGCCAATTTGAGTTCGGTTTACTCGTGCTGCTATGCATATGTTTGTGTGTTAACAAAAATATACGATATCCCAGTCATCATTTCGAGGATTGTTTTAACAAAAATTACCTTACTGTGTCTTCTTCGAGCACTTTTGATGATTAAAAACTGCTTAATCACATGCGCTATTAGACAAAGACTAGAAAATGATTTTTGCTTTCTCTTAGAAAGTGATTTAGAGAAAAATTACATTAAATAAGACTCAAAAATGAGTCGAAACTAATTAGAAAAGCGGATAAAAAGGACTCTCAAGAGCGGGTAAGGTAATATTTAATCCCAACAAAAAGAATATTTTGTGATCAGCAAAAGGGCGCATTTATAACTGTTTTAATAGCACATATGAGTCAAAAAGACTCTACATGATCATTTATTGCATAAAATGCTTACTGGGATTTTATTCACTATCTGTAGAAACAGGTTTTTTAAGTAAAACAAATCTGCATACAATTTCAATTCTATTTCGTTCACAATGACACGGTCACTTTGTTTAGTAGCTACTAGTAAAATAAGAAAATAGTATTATAATACACCGTAATGATGAATTGTACTTCTCAATTAGTTTATTTTTAATGTGCCATAAGAAGTTCGGTTTGTGCTAAGAAAAGCATGAATATATGTTTCCCAGGGCGAAGCTTCATCATTGCACTATGATTGAGTTGAGCTCCGCGGCTATTCATAATGTGAATAGCTCGTGTCAAAAATTTTTGGTAGTTGGGAATGGCGTTTGTGTTAAGAAAGGCATAAACGCATGTTTCCCAGGGCAAGGCTCCATGATTGCACATTGATTGAGCTGAGCTCCGCGGTTATTCTTAATGTGGATAACTGTTGAAACAAAATTTTGGAAATGGCGTTTGCCTCCGTTCCGACATTAAATAACAAAGTTTAAAAATTTATTGTAATTAACATCTGACAAAAAATAGTATTTTTCTAAACAACAATTTTTTTTACAGGGTAAATAAATATTTTATGGCTTACCTACCTACTACTTTTGAAAGCAAGTATGCAGGGTTTATACATGTACTAAAAATACAACTCTTAAAACCATACTATTTTTTCAACTCTAAAAATTTCAGAATTTTGTAAAAATAAAATAAAATACCGATTTATTTTAATATGCGCTTATTATGGATATACATATACAAAATATATGAATATTATTTATAGTATTTTGATATTGGCAACAGTAGTATGTATCAATTTGTAACATTTTGTGATGTTATAAAAATCGCAGAATATTGATATTGATTTTATATAGTGTCTTTTATTAATTAATTAACTTAAATATTGCACCAAAAAATATTGATATTGATGAATTTTTATCTTATTAACACAACGACCACAAAAACAACATGCACAACTATGACAAAATACAAAATTTAGGAAAACAATATAGGAAAACGTCATATTTTTTTTACCTTTTCAGTGATTTCTCGGCACCTATGAAACCTATTGTCATGATTTAAAAACAGGAACCTTCTCAAGATGTTAGTGAATCATTCTCACTAAAAACAAGCGCCCTATCTGCCCTATTGAGGGCGTTATCAGAAGAACACATATTCAAATCATATTTTCTCATGACTTTTTAATTCTTCGCTCAATTCTCGGGACCAGATTAACCGATTTGGACGATTTTAAATAGCAAACTTCTCAGGATGTTAGTGAATCATTTTTTATACCAAGGAGCACCCTAGCTATCCGATTGAAGCCGTCATCGTGATTTCCACAGACGGACAGACGGACAGACGGACAGCCGGACAGACGGACAGACGGACAGACGGACATCGCTACATCAACTTCGCTTGTTATAAGGATCACAAATATATATATTTTATGGGGTCCAGAATTTTTTTTCTAATTATTACAAACGGAATGACAAACTTATATATACCCTCTGCACACTGGAGTGGAGGGTATAAAAACACAAAAGCTACAAAAAATAAAATGAAAATAAAAAAGTTATTTCTTATAAATATTTCTAATGAAAACAGTTAAGATTAAAGAAAAGGTATTTAAATAAGAAAAGGTAAATTTTTTAGAAAGAGTACGTACCCCTCTTAGACAAGGTACTTTTTTAGGAAAATGTAAGTTTTTAAGAAAAGTATTTTTTTTTTGCGAAAAGGAAATTTTTTAACAAAATGTGCGTTTTTAAAAAGAGATACCTTTCTACGACTAAGCACTTTTTTAAGAAAAAATATATTTTTTTTAAAGAAGCAATTTTCATATTTGTGACCTCAGTCTATCTCTTACAATAATACAGTGCAGACGTGTTTAGTAATCTTTTCTTTAATATTGTGTAAAAATTATAGTCAATAGCAATTGTTATTATTAAAATCTACAATAACTTTTTTACATTTGGTAACAAACTTCAAACGAAAGGGATCAGTTATCTGCCTTACTAATCCCCTGCTTGTTAAGCAGAAGCGATGATGAGTAGTAGCAGCGATAAACAAATAAACGACGAATGCCTCAGTCACCAGAAATAGTGAAACATAAAAACAAAATAAGTAAATATAATAATACTGCGAGCACCAGCAAAAATAAAAGTTGATGATAATGATAAAATAAATAATGATAATGATGATGATCGAAATATTGTTATGATAATGATGAAGAATCGTATGAAATAAAACCACCGCCAATAATAATTCCTCACGTTACGGATATAATGTGCATGATAAATAATATTTTTAAAATAGTCGATTCTAAAGATTTTTCATACAAATCTACAAGAAATGGTCAGGTAAGACGTATGATAAAAAAGTCAAATCGTATAGAGAGGTAGTAAAATATATTGATGAAAAAAGATAATATTTGATATATACCAAATCAAACAGGAAAAAGCTTACACGGTACTTCTTAAAAATTTCCATTACTCAACTCCAATTCATGATATAAAAACTGAAATCGAAAGTTTAGGTCATCTGGTACGAAACATAATGAACATAAAGTGCAGAATTACAAAGCAACCCATGTCAATGTTTTTTGCTGCTTTGCAGCCAAATCCAAATAATTAGAAAATTCATGATATAGACGCAATTGTTAAAATTTAACCTCCTTTAAAAACAATATCACCGATGCTAGCAGTTTGGGCACAGTTTTGGAATCCGTTGATACATTCTCAGATCTTGGCATTTTATTAGATCATAGAATAAACTTTCGTCCGCATATATCTTCTGCAATAAACAAAGCTGATGGCGTTCTTGGATTTATGAAGCGATGGAGTAAAGAATTTTCTGACCCATATGTAACCAAACAGCTATATACATCCCTGGTTCGTCCCATCCTGGAGTATGGTTCTATAATATGGGACCCGTGGGTCATTATTCATATAAATTTCGTGGAATCTATCCAGAAACAATTTCTTTTATTCTGTCCACGTGGACTTGGTTGGAACTCCCGTGCCTTACCCTCTTATGAATCCAGACTTGCTCTTATCAAGTTATCGATACTGAAAGTCATAGAACAATGCTTAGTATTTCCTTTCTACTCTGTTTATTCTATGGCGACATTGGCGCCAATTACTTGTTACGTAGTATTCAAATTAATATACCATCGAGACATACAAGAAACTTTAAGCTCTTAAATATTAATTATGTTCGATTTAACTGTACTCATAATGATCCATTTTGTCGGCTATGTGAGCAATTAAATGGAATTTACCACTTCATAGATTTGTCCGAAAATAAACAATCTTTGAAACGTAAAATTATTCTTTATCTAAATAATTTAATCGTCATTATTTTATTTGTTATATGTATTTTATACACTAAATATATTAGTCTGTAAGGATATTTGTAATTCCATAGACTTTAAATAAATAAATAAATAAATACAAAAACATATTGAGGAGAATATATAATTGTATAAAATGCGGACTTAGTCATCCCACAGATAAATGTCCAAAATCAGAAAATACGCCTCCACAATGTGTCAAAGTTTACAGTGATCTACTAAAAAAGAAAACTCATTATTCGCAGGCAAAACTTGGCTCAAGAAATCCATTTAATTCGGAAAATTTTCCTTCTTTTAACAACAACATACCAGATAACAATCAATCACAAACATGTCAATTTTCATATGCTCAAACTGTTAAAAACAATAGTAGTAGTAATGCACATGAACAAAATGCTTGAAAAAATATTTAAACTTTATTGCAAAGCCAAAGTGAATTATTTAATACACTGTTGCCAATGATGCAACTTGTTATTACCGTACTATGCATTTAAATTTACGGATAGCTCTATGGAATGCTAATGGCATTTCAAATCACACTAAAGAAATGGAACTTTTCCTTAAAGCAAACTTTATTGACTTGCTACTGATCTGAGAGACCCATTTTACAAGTAGAAGTTTCTTGAAAATTAGTGGATATGATTTCATCAATACCAATCACCCTGATGACGGAGCTCACGCAGGTTCTGGAATTTTAATAGAATCTAATATAAAATACGTCGTTTTTAATGAATTTCAAAAAGCACACCTTCAGGCAACATCTATAAAACTTAATGTGATGATGGAGATTTGGTTATTTCTTCAATATATTTTCCACCTCGTCATAAAATCAAATGTCAAGACTACGAAAAATTTCTCAATACCTTAGGAAGCCGATTTCTTGTTGGCGGTGATTTTAACGTCAAACATCCGTGGTGGGGTTCCACTTTAATAACTCCTAAAGGAAGAGAACTTTTCAAATGTCTTATTAAGATTGATAAGTATACTTTGGTCACAGGAACACCAATATAGTGACCTTCGAAAAATTCCTGATTTACTGATTTATTCCACAGAAGTATTATTAGCCAATAATTAGAAATAAGAAGCTGCGAAAACTTAAGTTCTGATCACACACCTGTACTTATCAATTATAATGTTTCTATTACAATGAAATCTTCAAAGTACCACACCTTCTCTTCTAACACCAAAATAAAACTTTCCCAGCATTATTTGGAGACTAACTTATGTTTAAATATGAGCCTAAAAACAAAATCTGAAATTGATAATGCATTTGAATAATTTACAAACGAGATTCACAAAGCTCCCCAGATGGCAACACCAGTGATTGATAGACCTGCTAGCACAAATATTTAAAATCTAACCATTTCGCTTGAAACTCGACAACTTGTGAGAGAACAAAAGAAGGTTACGAAAAAGATGGCAAGTAAGCAGAAATATTAATGACAAATATTTATTAATAGGGAATGCAAGGATCTTAAAACGTTACTTTTTAAACACAAAAATGCGAAAACTTCAGAATTTCTGGATAAAATAAATAATGCAAAGTTTGAAGAACACCTTTTATGGAAAGTTACAAAATATCTCAAAAGGCCAACTAAGAGGAATACATTTATTTAAAATGTTGATGATTCTTGGTGTAGAACTGATAAAGACATTTCTGAAACATTTGCTAATCACCTTAAACATACGTTCGTTACATTTTCATTTAACACCGAAGCTCAACAATAAGAAATATCTGATTTTCTTAATTCAGCTTTACAAATGGACCTTTCTATTAAGGCATTTACTGTAAATGAAATAAAAAATTAAATAAAATTGTTAAGTAAAAAGAAATCCACAGGATATGATCAGATTGATGCGGATGTCATAAGCAATCTTTCATGAAAATGTATCGTATTTCTTACACAAATATACAATTCAGTTCATAGGCTTGATTACTGCCCATCGCAGTGGAAATGTGTGGAAATATTTATGATCCAAAAACCAAATAAACCAGAAAATACAGTTTCATCATGCAGACCAATAAGCTAATTCCAGACTATGTATTTGGATTTAGAGAAAAACACGGTACACCTGAGCAAGTTCACCGAACAATGAATGTTATTAAAGACACTCTAGAGAATAAAATATGTTGCTCAGCTGCTTTTCTTGACATACAGCAATCCTTTGGTCGAGTTTGGCATCAAGGGTTGCTCTAGAACAGCCATGGCCAAACTTTTCGACTGACGGGCCATTATCTAATTAGAAAATTTCTTGGGGGGCCAAAAAAATTTTTTTTCGTGAAAAACTGAAATAGATTTAATGTAAATTTTTAGTAATAAAATAGCCAAATTTAATTAGAAAATCTTTATTCAATGCAAGAAATGTAAAATAACTTATCGATCGCTATGGACTTTTATTTTGGTTCATTACAGCGAACGTTTGTTCACAAATGTGCGTTGATCCAAATATAACCAACATTTCTTTTGCCAGATTTCAAATATTAAAATATTTTTCCTTATTTAGAAGACGTTTGATGATTATATAAATCTTGCATAGACGTATCACATTGTAAATCACTCTCGACATTGGCAGCAAATGGATTGCGAATAATTTACAAATCATTTTCAATTGCATTTCAATCAAATCATTAATTAAATTCATTTGTTAAAGCACGTATGTACATTTTCAGCAAAAAGCTTAACTTTTTCTTGAGAGGCATGCTGATGTGTTTGAACTGACAGCATTTAAGCTTTGTACCATAAATATTTTTGCTAGGTAAAACTATATTTAATTCATTACAATGCATTGTGGGTAATTTGATACATTTTCTTGGCCAAAATTCAAATTTCGCACTTTTGAAAACCAAGCTTTTGTTGTTGCAGTTTAATTAAGAATACTTCAAAGCATTTAGAAGTTAATTTTGTTTTTATAAAGAACCAAAAACTGCTAATCAGCTGACTCTCAAAGTCATTGTTTACAAATGTCAATTTAAGTGGAACGTGGTTCATGTGATTTTTTGGTGACAATACAAGGCAATATTTCCTAATAAAAAAACGCTTGAAAAATAAAGTTAGACATGGAAAACAATACTAATGGTAAGTGGTAAATTAATAAATAATCATTTTAGAAATAAAATAATTTATTGGTGAAAAAAATTCATTCTGTCGGCCTAACCTCAATTTTCAAAAAATAATAATTCTTATCCAACTTTGGATAAGCTTTTAAAGAAAGCTTAATAATTTTTAATTCTATAATTAATAAAGGTTTGTTAAGTATTTAATTTTGAGTTTATTTCATCAATTTCATGTTGCGATTTTGTGCGTTTTTTGATATATGCCATTTTTTGTAGGCAACCTCTACTTCGCTTATAGCGAACTTGCTGAGGTTTGGTTCGAAGAAAGAAACAAAGGAGAGAAAGAATCTGCTGTTTTGAAGTATATGCTTAGGAAAATAGGTGATGGCGAAACGTTGAGTGAAGAAATGATTGTTCTTAAATGAAAGATCACAAATTTTTGTCGTTATTTGTCTCAGAAATGGCAAAATTCACATAGAAAACGTGTTGTGTTTGAGTCGAAAAATTCAGAATGGTTAAATTCTCAGTTCAAAATTGAAGTTAAAAAGTTTTTCGTTGAGCCGAGTACATCCTCAGTTGGACGCCCAAAAAAAAATTTTGGAGAGAAAAGCGAACGTTCAAAAAGAAACATGAAACGGAGCTGTGTGTTCGCGCAGCAACAAAATCTGCTCGAAAGCAAAAGCAGCTAGACTTAGCAGTGGTTCTCAAAGAAACTCTAGCTAGCCCAACAAGGCCCTCTAAATTGAGGAAAATATCAGAGAGTGCGACGAAGAAGCCAGTCAGACTTACGACAGAAGAGGCACTATCCTTTATATTAGAAAACAACTTTACAAAGGCGCAATATCTAAATATTAGAAGCGAAAATAAATCGAGAAATTGTGATATTTATCCGCTTTACAACGACGTTGCACTTTCAAAGTTAAAATGCAGACCAGATGGTATAGAGATAACTGAAAATATGCCAAAGTTTCACTACAAATGTTGCTAACGCACACTGCCAACAGGATTGTTGAGATGCAAAGGGAGGTTGTAGCGGCGGCAATGGCCAAAAATGTAGTTGTTCTTAAAGCAGATCTCATTGTAAGTTATGGCTTTGATGGCAGTACAGGCCAATCATTATATAAACAGCGGTTTGACGAGCCAGGTTCTTCTGGCGACTTCGATTTGTGTTTATTTGCAACCACCCTCATTCCTTTAAGGCTAATCGACTCTTTCGGAAAACCTCTTTGGAATAACCGTACCCCTCAGTCGATAAGGTTTTGTCGCCCCATAAAGCTTCAGTACATAAAAGAGACAAGAGAGGTTATTTTAGAAGAAGATTTGGATTTGAAAAGACAAATTGCAGAGTTGAAGAATATAAGAATACAAGTTGATGAAACAAGGATCATTGAAATATGTTTTAAGTTATCACTCACCTTAATTGACGGAAAAGTTTTGAACGTGTTAACCAACACTAAATCAAGTCAATCTTGCCCTATATGTGGAGCAAATCCAAAGGACTTTATGAAAATCACAAACTTTGAGAGCGACACATTTCATGCGAAAGAAGGTAACCTAAAATACGGATTAAGTCCTTTGCATTGTTGGATTCGTGTTTTTGAGTTCATATTGCACGCAGGCTATAAGTCCGAAATAAAGAAGTGGCAAGTTAGAAAAGAAGAGGACCGAAAGGTCGTATTGGAAAAAAAAAGAAAAATTCAGATCTTGTTTTGGGAAAAAATGTCTCTTCACGTAGACAAACCAAAAACGGGAGGATTTGGCAGCACCAATGATGGAAACACTGCTCGTCGGGCTTTTGCAGATCATGCCCTCTTTTCCCATATAACTGGTATTGATGCAGAGTTAATATATTCATTAAAAATTATTTTGATTTGTATATGTTGCCAGTTCCCCTTGGATTTAGAAAAATTCAATACTTTTTGCTTTAATACTGCAAAACTCATACAAACAAAATATTCTTGGCTTCCAATGACACCGACTGTTCACAAACTTTTAATTCATTCAAAAGAAATAATAGAAAATACAATTCTTCCAATTGGCTGTTTTGGAGAAGATGCTGCTGAGTCGCACCATAGAATTTACAAATCTGATAGACTGCTTCATGCCAGAAAATGTAGCCGCAAAAATAATATGTCAGATATTTTTAACAGAGCCATGGATATGTCTGACCCACTTGTTTCTTCTATATATCTAAAGACGAGAATGGATACTAGAAAACGTCTTCAGCTTCCACGAGAAGTGATTGATATGCTGTGCAGTCCAGAAGTTCATCCATGTAGTTTTGAAAGCACTGAGGATCTAAGCGCAAGTGAAGACGACGAATGCGAAGATGATGTCAATACTATAACAGACTTTATGTACATAAATGTTTTAGATGATGTTAATTTACAAAATGACTTTAATATTACAATTGAATAGAAGAAAACAGCCATTTTTAAAACCTAATTCTGTATATAAGAGTTCGCATTTTTTTAAGATAATAAAAACTGATTTAAAATTATGTCAAAAAACCTTTTATTATACGTATAAAAAAATTAGATATTGAAAAGTAAATTAGCTATCTTTTTTACTAACTAATTTTTTTGAGTGTAGTTTCATATTGTTTTAAATCTTCCCAAATCATTGAATAAGGGTCCTCTTACTCCAAAAACGTCTTTTGCAGTTCGAAAAACTTTCCGGACTAACAGTTAATAGTTTTGGCCAAAAAAATGGGATAAATTACCCATAGTGCAATGGTACAATAGATCGACTGAAAAGGCAAATTCGGAAAGCCATGATGAATCAATGAACTCAGAAAAGTCTTCTTTTTCGTGTAATATTAAAAAGGTTATAATTTCTTCTTTAAGATCTCATATCCGCCGCAGAACTTTACATAAGTTTAATCATCGAACATGGTTGTGGTATAATACATCTGAGTATTCAGCGTTCAGCTCTTCAAGCAAATATAGAAATTGTCTGTATCTTAAACCTTTTGATCGAAAAAAGTTTACCAGTTTAATTATAACCTTGGTTACGTGTTCTATTTTCAATACATTTTTACACAATGCGTGTTGGTGTATAATACAGTGAAGCATAATAAGCTCAATCGTGTGAACCTTGTCTTGAATTTATTTCAGCGTTCCTATATTTGAACCCGATAAGTTTGGGGATCCATCTGTAGTCACATTAGCAAGATTTTCCCATTTAATTATATTTATATTTATATATATATTTATATTTTTATATATATATTTCAAACGCATTTTTCAACTTCGTTAAAAAGTTCTGCACCGGTACTTCTATTTTTCATTGAAGCCATGGATAACAGCTCCTGAGTAATTTCAAATACCTCATTAATTGACCGAAAAAAAATCTGTAGTTGTGCAATATCTTTTATATTGCAGCTCTCGTCTAAAACTATGGCACAGTATGGTTTATTTGTATTTTCTAAAGTTTCTGACAGCCACTCATTTAAATTATCATTGATTTGCTCAATTCTTCGCGTTACAGTGTGTCTAGACAGGGACATATTTTAAAATTTTGAACTTAGTTCTGGACACAGAAATTTAGAAACACCTACCATACAATTTTTTGATTTGTAAACATCTATACGTAGAAATCTATTTCACAATACAATCACAAAAGCAGGGTAAGACAAAACGGTGGGAAGTACGATTGTATTGGTGAAAAGATATGGAGATAAAATGAAAGCACGATTTCATTAGAAAGTGTCTGGAAATTAAAATGAGGGAGCGAACAGCGTTATAAAAACGTTTCGAAAAATTAAAAATGAAAAACGAAAAATTAAACATTAACCGGTTAAAATAATAAATAATAATGGATATCTTTTACATTAGCAGAGCCCCTGAATTGTTTTCTCTAAGTGATACATAGATGAGGCTTTCTCTTTGTTTTTAAAAAAGTGCCCTAAACAATCTTGAATTACAGATGTTTGCACATCTCCCTTTACAAGATCACCATATGAGAATGGTTTACCGTGTTTCGCAATATTTTAAGAAACAACAACAGTTTATCTTTGTGTGTGAAAACATTTTGCTGGCTCGTCATTACACTCTTCATCACTCAGATTTGGAGAATAGTTTCGATGTACACTTTCGAAATGTCTTTTTAAATTGTGCTCTTTTATAAGTGCAACCTTTGCTCGAAAACTGAGACATATTGGTTTATTCCTAAACACCGTGGAAAATAATTTCCATTTCCAATCGTCTTCTTCGCACTTTTTGAAATAAAATTAAAAAGGGAGATACGTGCACCCATTTTAATTTTATTTCAAAAATATGTACTAATTTGTGGGCAAAGTAAAGTGGATAGTGAATTTTTAGTTATTTTTTTTTTATTTCCTAATTTTTAAACTCTTTTTGTTGCAAGTTCCAAATTTTAATATTCTCTATATCTAATTCCATTCCAACTTGCAAGTTCCGAAATTAGAATTTGGTTTATTTCTAATTTTTTTTCTTTTAGTTCCAAGTTTTTATTTTATATTTGTCCCCCCCAAGTTTCAAGTTTAATATTGATGCAATTCAAAAAAAATTTCGTAGTGATTCTATTGCTAACATTAGGGAGTTTTAATGTTTTTTTTTCTATAAATTGTACTAGAAGTTTTGGAAAAAAAATCATATTTCGAATTTTTTTATACACAGCGGGCCATACAAAATATATTGGCGGGCCTTATAGTTTGGTCATGGCTGCTCTAGAAGATTAAAACGCATCTTCCTGCGCCGTACAATCTATTTTTAAAAAGTTATTTAAATCAAAGACACTTTTATGGAAAAGTAAATGATGAGAGTTCAGAACTGTATGGGATAAAAGCTGGAATATCACAAGGCAGCGTATTACCATTCCTAAGTGTTGTCATTGGACCTACATATCTCCTGTGATTTAAAATAAAGTTTAACAAGTTTGCTTAATATCTTCCGATAGATTCTAAATGAAGAATATATTAAAAAAAAAAAAATTAAAAGAGGCAATTTTTTCTTTTTTAGGCAATTAGTTTTTTTAAGAAACGTACTTTAAACAAAATAATTAAAAAAAGTACTTTTTTAAAAGGATATTTTTTATGAAAAGTAGTATTTTAAGAAAAAGTACATTTTATTTTAAAAAAGGACTTTTTAAGCAAATGTACATTTCTTAAAAAATGTATTTTAAGAAAAGATACTTTTAAAGAAAATATACTTTTAAAGAAGAGATACTTATTAAGCAAAAGGTACATTTTTAGGAAATGTACTTGTTTTTGTAAAGGTACTGTGTTTAATAAGGGTACTTTCCTAAAAAGGTATTTTTATTTAAGGGGAACTGTTAGTACTTACTCCTAATAAATGCCTTTCCTGTAAATGGACCTTTTCTAATATAGTACCATTTTCTGCAAAAAGTAACTTTTATTAAAAAAAAATTGCTTTTCTATAAAAAAGCTTTCTTAAAAAAGTACTTTTTCTTAATATGGTTCTTCATCTTTAAAGGAACATTTTCTAAAAAATATCAAAAGTACTTTTTTAGAAAAGGCATTTTTGTAGAAAAGTTTCTTTTTTAGAAATGGTGTTTTAATAGAAAATGTATTCTTTTATGCAAAGGTTCTTCTTAGAAAAGTACTTTTTTTTTGAAAAGATACTTTTTTAGAAAAAGTATTTAGAAAAACGGTTTTTTTAATTTTCTTTTTTAGAAGAGGCACTTTTTGGAAAAGGTCATTGTACTGGTATTTAAAAAAAATGTGCTTTTTAAAGAAAATTTTCAATTAAAGAAAAGTTACTTTTTTACTTTTTCGATGGTACGAATTTAAGAAAAACCAATTTAAAATAAATACTATAAAAAATCCTACTTTTTAAAAAATGCTCATTTAAAAAATATTTAAACAAAAGGTACATATTTAAGAAAATTTACTTTTTTGAAAATGATTTATTTAAGAAAAGGAAGTTTTTAAGAAAACTTACTTTTATAAGAAAAGCGCATTCTTAGGAAAAGGTACTTTTTTTACGAGAAGTCAATTTCTTAAGAAATGGTTTTTGAGAAAATGCACTTTTTGAAGAATTTTTTTCAAGAAAAGGTATTAAAAAAAATACGAAAATGAAAATAATTTATTTAAGAAAAGGAACTTTTTAAGAAAACTTACTTTTATAAGAAAAGGGCATTCTTAGGAAAAGGTAAGGTTTTTGAGAAAAAGGCACTTTTTGAAGGATTTTTTTCAAGAAAAGGTATTAAAAAAACATAGGAAAGGTACTTCTTTCAAAAAAATGCAGTTCTTAAAGAAGGTTCTTTTTTAATGAAGAACCTTTTTGAGAATTTAAATTTTTTAAGAAAAGGCACCTTTTTAAAAGAACATACTTTTTTAGAAATACTTACTTTTTTAAGAATGTGTACTTTTTTAAGACAATGTACTTTTTAAGAATCGTTACGTTTATAAAAAAGCTGTCTTCTCGAAAAAATATTCTGTTTTAAGAGAAGGTAAATTTTTAAGAAATGGTGCCCTTATGCAATAGTACCTTTTTAAGAAATGGTATTTTTTAAGAATATGTACTTTAGAAAATTCACTTCTTTAAGAAAAAGCACTTTTTAGTATAATGAGTTAGTATAGTGAAATACGTAAAATCGTATGGTGAAATTTTCAGTCAATGAAGAGCGTAAATATCTGTTACGATTTTTCAAATTACAGTCCTTGTCAATTGAACGTTGAGAGTAAAGGCTGTGTATGTGTGAGCTCTCCAGGTGTGTGAGTGTACACATCCAATACATTGTAAACTTGTTTGTGTATGTTCATTAGGATAATGTCATTCTAAATGTTTAAGTGCACTCCGTAAGTGTTCGTGGTGTTTATTGTATCGTTGGGTTAGTGCAAAATATGAGGTTTCAAGTTAGCGTAACTTGGCTTTTTCGAAACTCACATACACTCAAAGACACAAAACCAAAACAATAGGATTTTGTTTGAAAATAATTGGAGGTAATTTGATTTTCAGCTGCAGACAATATAATTTTGCATTAATTTTTAATTAGAAGCTTCAGAGCTCATATAAATAGATGTTTCTTAAAGGGCCTACATTATTCTCATGAAAATTAAATTTTCGTTTTGCAGAAGGGGTTTTGTTTTTTGTTTGCTAGAGTATACAAAAACAAATTAACTGCTGCTGCAGATTTGACACTTCTTTAATGGAGTCGTAAGTTAATAAAATAATTTAAAAAAAATAGAGAAAATAGAATCTATTAAGGGATGAGGCAAACAATAGAAACCATGATTTCAATATCAGATCAATTTAATGATATTAAAATTGTAAGCTTTTTATTTAGTTTTAAATTTGAAACGCAAATAAGTCCTTAATTAATTAATTAATGCGATGATTTGAACAAGCAAACATCATTTAAAATCCACTTAATTTGTTTATCTTTAATTATGTTATTTTTTGTATTTTGACCATAGTTAAATGCTATACATGTTTAAGGTTTCTCCTGTATACAGTTAATTGAATTGCAATTTTTTATAACACTCAGCTATAATTTGTAAACTTTGACAACATGTTTTTTTTGTGGTTATTTAAATGAAATAACATTTGTGTTGGTTGAAGAATAATGTCATCATATAAAATTTATGAAAATACTATTTGATTTTGTGTTCTCAAATTAAAATGGATAAAATTTCATTACAAATAGTAACATTTGATGTTCGAAAAATGAAACATATGCACAAAAAAGACATATTTTTTAAATGTAATTTTAAAATTTTGCAGTAAACATTAAAACAAGTCATATATATTAAATAAATCCAGAGATAGAACTAAAAAATATACTACGGGCGACATATATAACGTTTTTTTTTTCAATTAGTGCTTATTTCGTGAATGGTAACACTTAGCTCATGTCTGATTTGACAGATAATTAGTTTTATCCTTCCGCTGAACGAATATGGTTGTGTATACACTTGAATAATGCTGGGAAATATTGCAACATTACTTTGAAAATCATGGTAATGTTGCAGAATGTGTGCGAAAATTGCATACGGATTTTGGAAGAAGAGAAGCACCGTCAGCTCCGTATGTTCGTTATCTTGTGAAAAAAGTGAAAGAAACTGGCATCCTCATCGATAAACCAAAGCGTGAAAAGCCAAAAACAGTGCGTACACCCGAGAATATTGCTGCTGTGGCAGAAAGTGTGCATGAAGCGCCAGCAACATCAATTCACCGCTGTTCTCAAGAATTGAACATTTCGGAGGCATCATTGAGACGAATTTTGCATAAAGACGTTGGTATGATGCCACACAAAGTCCAATTGGTTCAGGAGTTGAAGCCAACTGACCATCCAATGCGTTTTCACTTCACTAAGTGGGCCTGCGATCGACTTACAGAAGATGCCGATTTTGCCAAAACAAATCATCTTTTCAGATGAAGCTCATTTTTATCTTGGCGGGTATGTAAACAAGCAAAATTGTTGCATTTGGGGCACAGAAAACCCGCACGCATCCATTGAAAAGCCGATACACCCAAAACGAGTCACTGTTTGGTGCGGATTTTGGTCCAGAGGCATAATTGGGCCATTTTTCTTCGAAAATGAGCAAGGAGTGGCCGATGCAGTCAATGGCGATCGTTATTGGGCCATGTTGAACGAATTTTTGTTCACAAAAATTGAAGAGGAGGCAACATTTGATTTCAACAGGACGGCGCTACGTGCCACACAGCGGAAGCTATACTCGATGTTTTGCGGCCTGTTTTTGAAGATCGCATTATCAGCCGCAGAGCTGATGGCGTTTGGCCACCTCGGAGCTGCGATTTGACACCGTTGGACTATTATTTGTGGGGTGCCCTCAAAGATAAGTGTTACGCCAACAAGCCAGAGACAATTGACACTTTAAAGGACAATATTCGTGAAGCCATTGGTGAAATACAGCTGCACACAATCGATTAAAAATTGGACCGATCGTGTAGGCTACTGCATGGCCAGCCGAGGCAGCCATTTGAATGAAATTATTTTCCATTATTAACCGGAAGGATTGTACTTTCAGATAAAAAAACAAATTTGAGATAATATTCAGTGACATCATCTAGAGATCTTCGCAAATCTATTTGGATCTGACAAATGCGTTCTCAGAGTTGTGTGTTCGATATCCTGTTGGGCCAGAAAATTCTTATCATCCTTCTCAGGCATTTGTTGACGATGAATCTCTGTTATTTTCCCAGAAACGCCTTTACAGGTCAGTACTTTCCAAAGTGTGTTATAAGCTTTTCGAAATCGATAAAGACCAGAAAAAGAGGCGATCTCAATTCGACTGACTGCCCAATTATAATGCGGAGGCTGTTTATATGGTCTAAGCAAGACTTTTGAGTTCTAAAACTTACCTGTTCACAACGAAACTCTTTGTCAAGGGTTGTCGGAAAGTCTTTTATTTGTAATGCTAGGGATTATATTGTTTATCATGCTTAGAAATGTAATTCCTCTCCAGTTTCTGCAGTCTCTGGGATCCCTTTTCTTCGATAAGTTGATGATAAAGCCCACTATCAATTCGTCGGAAAGCTCATTATTGTCCCTCAATCTTTTTATCATATTCTGGAGCAGAAGGGCACTTGTTGGAGGGGTCTGCTTTGAACAGCTCAGGATTGATGTTGTCAGGTCCTGGCGATTTCTGGTTTTTAGGGTGCGTATATCGTCAACTATTTCTGCTATTACTTCTGATATATTGCGTGGGATATATGCATGTCCACTGATAGAAATGGTTTAATTTTGGACATAATTCTGTCCCGTTGGCTTGCATATAGTATTGGTATTTAAACTTCTGTTTTAGAAGTGAAACTTTTTTAATGCTTTAACCTTTACTAATACTTCACCTTAAGTATTTATTATATTTACAATTATCACCTGCATATAAGTAATACAATATTAATTACTTAAAATTTAAAAATATTTAACAATTTTATATTATTGCCTTTAGTAAATACATCTACGTATTATATTTTAATTTACTCATGTTGAAATCCATCTGCTCGAGTTAATTAAGTGAATTTCCCTATATTTGTGCGTTTATGCCGACAAAAATTAAAAATACAATTAATGCTTTAATAAAAAGGCAAACGCATTTTATTATATTAAGGTATAATTAAAAAACTAAAAAAATAGCAACATAAAAAAAGATAGGAAAGAAAATTGTAATCGGGCCAGGCCGACATTATGGCAACCTTAACTGTAGGTTTCGGCAAATTTTCTAACACTCAAAACTGCTCAGATTCCAACTATAATGGATGAAGGCATAATGGATATAGAAAGTTATCGTTAGCATGCAGTTGTGAGCTGGAGCTACATAATTATAATTTTGTGGCATTTTTGCATGGCACTGCACAATCCCATAATTATCAAGTATTACAGTTATGTGTAGCATATTAAAAAAGTTGAATTTATAATTATATTGTCACTCTGTCAAATCATTAATTTTCTACTTAATTTTTTATAATAATATTTATTTTTTTGTACTAAGTACTCGTATATGATGGTTTAAAAATTGCATAAAATTTTGCGGTCCTTTGTTGTCACCAATTATTTACTTACTTAAAAAAAATATTATTAAACAATATATAATGATGTTTAAGCAATATTAATGAATTGTTTTATTATTTTTTATTTTATATATTAACATTTACAATATAAAATTGATATATCAAGCTTAACGACAGCTTTCAATAATTACATTATAGATGTTAAATTAAAAAAATCAGAATAAAATATTTTCTTTTATAATTAAAATCAGTTTTAAAATAAAAAAAAAATGTTTAAATTTATTGTAAATAAATATGCACATATATTAATACATACAAGCACACTGCAAATTCTAGGAAATTTTATTTTTTTATTAATTTTTTTCTTTCAATGTTTTGAAAATCTGTATATCTATACACCATTAAATTGTTAATTTTTAAATAAAATTCATTAAATGTCATTTCAATTATTTGTTGAACACACAGAAGATATATAAATGGGTTTGTTAAGAAATAATTTTATAAGAGCCTAAAAGTATGCTAATCAATTTTAGCAAACTTAACAAACACACACACATAGTTTAAATATGTGTTTTCCGTGTGTGGTAGTAGCAACTTTTCATGATTATTACTCCAAAAAATTTACGAGATGGTGTACATCTGTAAAGATGGTGCACATCTGCAAAGAAACACTTTTCAAATGGTATATTTTTTATCAAAATCGGTTGGTAACTGAAGGTGTAGAAGATGTCACAATAAATCGCCTTCCCTTTTAATATTCTTAATACATATTTTATTATCCGTATATATATATCACGCAATGGCTTTTTAAAACCGTATGATCAATAATAAACTTCATAGAAAAATTACTCACACGTTTATGTATGAATAAATGGTGCCCCAATATTCGCGCAAGATTTGAATTAACCCAATAAAACTGTTTTGTTCATTGCTTTGTAAAGCAAATGGCCTCCATAATTTTGCTGGGACATATGAACTCTTATGTCAAAATTTTCGTGACAATTTTTTATTAACGTGGCTGAATTTCGTTGATGCAACATTGAATTTCATCATTCAATGCACGGGAAGTTGTGGGCTGCTTGTAAAAGATTTCTTATTTCAGACAATCCCATAAAAGGAAATTAAAAGTTGTTAAATCTATTGGAGTTCAACGTTCGGTTAGGTTAATGGCTTTAAATTAAAATCCGTGTTGTTATGTTCTGTAATACGTATAAAAGAAGAAATTGAAAAATGGGGGCTGTTACACTTACAATATACCGAGCGATGTCGTTGATAAAAATCGATCGTCAGAAAAATTTCAGAGCCAAGAAGAACTTGAAGATGAAGACATCACAGAAATATTAGTTTCCATAAACCAATTACCAACCAATTGTATTGTGAAATAGATTTTTACCCCCTGCGCGTACAGATGTTTATACATCAGAAGTAAATTTTCTTAAAGGAGTGCCTTTTCTTAAAGAAAACCTTTATGTATAAAAGTAAATTTTTTTAAAAAAAGTACCTTTTTTAAAGAAAGTACCATTTCTTAAAAAAGTACCTTAACACTTGAGTACAAGCATTAATAGCTCCTGATGATATAATTTAATACTCTATGGTAAAAACCTGGCAATCGTAAAAATATCACGGTCTTAAATTATCATACATGTAGTTACTATATAATTGTTAACCCATAACCTTAGTTTATATCCTACGAAGGGTATTTAGTGTATAGCTTGCGAAGCTGTTGTGAAATTATCAAGGATGGATAAGACCATAAGTAGATAGGGAAACAGTGTCGCAAAATTCAAAAAATTAAAAATAATACAAATTTAAGAATCTGTACTATTTAAAATAATAACAATTGTTTTTGTTCTTATTACCGAATTTCTATAAAGAAAAAAATGTTTAAGAAATTTCTGGTCGAGCGGCTGCATACATTGAATTTTTAAAGTGTTTAATATAGAATTAAATTAGATGGAACAAAACGCTCTGTATGTCGCATTTGGCAGCTTTTCTTATCAAATACTTTTTGAATGGGTGACTAAGCATCTTCTTTTTTTATCTATTATCATGTAAATTCCAAAAACCCTTGAAAACTTTGAATTCCTCTTCCTCTGTGATTATTATTTTTATAGAATAACACTTTAAACTTGCAATACCCTTTAGATACTGACTCTTGGTAGGGATATACTCGATATATGGAATAAATTAAAATTTGCTATAAATTTCAAACATGTCTTTGCACGCCTCTACCACAACTATTTATAGTATTTATTTTAGTAAGAGATGTTGGGGTATTTGTTAACTGTGTTGATTTTAACACCACGCTACATTTGTAACGGTTGAAATATGCATAAGAAATTGCGTGAATAACTGTTAAGATTATTACAAACACTTGAACATATTTGTATGAATACAATAAAAAAAAACCAAATGCGTTTGTTATGCGATACATTATGAACGATAAAAGTACACCCAGAAAAAAAATCAATATCAAAATACTTAGAAATAATGATTCTTAAAAGACTATTAAATTTAAAAATCAATTTAAAAAATTTTTAAAATCACAAAATATGTGGATAAAGTGGGACATCTGCATGGGGAAAGTTCCTCCTTAGATATACATTTATAGGATTTAAATAACGGGTGATTTTTTAAGAGCTTGATAACTTTTTTTTTAAAAAAAACGCATAAAATTTGCAAAATCTCATCGGTTCTTTATTTGAAACGTTAGATTGGTCCATGACATTTACTTTTTGAAGATAATTTCATTTAAATGTTGACCGCGGCTGCGTCTTAGGTGGTCCATTCGGAAAGTCCAATTTTGGGCAACTTTTTCGAGCATTTCGGCCGGAATAGCCCGAATTTCTTCGGAAATGTTGTCTTCCAAAGCTGGAATAGTTGCTGGCTTATTTCTGTAGACTTTAGACTTGACGTAGCCCCACAAAAAATAGTCTAAAGGCGTCAAATCGCATGATCTTGGTGGCCAACTTACCGGTCCATTTCTTGAGATGAATTGTTCTCCGAAGTTTTCCCTCAAAATGGCCATAGAATCGCGAGCTGTGTGGCATGTAGCGCCATCTTGTTGAAACCACATGTCAACCAAGTTCAGTTCTTCCATTTTTGGCAACAAAAAGTTTGTTAGCATCGAACGATAGCGATCGCCATTCACCGTAACGTTGCGTCCAACAGCATCTTTGAAAAAATACGGTTCAATGATTCCACCAGCGTACAAACCACACCAAACAGTGCATTTTTCGGGATGCATGGGCAGTTCTTGAACGGCTTCTGGTTGCTCTTCACTCCAAATACGGCAATGTTGCTTATTTACGAAGCCATTCAACCAGAAATGAGCCTCATCGCTGAACAAAATTTGTCGATAAAAAAGCGGATTTTCTGCCAACTTTTCTAGGGCCCATTCACTGAAAATTAGACGTTGTGGCAGATCGTTCGGCTTCAGTTCTTGCACGAGCTGTATTTTATACGGTTTTACACCAAGATCTTTGCGTAAAATCTTCCATGTGGTCGAATAACACAAACCCAATTGCTGCGAACGGCGACGAATCGACATTTCACGGTCTTCAGTAACACTCTCAGAAACAGACGCAATATTCTCTTCTGTACGCACTGTACGCATTCGTGTGGTTGGTTTAATGTCCAATAAAGTAAACTGAGTGCGAAACTTGGTCACAATCGCATTAATTGTTTGCTCACTTGGTCGATTATGTAGACCATAAATCGGACGTAAAGCGCGAAACACATTTCGAACCGAACACTGATTTTGGTAATAAAATTCAATGATTTGCAAGCGTTGCTCGTTAGTAAGTCTATTCATGATGAAATGTCAAAGCATACTGAGCATCTTTCTCTTTGACACCATGTCTGAAATCCCACGTGATCTGTCAAATACTAATGCATGAAAATCCTAACCTCAAAAAAATCACCCGTTACTATAAATTAAATAAAATTTGAAAATTAAAATTTGAGTTTTTCATGGACGGAACTTTTAAACAATGTATTAATAATACCGTCATACTGCTTTGGAAGACTTAATCTTAATCTTGTAAATTTTGATGGAATAGAAGGTACAATTTTATTCACATAAATCCATCGATTCAGTACCATAAAAATATATGAGATTGCCTTAAAAACTAAGGCTAATAGAAAACGGAGGAAGATAGAAACTTATCAATTGTCATCAGGAAGCTGTGGGCCATTTTTAATTTCAAGAACGCATGGTATTTTGTTGGTTGGTTTGTTGGTTATGATGACAAATCCATATCTGTGAATCAATAAGTAGATTTAATGACTCTGTTTTGAAAAACCCACTTCTCGAAAATAGTATTACAAAAGTACTAGATGCTACTTGAAATATTAATATAACGAATATGATCAGTTAGCTTTGAGTCCAATAGATCGTCCAGTATATATGTCTGCCTAGTGTTCTGATGATGATACTGTCTAAAGCTTCATACTCGCAAAATAGACGATGTACTGTTTCGTAACTGCGGCAGTGCTCGTTCTGCGTGTTTATCGATCAGCCAATGACCCGTAAATACAGCCGTTGGTCTTAATATGTAACTTTCACTCCTACTGACGGCTGCCTCGCTGTTCTGCAGGTGTCAGTATTCTTCAATCTCTTTTCCGGCGCCTGTAGAAAATACACGAAGATTCGTTGATTAACAGTTCTCAGTAGAATTGCGATTGAAGCTGTGGAAAACCTGTCCTTGCCATATAGCCAGTGAACCGTGCTAGAGTAATATGGAGAAGCTGCTCAGATTCAAGTGTTCCAAATTGCACTATCCTACGAGAAGGGAAGATGTGATGTAAGAGTAAGGGAAGAAAAATTTTTTTTCTTCTTTTCTACTGGGTAAAGCCAAGTTCCAGAACTTGGAAGAAGTTGCCCAATGCGAATTGATGCTGATAAAAATGTTTGAGGAGGAAAAATCTCTCACGTACGTACCAATAATTCATTTTTGGATTTTATCATAACCAAACACATTGACACTTAATACTAGATTTAATTTTTCGAATTTGAGTGTATCATTTGCTTGTGATGGAAATTTCAGTCCACAAAAATTCAATGTAAATCTATCTATAAATATAATGGATGATTGAATGGTTACTCCATATGATGATGTCCGTTCACAATTCATTTGATTAGATAATAGTGCTGATATTATGGCCCATTTAAAACAAAATACATTATTATTTTTTATATTAATACAATATTTTTTGTGGGCAATTCCTGTTGGTAAAGGCAAACAACTTTAAGCGGTGTATAACGATTTATATTTGTTTCTATATGATTTATTAAAACTAAGCTCCAACCGCTATCCTTTTCTTGAAATGCTTGCATCTTTTTCAAGATACCGTTAACATATCCATTGAAAACTTCATTGAATTCAAAAATGTTGTAGATTGGAAAGTTCTTTAGCTTCTACGGACTTATCCGGGTCTGTATGATTTACATGTATATATAAGCAAAAAGTTCAATATTGAGATTAATTGCGTCATGGATGTTTAAATAATATTCCATTTTTATACCCTATACCACTATGTAGTTTGGGTATAATGGCTTTGTGCTGCTGTTTGTAACTACCAAAAATATTTGACCTAGATCCATCTTTTATTATACCAATCGGCTCAGAATCACTTTCTGAGTCGTTTTAGCGATGTCCGTCCGTCTGTGTGTCCATGTAACCCTTGTAATCAAAGTACAGGTCGCAAATATTAATATATTTCAATGAAATTTAGACTATAAGCTTTTATCGGCCATAGAATAAATTCCGATGAAATTGGTGAAATTCGGTCCGTGTTGAGACCTAGTCCCCATACAAATGACCTCTATGAAATCGACTGAAATTGCCATAAGATCCAAATTATCATATAGATCTCGGTCAAATTGGGTTGGTGCATGTTTATTACATGCATTTATCAGTGGTTCAAAAATAAACCCCATGTGGCCATTCTTTGTCATAGCCCCCATATAACGCCGCTTCCCGATTTTCACTTAAATCTATCAAAAAAAAAAAAAAATATTGCACAGATTTTTCTCAAATTTGGTTTGTATATATTTTTTTCAAAATATAAGTGACTTTACCAAATATAGTCAGGATCGGTACATTATTCGACCTAGGCCCCATATAAATATATCATCCGATATGAACTTTTTCATATCTGCAGCCAAAAAAATTAATAATAATGCCACTCAAATTTGCTTTATGCTTATTTTCTATATCCACTTAGTTGGATCGAGGAGATAGGATAGGGTATCATATAGTCGGTCTAGACGGACTATAATTTTCTTCCTTCTTATTGTATATATCACACTTTTTATAGCTTCAATAACAACGTCGTTCTTGGAACTTGGATTTTTATTAATTTATTATGTTGGTTTTACATGTGCTTTTTAGATTAAACATCTTTTCAGAGGTATTTTGAGACTTTTCGCACTCCATTTGAATTTATGTATTTCAATGGTGCGTGGTAAAGAAGAAGAAGAAAGCATATATTTCAAAAATTCATAACTGCACTGTATTCTTAATCGGACCGGTTTCTGGCATTTCAGCCTTCATCAGCGATTTATTGAACATTGTGATAATTGTTATGTTTTGATTGAATAGATTGTTTCTATATGAAATTTTTCTACTTTATTTATTTTTTGATTTTATATTAAATTTTGAACTTAAAAATAATATTTACTTATTTAAATACCGAAGTAAAATTTTAAGTAAACACGTTTATTACCCCGAAGTTAGTATAAACTACTGGTTCGTGTAAACTACTGATCGTGTAATATGAATTACTGGTGTTTCATTTTTTGAAATAAACCATTAATATCAGTACAGTATAGAATAGAGTATTTCTTTTCGAAATATGTAGCTTCTATTTCTATAGATTGTTACTTTTGTCCCAACTGCAAAATGTTTCCACTGCTGCATGCCTGAAACTAGTTATTTTGTGTCTTGCTTTGTTACATGTAAATCCTGAATTAGATCATTCAGCTCAGCTTGAGTCACTAAATGGCGTTCATCATCAGCCTCATACAAACTACTACTGCTGGTGAAAGATGACTGGTAATGGATCAATTGGTGGACTTTGAACTGGTTCGGAAACAGATGGGACATTCGCGTAAGTATTATTTTTTCGATTTTTTTATATTGAATCCATCAACTTTTGTTAAACAGAAATAACAACCGGTTTGATGGTTACTTGGACTCTCTCCAAAGTACTTAAAAATCGATATAGATGTTCTTACCGCTTGTATAAAACAGTTCTGCAACCATTGTCGGTGTCCACGGTTTGTCCAAGTTTCTGACAGCTAATCCAAAATAATGTTGTTATGCATATTTTAATGGTTCTGATATTCCATATCCTTCTTTTCCAACCAAATATTCACCACACACAAAGCAGAAATAGCTTGAATCAGTAACACACGATCTCCCTGAAATGGTTAAACGCTACTATTATTAAGATATAGAATGAATGTGGGCTTCTGTCAAATTAATTATTGTGAAATTGTAGTGTCAGTATTGACTGTTTTACAGTATTGCCAGCATGCGATAAAAAATTAACAAGACGTGAAAGCCCAATTTTTATGCCAGATTCGAATTCAGCACACCCAGTTTATTTAAAAATAAAAAACATGCTTCGTTTCTGCAGCCAATTTTTTTTTTATATTTGTAGACCAGTGTAATTAACTAATAATATTATGATTAACTCACAAAAATTAAATCCAATGAATTACCGAAGGTATAATACTCATACGAAATATGATTTTGATGTAAGCTGACAAAATATCTAAACATCGCGCTTAAATTCAGTTTATATTTATTTCTTACTAAGAACTCATACGGGGTACAGTTGGATTTTCTACACTTTTCCGAAGACCATACCAAGGCTATCATTCAGTTGGTGTATATCGACTATTACTTTCTTAGTAGGTACTACTCACAATGGTAAAACCAGCCTAAAAAAGTAAAACATAGGATTTTTTTTGGCATATTGAATATACATTAAGTTTAATTGGAGCTTTCCTTATAATTGCTCAAAAAATAAGGCAAATTTATGAACACACTTAATATTATTCTTTGTAAAAGAAGTTTTACCCGCCATACTCATTATTTATAATCTTGCAAATATTCTACTACTTTTTTTTGCGAAGTGTATTCTTGTTAAGTAGTAGTAGGGAATTGAGATTTTGAAGTTTTTATTTTCATTCCTTCGTGGAGTTTTTGAACATTTCACCAACATACAAAATAATGTAAAGTGATATTTTACACAACAAAATGCTTACAGCAAACAGGTAACTACGAATATTTGAAGCGCAACTAATGTTAAAGATATGCAAATTTCAATTTAAAATTTTACCTGGTTATGTAAATTGAATTAAAATATAAATATATGCGGATGTTTCTAGGCAACCATCTAATTTAACTACATTTGAATGTATATTTTAGATAAAAGAAAAATATACTTATTTACATATGCAAATATCTAGATAAATAATTGAGTAAGTAGTTAATGGTAAAGCAAATATTGAAGATAATTTCGTTTTAAAATAAGCACTTTAATTTTTAACTTTAAAAATCAACACAAATTATTTCCTGCTACAACAATTGTTTGACTTAATTTCATAAGAAAGTTGTACAAAGAAACAAAAAAATGTATATTTTCATAAATTTATCTCACGTATTGACAACAAATAAAAACATAATACTCCATCATATCTTAGGACCAGCTACCCCATTACTGCAAATATTGAGTAAGTGAGTTGGTATAGAACTTATCACACGTAAAGTGCAGAACATTGGGAATTTTATGGTTCATATGATGATACTAAAATGTAAGTTTAATTTTTCCCATATATTTTCGATAATATTGCAAAAGTGCTTAGAAACAGAAAATATCATAAATATAAAGAAGCTAAACAATCTCATATCTCTATAGTATCTTAGGAAATGTTGCATAAACTGCAAAATCAGCAGTACTTTCTTTCGACCGGATACAGTTTGTTGTTGTTATTATTATTGATATTGAGTTCATAAAAAATCAATGGGACTTCGTTAGTTGATTTTATTTACTTTTGCATCGAAAGGTCAGTCAGTGGATAGTAAGTGAACCTAGAGAAACCTTAAGCAAATATAAATGATAACAATCAAGAACCATAAATAAAAATGTGGATAATTTTGATAAGTAATTTTTGTATTTATATCTTGGTTTTGCTTTAATTTTCAATTTTTAATTTTTAATTTTTAATTTTTAATTTTTAATTTTTAATTTTTAATTTTTAATTTTTAATTTTTAATTTTTAATTTTTAATTTTTAATTTTTAATTTTTAATTTTTAATTTTTAATTTTTAATTTTTAATTTTTAATTTTTAATTTTTAATTTTTAATTTTTAATTTTTAATTTTTAATTTTTAATTTTATATTTTTAATTTTTAATTTTTAATTTTTAATTTTTAATTTTTAATTTTTAATTTTTAATTTTTAATTTTTAATTTTTAATTTTTAATTTTTAATTTTTAATTTTTAATTTTTAATTTTTAATTTTTAATTTTTAATTTTTAATTTTTAATTTTTAATTTTTAATTTTTAATTTTTAATTTTTAATTTTTAATTT
>OY821520.1:226517021-226684471 GCA_963682025.1 Cordilura impudica | reverse complement strand
AACGAACGGAACATAATATGTTTTACTAGAACATTTCTGTCTGTTCCAAACACGTTCTCTTAAGCACCAAACTCCTTTTTTGCAGGTTGCAACTCTTATGCTGGCTACACATCAGGCAACGGTTGCTTCAATGTGTTGTAGCAACAATGATACACAGGTATCAACGGTTGCCTCAACCAACGAAATATCAAAACTTTTTGATATTTTTCGTTGGTTGATGCAACCGGTTGAAGCAACGGTTGCCTGGTGTTTAGCCAGCATTAAAGTGGGATATAATTTTTTAGGTCAAAAAGGTTTTAATGTTTTTTTTATTTTTTTTTTTATTATTCTTAGGTGATTTCTTTCCACAAAAACATATAAATGCCTTGACAAAAGTTCCAGCTACCAAAAAAAATTATTTTCTTAAGGATCACGTTGATGACCTATATATAAAATTCCAGAATTTTCAAAGTCTAAAGCTCAATAACTAGTGAATTTTTATGGGCGTGCATTTATATCCACTAAATAGGTCTTTGAAATAATTTAAAGACGATCTGACTCTTGTCACTTAAGGAGAAATATTATAAACAGAAAAAGAAATAAATAAAATAAAACGTTTCAGCCATTGCATTCACCTTAAACATAAAATTTTATCAACATATGAAAATTTTGTGATCAAATTAATGATATTTCCTAGAGCTATCTAACAGATAGCTGCCTCTCGAGTTATTAAAGTTTCAACTTAGGAAATACTGACTTTTTCTTTTTTTTTTATTTATTAACCAACACTCAGGGGATGCCCCCTACAGATGCAGTGCATTGTGTTGATCTCAGGATAATAGGCTATGGGAAGTATGATCAACGGGTCATCAACGTAACCTTTAAACTAATAATTTTTACTGCGAATTGATTAATACAGTTCAGCATTGATTTATCTATTTTAGTGAAAATAAATCACTTTTGAATAAAATTTTCAACTAAACTCAAATTGTAATCCTTTTTGCCCCTTTGCCTCCTTTGCCTCATGCTGTTTGCCACTTTATCCCTATGCTTCTTATATTTATGATGATCCCTTAATGTTCATATGTTCGTAAGCTGCTTTCAGCTGTTATCGTGCTGCCAGTGTTAGAAAACCATTTAAACAAATAAAATCTGTTTACACTTAAGTAGAAAATATATATATGAGAAGATTAAGTTAAGCTCCACATCTATGAACTTGCAGCATATGGAAGCAGCAACAATATTCATTTTAAAAGTGGATGGAAAATGAAAGAAAATCACTTATTACTTTTTTCTCTTCTCTTAACTTCTACACAGGAAAAGGAAGTTTTTGTAAGTTTATTGCACAACGAATTCGTTAACATTATTGTTCTGATTAACCCAATTCGCTGTTTAATTTTTTGTTCCCTCTGATTTCTATTTATTTTCGTCTCTTTCATGTACGTTTGCGGAGAAAGCATAAAGTATTTTTATAGAAAAAAAAAACACATTAACATTCTTAAATTATAGACACTTTGAGTGAATTTTGTTGTTCCCTCGTGGGGTAAATGCATTGTTTTGTATAATTCTCTTACCTTCTTGCAACTTTTAGCAACAATCAGAGTTTAACACTATGGGGGAGAAAACATCAGGCGACACCATTTACTGGCTTCAATTAAAGCCGTTCGTAGTTAATTGTAACCAAAGGACATAACATATAAATATATAGTTACGCTCATCACTAAATCACTAATTCGAAGAACGTGTAAAGCTGTACGTATAAAAAAAAACGCAATATAGTAAAATGAGGAAACGCTAAATCGGAAAAAAACTAAACTCGGCAAATAGTAAAACATAAAAAGCTTAAAATTTAAAAAAAAAAAGTAAATTCGCAATGAAATAAAATCGCAAAAACGTAAAAGCGCTAAAAAGTAAAATTACAAAAACTTAACATCACAAAAACACAAAATCGCTAAACCGTAAAATCGCAAAAAAAGTAAAACCGCAGAAAACTAAATACGCGAAATTGCAAAAACGGAAAAACCGAAGAAGTAAAATCACAGAAAATGAAAATCGCAAGAACGTAAAATCGTAAAAACATAACATCGAAAATAAACAAACGCGAAAACTCAAAGCCACTCAAACGTAAAGTCGCAAAAAAGCAAAGTCGAAAAAACAAAACCGAAAAACGAAAATATGCAAAATGATAAAAGCGTAAAATCGCAACATCGTAAAAACGGTAATATCAAAAATTCGCAAAAATGCAAATTTTAAAAAAGGATAATAGTAAAATCTCAAAAATACAACATTGTAAAATCACTAAAATACAAATATCAAAAAATCCTAAAAACGCTAAAAACACAATATAGCGAAACGTGAAACTCCAAAGTCGCAAAATCGTCTTAGAACAAACAAATTGGTCAAAGTTTTTCCCCTTATTTGAAAGATGGCATACGAATGGAACTCTAACTATTTCTATGGTTGCCAAACAAAAATTATTTTAAGAATAGTTCACTATACAATATTAATAGAAATGAATTTTTAATAAATACATATAAACTAAATATCCAGATTACGCCTAATCGGAGCAGAAAACTTATTTAAAAATTTTCTTTTCAATATCTAAGCTGCTGTTTGATTTGAAAATTAACTGATGGACATGCAAATTGACATCGCTTTGATTACTCACAAAGAAATTTTAAGCTCGCATTTTATTGAAAAGAGACATTGATATAACATTAAATAAGATGTGTTCCAATTTGTTTTTGTTTAAAATTTAAATCTATTAAGCCTAGAAAAGAAGAGTACCAAAGAAGTAAAATATATAATATACTTGGCATCCAAATATTTTTAAAAGTTGTAGCAGCAGCAATGAATTTAATACTGTTTGACATCGAATGAAAGTTATCCTTTATGGATCCTGTGAAACAGTTTAACTAGTGCTATGGATGTCATGATAGATCATTTCTTCTTATGAAAATTATTTTTGAATACTTTTGATGTCAAGTTATGAATTTGTAGTACCCGCTGTGAAAGTTATTTAGTACTCCTGTGAAGGTTATTTAAAATCCCATCCGAAGAAGTTCTTATAAAAAAGTTAATCTTTAAGATTGACTTCATTTTTTTTTTGTTAGACAAAAAAAATTTAATAACCCTCCTTATTGATCGTTGCCCATTGTGTCATGGTTTCGCCATTCAACGTTTGTAAATGCTAATGACAGTTTCATTATGTTGTCGTTGGTTTTTCCTGTAAAATTGCTAAGTGTTGCTTATTTCGTTTTTTCTATTGGAATCCTGTATGGGTTTTCAGATTTTTTTTCTAATAGATTTAAAAAACATTTCCCGTTAACTTAAAAAAAAAAAATGTATATTTCAATAGATGATGTCACTGTATTACTGTTGGTCATTCGCTTTAGTTATATTTCCTTTTATAACGACTAACATGTATGAGCCATTCCTTTTTCTGAAAATATTTATATATGAAAATTTATAAATTGATTCTCTGAAAGCAAACGGTTTCATCGGCTCGAAAGCTTCCAAGGTTCAAGTTATATTGCCTCTGTCGCAAATGCGGAATTCAAATTAATTTCAAACAACAATGAATGGGGACTTACCAAATTTATTGTCGTTAGATCCACTGCACTGTAGCAAAAGAATTTCTGTTACAAGCAGAATAAGAAAGAAAAAAAAAAATAATAACCTTGCTCTTGAAATTATTTTCAAGTTCAAGTATGTACATATAAACAACACCTTATATGGTAATATGTTGATGGCATTTTTTTTGGCAAACTGATTTATGGCGTATTTTTTTCCCTTCATTGTGTTGTATGAAATCATGAACACATTCATATGCAATCATGCTGGTCAAACCACGTATTTTCTTGTATTGATCTCACTTGCTCTCATAGTCATATATGAGTGGGAGTGTTATAAATACTAGAGAATATTATGAATGCATATGAATGCTCTCAATGAATTGGTGGTGATTTTGTTTTTTTAATAAACAGGTTTTTATCTGGAGATGAATGAATGAAGATGAGAAGGTTAATGTAATAAAGTTAAATTTAAATCGAGGAGTTGAATTCGGACAATGAAAAGAAACGGTTGAAGATAACCTTTAAGTATAAAATAAAGAAATTAAAATGTAGTGAAAGTAAAAGGTTGAGGAAAAACCTCTTAAAATTAAAAATGTAGATTAAGTGAAAATTTAAAATGTAGTAATGTTAAAAAAAAAAAATTATAAATATTTAAGAACTAAAGAAAGAAAGAAAGTTTAAAGAAATTTAAAATTAAAATTAGTGACATTAGGAGTTGAAATTTGATAGCAGAATGTAAAGGTTGAGGAAAAACCCTCTTAAGAATTAAGATTAAAAATGTAGTTTAAGAAATCAATTAAAGTGTTAAAATAAGCCCTAAGATTTAAGAAATTTAAAATTAAAAAAAAAAAAAACATTAAAGTGAAAGTTTGCGAAAAAAAAATAAGATAAAAAAAAATATTTTAAGACTTGAAAAATTAAAATAAAAGATATAAAAGTAAAGTTAAGTTTAATAAATTAAAAAAAAGAGACTAATGTTAAGAAAAGAAACGAATGTGTAAAAAAATAAATAATTGAAAAATAAAATAAAATTAAAAAGGGAGTGGAAGTTTTGTTTTTGAAAAGAAAGGTTGAAGCAAAACCTGAAAACTTAAAATTAAAATGTAGTTTTAATTTAATTTTAAGGAAATAAGAAAAGACATAAAAAAAAAGATTTAAATTTAAAATAAAGTAACGTGAAATTAAAATTAAATTAAAGTAAAATTAAGATAAAAAAAATTAAAGTTTAAGAAAGTTTAAAGAAATATAAAATTAAACTTAAGAACAGAAAATAAGTTAAGTTTAATAAATTAACAAAAAAAAAAAACAAAAATTTTACAGACACCGCAACATAAATATTAATTTGTGTAAACGCAACCTAGAAAAGAACAAAACACTGCGGAACAAAAAAAAAAAAATAATTTTTAATAAAAACAGAATTAAAAGTTTAATAAATTTAAATGAAGGGAGTTTTTAAATAAATGTAAAAAAAAGAACTTAATTGCAGTAGTTAAACTTTGTGAAAGAGCATGAATTCAAAGAACACAAAATGGCAGACAAACCAAAACGTCCTCTATCCGGATATATGATCTGGCTTAACTCTGTCCGTGAAGACTTAAAGAAGGAAAACCCCGGCCTCTGGCAACAACAACAATAAGTCGGTAATTTTGATTTTTACATACAAATAATTTTCTACATTTAAATTAAAAATAAAAGTTTTATAAAATATAAATAATTTGCTGAGACTAAAAAAAAATTGTACTAAATTTGCTAAATATAAAATGTTTTAAAATATAAAATCAAATAATATTTTCCTACATTAAGAAATGTTCCAAAATATAAAATTAAACTAAACAATTTACTACATTAAGAAATTTTTTTCTAATTATAAATTTAAACTAAATATCAAATATTTTTTTTTGCTAAAATTAAAATTGTACTAGAATTAAAATCTTTCTACTATTAAAAATTTTTCCTAAAAATTAAGAAATTTCCCAAAATTAAAAAAAAAAATTGTCCTAGAATTAAACTTTTCCTAAATCTTACTAATTATGGTATAAAATTAAATAAAAAAAAAAAAAAGAGAAAAAAAAGGAAAACAAAAATTTTCTAAGATTCATCTAACTATAAATAGAATTTTTTCTAAAGATTTTTCTAATTAGAATTTAAAAATTTTCTATATATGAAATTTTTCTAATTAAAACAAATTTTTGTAAGTAAAAATTAGCTAAATATCAAATATTCTAAATATAAAAATTTACCTAAATACAAAATTTATCTTAAATTACATAAAAGTCTCCTAATTATAAGATTTAAATTAAAATTTTCCTAATTCTACACTTAAGCTGAAATTAAAATTAAGCTAAAATTAAAAATTTTCCTAAATTTAAAATTTCCCTAAATTTAAAATTTTCCTAAAACAGAATTTTGCTAAAATTTAAAAATTCTTCTTAAATTAAAAATTAAGCTAAAATTAAAAATTTTCCTAAATTTAAAATTTCCCTAAATTTAAAATTTTCCTAAAACAGAATTTTGCTAAAATTTAAAAATTCTTCTAAAATTAAAACTGAGCTATATTTAAAAATTTTCCTAAAATTAAAATTTCCCTAAAATTAAAATTTGGCTACATATAAAATTTTGCTAAAATATATTTAAAAAAATAAATAAAATAAATTTTGCTAAAATATAATTTTAAAAACCCTTAAAATGAAGGGTAAATAAAAAATTTTTTTTTAACCCAATGTAGAAAACCAAAACCAAACCAAATCTTATCATTTTGTGGGTTACCTCCAATTAAGATGGAGTCGAGGTAACATGGTAGGGAGGGCAAAAGGGGCAGAACCCCTCGTCCCCAATCCCAAGGTAAGTATGGCCATCCGTCCCATTTAGCGTCCGTTTTTTGACAGTTGTTTTTTTTTAATCGCACGTGAAAATCTGTAGTGCGGTTTCCCTGGGCCTGAGCAAGACCCCACCCATCCGGCGAGCTAGGCCCCTACGCCAGCACGTGCGACAAGCAAAGGCTCAGGGAAACGGAAGCGGATCTTCCACCAACGCCGCACCATTACACCATATCTTGCCAATACATTAATAAAGACAAACAATGAAATTGAAAAACTTCGAAATATTATATTGGATGTGATTATTCTATGGGGACCAGTTCTAAAGCTAGTCTGATCAACAGCATATTTATTAATGCCACCTTGGTTGTCTTATAACACATAAAAATTAAATTTGCAAAATTATGTGAAACTTGTAAGACATGATTTAATTGAATATCGGCAGACTGCTTTATTTTCGGATTGATGATTTATGGATATGACAATTTAAATCAAACCAAATCGTAAACGCAGTCTTAAAAACAAAAAGAAAATCGAAAAACCAAAATCGTTTAATCGCAAATACATAAAATCATAAAAATGCAAAATCGCAATAAGTAAATTTACAAAAACTGAATTAAATCTTATATTAAAAAAAGCTTTATCTTGCATAATTTAGAAACGTTAAACTGCAAAACGTGAAACGGAAAATCCAAAAAATTAAAATCGTAAAATTGCAGAATCGCAAAATAACAAAAAAAACTAAAATCCTAAAATCAAAAAAAAAAAAAAAAAAACGAATAAACCCAAAATCGCTTAAACGTAAGATCGCGAAAACGCATAGTGGAAAAAAATGTGTAACCGCAGAAAAGCAAAATCGCAAAGCATAAAAACCCTAAAAACGCAAAACCATATTACGCAAAAATCGCAAAAGCGTAAAAACGCTAAAACGCCAAATCATAAGAATACAAAATCGAGAAAGTTAAATCGCAATACCGCCATAGAGCAAACGATATAGTTCAACTTTTAAACCTTTTTTGAAAGACGCCATCGGAATTGAGCTGTAACTGCTGTTAGAGATAATATGAAAAAAATTTTTGAACATTATATTAACAATTAAAAATGTAGTCTACAATATTAAAAGAAATAAATTTTTGTTACAAATATTTTGTGTATATTAAATTAAGGTGTTCTTAATTTTGCGAGAGGCGCGTTAGGCGTGTTGCAATTAATTAGTATCTAAAACAAACCAAATCTAGTTACAATATATAGTAAACTGGATTTTAGGGTAAATGTAGATGAACCTATAAAAGAGACTTGTATGAGACCCAGATCAAAACATGCACCACTTTCCACCAAAAATGGCTGGCAAACGCTGGTATACCAAATTTCATGAAAATATGTTAATTTTTGCAAATTAAAGTTTTGAGTAAACTATTTTCAAATACGCTTTAAATAAAAAAATAAAAAAAGGTGTAATTTCAAAACGCCTTTTCTATGATATACGGTTTTCTTTGCGAGATATAGGAAAATGCTTAGTTTTTTTTCGATTTTTCTGCATTTTTTAAATATGAATTTTATTCAAAAAGCGTTTTTTTTTTCAAATGTATGATCTTTGCACTTAAGGTTTTTATTTGATTTGAAAAAAATTCTGACATGTTTTGTTGCTCATTTTATTACCTTCATACTGATATCTTTAGCGAAAAAATTGCATGTTCCTAACTAAAGATATAGTATAAAGAGATAAAGAACTTCCGAAAAATACAAATAAAAATAACTGTTCATTAATTTTTTTTTATCGTGATTTTCGAGTTTTGCAATTATTAATAAATGAAAAAAGAATGACGTGTAGACATTTTTGAAAATTGATTGTTGCCTAGCGTTATTATGAACAGTAGATCCAAGAATTTGGAAATTAGTTTATTTACGAAACGAAACTTACGAAAATTTATTTCAGCTACAACTATTTATATCTCGACATGTAAAAATAGTTATTGTTTCAGCAATTTCGGCCATAATGCTAATATTATAAACCCAAACTCATATTCCATGCTGAGGCAACCAATTTTTTTTACAAGAAATGGAAATATTTTTGTGGAATGCCACTTCAATACTATTGTCAGTTTAATATGTTTTTTATTGTTCCTCTTAACAGTGCATTTTTTAGAGGGTTCTAAATCTGCGGTTATTGAGTGTCATTTTTGGAAACATTTTTAAGCTCTTAGTATGCTTTAAATTTGCAGTTGTTTACTTTGTTTTTGTTTATTGCGGATTTGTGGCCAAATGGAGTAAATTTTTTACAACAGCCATCCAAATAGTCAGCAACAAGAGGAAAGAGGCGAAAGATTTCCATAAAAATTGGACAAACTATGGAAATTTTTGTATGTTTTATAACTAACAGAAAAATATACTGAATATTCTATTTCTTTACCCAGCAACACAAAAAATAGAAAAGAGTTACAAATAAATTCTGAAATTGTTAACAAATATAGAAATAAGTCCTAAATAAAATATAAGCTAGAAAAAGCAATTTATTTATTTTTAGAAGGAGCTTTTTTGTGAATCTCAAGCTTATAAATTTTGTGTCCACCTAAAAATATTTGGAAATTCTCTGTTATTTGTTATGGCTTCCTTTAGAAACAAGAGATTTATTTTGAAAGTTACTACAATTTATTGTGCTGGGTAAAAAATTTATCAGAAACTATTGATCATCGTTTGTTTTTATATTTAATTTATGTTTTGTTTTCCCAATGCTTCATTTAGTATTCATCACTTGCCCAAAATTCAATTTCCTGAAAATTTTGCAATAAACAAAAAAAAAAAAAAGAAATGATTTAAAAAAATAAAAACTCAAAACCATTATTTATGAATACATAATGCATAAATCAAGATGAACTTATACAGACAGAAAAAGAATTCGCCTACCAAATTGATTTAAAGTTTAACAACTGAATTTTCGATTGTATGAACAGAAATTTAATACGAGCTAAATTTTTTTTTATTGCGATAACAAATTTACTTTTAAGAATTATAATCGTAATCAGTTTGAAATTCGATTACTAATTTTACTGCATTTCGGTTGAAAATAAAGGCGGAAGACACAATGAATCTGTTTACTGTGTTTACTTTATTTTTTTGTATTTTTAGTATCAGCAATTATATTGATTTTATCATGAAAATTGCTGGATATATTTTTTAGGCATCTGAGTACGTCTGTACGAAATTCCAATAAAAGGATATTATTGGTATCGTATGGTAGCGGTATATTGAATTAGAAATATTTTATAAAATTTCCAAGATTCTTCACTTTCATTTGACCCTGATAGCTGCATCTTAGTAGGAGTATTAGTAATTATATATATTTTGAAAAATTGTACCTTTGAAAGTTTAACTTTTTTTTGAAAGGTTTACAACACTGGTTTACTCTACTTGGTCTCCAGTTTCAGACGTATGTTATCCAGTTGTTATTATTTATTCTTATATTTAAATTCATCGGACACATGCAGCGAAAAATTAAAAATCATACTTTTGATTATATTTATTATAACTACTAGCTGGACCCGGCAAACGTTGTTTTGCCCTCAATGAATTTTTAATTTTATTTAGAATCTGTATATATTTATATAAAAAAACGTTTGTGCATTTCTTCATATTAAAACTGTTAAAAAAAACGATGTTTTATTTATGAAAATAAAAATAAATATTTATTGTAACATACATATGTATAAGAATGACCAATATATTTCTATCATTGTAATTCTAAAAAGAGTGAACAATATTTTTAGTTTCCTTATTCTGGCAGTAAATCAATAAATTTGCTGGCTTTCCGATACGGGAAAAACAACTATTTTCGAGGTCCAAACTACATATTTGCAATGATTGTCCTTGAGATTTATTGATGGTCATGGTAAGGCCCAATCTGTTCGGAAATAGCAATCTTTTGAATGTTATCGGTGTGTCGGTAGGAATCATAGGAATTCTTGGCAGCAAGACATGTTCTCCTTTAAATTTGCCTTTGAGAATTGTGGCCTCAATAACATTGAGTATTATCCTCTCAACAATTAACCTGGTGCCATTACATAATCTCGGAGCGTTGAGGTTACGTAGCAAAATTATTGGAGAACCAACTTTTAATTTTAATAAATGTGGAGGTAGATCGGGCACATCAAGTGAATTCAAAAATTCTTTGGATAATTGACTGCTTCATTTTCTTCAACAACACTATCCATAGATTTGAAATAACACTTTCGGAATCAATCATGTCCTGAATAATAACATTAATATTATCGGCATCGAAATTTTTTGCAGCTTAAATAGTTCTTTCACTTAACCAAGTAGTTGTTGTGAAAACTGTTCAGCCATTGGATCATGGATAATAAAATGAGACCTCCACCAAAAAGACTTTCATTGACTTTCGAATCTTTTAAAGTTCTATGTAGTGCTTCTAAGGAATGTTGGTAAGCCATGCTATATTCATCCCAAATAATAATATTGCATTTTTGCAGAACTTTTGCCATACCGGAATGTTTTTTAACGGTGCTTTGAGTGCTGAATGAGCTGTACGACCACCAAGCAATAATGTTGCGGCTATTCCGGATAAAGCAATGGCTAATGCAATTTTTCCTTCCTTTTTGGTTAGAATATTTGTATATAAAAACGTTTGTGAATTTTGGAACATATAAAATTTAAATAAATTCGACAACGTATTACTTTTCGAACGCCAGCGCCATCTACCGGGTCCAGCAAAAAAATTTTTGGCGTCATCTAACATACATAATTATATGCACATTCTTAGTTTCAGTAAAATCGCACCGTAAATAAGAATATTCGAAATGACTTTACCCCAGCGCCATCTATCATTCCATTTATACATACAAAAATTTCCTATAATAAAACATCCTTACATTCTGAATTGCAGTCAAATCGCACTAAATAAAAAAATAAAAAAAAAACAAAAAAGAGGAGTTTAACTTCTTATATATAAAATTCTCGTGTCGCGGTCTCTGTAATTGAACTCCTCCGAAACGGCTTGACCGATTCTCATGAAATTTTGTGTGATTATTGGGTAGGTCTCAGAAACGGACAACAGGTTTTTTTTTGTTGATATCTCAAGTGGGCGTGGCACTTATGGCTATCATAATACTCCAGATATCTGATTTTAAAAGTTCACTTTGCATGGGGGGTAGCCCTCCCAATGGACCTATCAAAAAAAAAAAAATAAACGTTGTCCGATTCTCAGACCTACCCAATATGCGCACAAAATTTCATGAGAATCGGTCGAGCCGTTTCGGCGGAATTTTACCACAAACACCGCGACAGAAGAATTTTATATATAAGAGTATCACTCATAATTTGCTCCTAAGACATATTTTTTCCATGTGCGATAGCTTTACTGAAACATGAAAATGTACGTTTTCTTACAACAATACCAGTAACTTACCTTTTTATTTTATAAAAAGTAACTTTACTCAATAAGCAGATTTTGTTTAAAAAAAAGTAATTTTAGCATAAAGTTGCCTTTTTGAAAATTGCCCTTTTAAGAAAATTTACTTTATTCTTAAAAAACTAAATTTTTCATGAAATACAGTTTTGTTAAAAAATTACCTTTACCTATATTTTTTAAAACAGTACGTTTTTATAAAAATAGCGTGTTCTTAAAAAAGCAAATTTTCTTAAAAAAGTACCTTTATTTAAGAAATAACTTTTTCTCAAAAAAGTACAGTTTCAAGTAAAATAAATTTTCTTGAAAAAGTAAATTTTCTTAAAAAACTAACTTATAAAATATTTCTTCCAAAAAAATACAGTTTCTTAAACAAGTACCTTTTGTAAAAATGTACTTTGTTTTTATAAAAGCGGTTTTCCTTAAAACAAAGTGCTTCTTTTTAAAAGTATTTTTTCGTAAAAAAGTACTTTCACTTAAAAGTAATTTTGTTTATAAATAATTTGTTCTTAAAAAAGTACTTTTTCAAAAAAAAAAAAAAATTAATTTTCTTAAAAAATATACCACTGACTCTGTGACTTTGTTCAGACCTAGTCCCCTATAAATGACCCCTATGATATCGACCTAAATTGCCATAAGATTTGCCACTCAAATTTGGTTTGGCTTATTTGGCTTATTTTCTATCTCAAATTAGTTGGACCGAAGAGACCCTAAACCAAAGTATAGGGTATTGTATAGTCGGTCTAGATCGACTATAATTTTCTTACTTGTTTTATTTTATAAAAAGTAAATTTTTCTAAAAAAGTACTTTTCTTAAAAAGGTAACTTTTCTTGAGAAGGCAACTTTTCTCAAAAAAGTACATTTTTTAAAAAAGTTTCATTTCTTAAAAAAGTAGCATTTCTTGAAAAAGTGTTTCTTCTTAAAAAAACACCTTTTCTTAAACAGGTATTTTCGTAAAAATCTACTTTTTTAAAAGAAAAATTTCCTTAAAACAAAGTGCTTCTTCTTAAAAGTATTTTTGTTTTATAAAAAGCGTTTTTTTAAAGCACTTTTTCTTTAAGTTTAGTTTTTCTTAAAAAAGTATATTTTCTTCAAAAAGAGTTTTTTCTTAAAAAGGTACCTTTTGTAGATGTGTACCTTATTTTTATAAAAGCACTTTTCCTTAAAACAAAGTGTTTTTTCTGAAAAGTATTTATTTTTTTTTGTAAAAAGTTCCTTTTTGTATAAAGTTTTCTTAAAAAAGTAGCTTTTTTTAAAAAAGTATAAAATCTAAAATATGCATTTTCTTAAAAAAGGAACTTTTCTTAAAAAATAACCTTTTCTCATAAACGTATTTTGATAAAAGTACGTTTCCTTAAAACAAAGTGTTTCTTAAAAGTATTTTTTTTTTATAGAAACTACTTTTTCTAAAGAAGTACTTATTCTCTGAGTTTAGTTTTTCTTAAAAAGGTACCTTTTCTTAAAAAAGTGTTTTTTCTTAAAGAAATGTTTTCTCTTAAAAAGTGTTTTTTCTTAAAAAAAAAGTACCATTTGTTAAAATAGTATGGTTTCTTACAGAGACACAAAATTAATTTTCTTAAATATATACTTCCCATAAAAATATTTTTCTAAGTATCTGTTATTTTATATGAACATTTTCTTAAAAAGTACCTTTTCCAAATAAGTATCTTTTTTTCAAAAATTATCAGTTGTAATGTGCAGCAAACTTTATATTAGGCTATACGAAGTGCCAAGATTCACATATTAGTTCTCGAATTATTGAAGTAACCACTCTATAAAATATTAAGAAAATTCACAGAATGGTATTGAAATTATTTACCAATTTCTAATAGCGTTTATCTAATGAACATAGAATTTAATACCATTTAATATCTCTGCTTGAATTATATTTTAATATAGACAAGAGCAGTCCCTGTGACATGCTGTTAAGCATAAGTAAATTATATAGAAACCTATCTAACACTTATCCACATTTAATTGACTTAATTCCCCAACACAAACAAAATGGAATTCATCAATCTAACGTTTGGATGATAATATTTTCCATATACTCATAACAACATTACTGCAAACTCTCAATTACAAATTTCCATTTGAAGTTTGTGTAATTTATGCAAATTACAGACAACAACATAATATTACATGTTTTAGGAAATTGCATCAGATATAAGCACTAGTACTGGTTAATAGATCAATTAGCCCGTTACAGGATATGGTAGATAAAAATGGACTATATCATTATATTAAAAGTAGATGTCTTAACAGCTCTAAGGTAACTTGGTTCTTGCGTGACCTACATTTGAAAATTTTGATGTAATTCTCATATACCGTATATCATTAACTTCGCATACCAATTTAAAGGGTTAATGGTGTATTCATTATGCCATTGACTAATACCAATTTCCACTAACTGGGATAAGTTTGCGAAATATATGTTAAAGTCCGTGTATAAACATTTACACAAAACGTAATTAACAGAACAAAAACCCAAAGTGACACATCGTTCTAATAACAGGCACACATACAGTTTATTTGTATGGGTTCGAAATCCACTTTATACGAGTAAAAACGATTAAAATTGATATAAAACCTGCTCAAAAAGTAATCAACATGTTGAAGTGGCTGTATTTGTGAAATGTTAAAGATCTTTGAAACTATTTATAAAAATTTTTACATTTGTCACTGAAATTGTAAATAATGGTGTTACGTTGTTCGGCACGAAACATATCTGGTAAGAATCCTTGAATCATAACCAAAGCTTGAAAATTATCTATTAGAAAGTAGTCGAAACAGACTTGTTCAACTTATTCTTGGTGACATTACACTGTAGAGAATTTTCGGGGTCATTGTCCGGGGGTAATAAATTCTAGATCAGAATGAAAGTACTAGGCCAGTATACTTTCGTTCCCCAGTCACACTTTATATTGATGTTTGTTTGCTTAGTTTTTCTGCTATGACTCAAAAACAGTTGTTGATTTCCCACTTTTTGTAAAAAATAAAATAAGAAATAATAAAGTTTTAGCAGATTCCAGCGCTCGTAATTCGAGTGCAATTTCTAGGCAACTTTATTTTCAACTTAGCCAATTCACAACCCAACACTTTTTTGGTTTATTATTATTGTGAATGAAGATAACAAACGCATTAACAAATTAATTAAGCACACACATAGCATATGTTTAATTCTATGTATGTGTTAGTTGCAATTTTAAATGCAATGTACTATGTATGTGTTAGTAGCAATTTTAAATGCAATTTACTCAAAATAAAGGAAAAAATTTAAAAATCTGTAAATCTGGTGAACAGCTAATAAGAAATACCTTTCAAATAATATACGTTTGATCAAAATCGGGATAAAACGGTAGAACAGAACATCGGTAACCAAAAATCGCTTAGACTATTAATATTAGAGATATACGATTTAATATTAAAAATATCACTCATACGTACACATCTCTTCTATTCCACTAGCAAATAACAATCATACGTCTTGAATATGTCATGCTATAAAAAAATTTATTTAAAAAAGTATCAACTTAGTCCAACTTGATTTGTTAAAGCTATTTGCTGAGACCTATAAACCCTATAGAGTTCTTACTACAATGGCCTAGTAGTTCCACTCTGGCTTAGAATATTTCATTATGTTTTAAGTCATTGTCTAAAATAAAAAATAAAACTCAAATAACAAAATCCGGTTCCGTCAAATAAATGAATGCGTTACTAACAAGATTCAGAAAATACACACATGAAACACACAATGTTCTGTTCAAAAGCAGCCAACACATATCTTTATTTTCATATCAATTATGTGCGTTTCTATATTTTCTACGGTGCCCAACACAACCATGACTGTGTTCGTTTTAATATTTCGTTATTTACACGAACATTTTTGTATCACGTACTTTTTGTTTCAATCACACATAAAGCACACATATTTATATTTTAAACACGACTTAAAATATAACTGAACTCGAACCTGTTTATTGTACATGTTCTGTTTTTTCTTACTACACGAGCCACAACACGACTTAAAATATAACTGAACTCGAACCTGTTTATTGTACATGTTCTGTGTTTTTTTTCAGTGCACGTACCAGAACATGAACTTAAAATAAAGCAACACTCAAAAATGTGTGCTTTATGAGTGATTGAAACAAAAAGTATGTGATACAAAAATGTTCGTGTAAATAACGAAATATTAAAACGAACACAGTCATGGTTGTGTTGGGCACCGAAGAAAATTTAAAAACAAACATAATTGGTATGAAAATAAAAATATGTGTGTGTTGGTCTAAGTTATGTTTGTTTACATATATGTACGAGTTTTTTATTCAGTGTGTGGTTACTAACAATAACATGAGATAATGAAGAATATATGTGTATTAATTATTAATATAACATCCATTAATCAACACACAGTTCTGAATGCCCAGACAAAATATAAATTGTCGTATGTTTAAGTCTGGATGTCGAATTAAGAGGTATTGCTAAATTAAGTGCTATTCCAAAACTATTTTAAAAACTTATGTATGACCCACTGTCTTATCATGTGTCCTCTATCGTATCTCCAACGCAACATGGATTCTGTAATTAACGCTCTACAGTAACAAATATTTTAGAGCTTACAACTTTGGTAAATGCAGGGTTTATTAATACTAGCAGAGCCCAGCCTTCGAAAATCTAGGAAAATTTTTGTTTTCATTCAATTATAAATATTTGTTGAACACGCAGAAGATATATAACTAGGTTTGTTAATAAATAATTGTAAAAGTGCCTAAATGTATGATAATAAATTTTAGCCAATTCAACACAAATTTAATAAACACACATACACACAGCATTGCATAGTTTTTTATTTGAAGCTTAAATATGTGTTTTATGTTCTAGACGGAGAAAATCGGTAAATATGGTGGACAGCTAATAAGAAATACCTTGCAAATGAGGTATTTTTTGTTAAAATCGGTTGGTAATTGAAGGTTTAAAATCGGTCATAATAAATCGCCTTGGCTATTAGTATTATCGATGAAGCAACCAGATATTATACTTATTAATATGGAACAAACAGATGTTATATATAATGATTTTAGCAAGGCATTTGATAAAGTAAATCATGATCTATTTTTGTTTAAGCTTCACCGTGTGGGCCTTGGTATATGGATCATAAAATGGCTCGTATCATATTTAAAAGATTGAAAATAATTTACTAAGTTTTGTAACTTATATTCGAACAACATAAACGAATTAGAAGGTGTACCTTAAGGTAGTCACTTGGGATCTCTTTTATTTTATACTACTTGGTGTAATATTAATTTAATGGAACTAAATGTCAAAAAATTCATATATATGATTTTCACAAAATCAATTCCAATTAAGAGTCGGTATGTCATGAATAATGCTGTGCTTGATTTAGTGGATTCATTCAACGACCTCCGCGTACTTCTCGATAAAACACTAGAATTTAGAAGTTATATTTCGTTAACAATAAACAAAGCTACTGGTGTACTTGATATTAAACGATGGGCAAAAGACTTTTCGTTATATGACAAAACAATTGTTTAGTATCTTGCTAAGACTACTCGAATATGGGTCTGTAGTCTTTGATCCGCAATATCGTATACAGTCAAACAACATTGAATCAGTTCAAATACAATTTTTGTTATTTTGTCTTCGTGGTTTAGGCTGGGATCCTAATATGAGGTTGCCATATTATGAAAACCGTCTCGCTCTAATTAAGCTTTCTATATTGAAAGGCCGTAAACATATTACAAATGTTACTTTCCTGTTAAAACTGTTAAATGATATTCTTAAATCTGTATTTCTTATCAGCAAAATAAATATAAATATTCCTTTTCGATCATCAGGAAATCATAATTTTTTAATTTTTTAATAATATTATCAATTTTGATCCATTTCACCGAATTTGAGATGAGTTTAATATGCTGTATCGGTTTATTGATTTTCATAAAAGTTTGGATATCATGAGAAGAGATATTATATTACACTTCAATGCAGTACATTGAATTAAATTAAATAAATGTTAAATGTTAATTTGCTAATGGTTAATTAAATATCGCCATTGCAATACTGTAACAACTCAAAATATATAGTTTTGAGATATTATGGTTTAAAATTTCATCGTTCAGTATAAGTTGTTGAGTATAATAATTTAATATGTATTGTAATTTCACTGAAAAAATATTCCTCCGACTCTTTGAGGCTCTTCTAACCCAATAGAGCAGTTTTCGAAAAACAGTAACATCTTGATTTGTTACAGTATTGCACTGGCAAGACGATACATAAATAAATGTATACTTTAAGTAGTCCTTAAGGATAATTCCAAAGACTGAATAAGTAAATAAAAAAATAAATTGTCTTCAAGCAAGAGTTGCCAGACCTAGTGATTTTTTTTTTTCAATAATAATTTCTAATAAGCTTTTCTTCAGCTTAGTTAGATTTGCGGCGAAAAATATAGGAAAAATATTAGAGAATCTGAAAAAGATTGAAGAACAAGGAAATATATTTGAATTGCTTGAAGTTTCTAATCTGAGAGTTTTCTACAAAACAAATATTTAGAATTCATCAAAAGATGATAAATTGTATACAACAAATTTTATATTATGAATATTGTATTCAAATGAAAAACTTGTGGTTTGGACATTTTTCTTCACACAGAAAAAATGCAACAACCGAATTTTTTAAAAGTTTAACAACTGTATTCTTACACGCACCAACAGAAATTTTATACCAACTAGCCATTTTCTAATGTAATGATATATTATCTGTTAAGACAACAAAATTGTTATCCCAATTAACTCGAAATTCGGCAATTGTCATCATCGAAATTCGGTTGGCTATAAATTGTTGCCATAATGAGTAAAGGAAAAACTGCGTGCATCCAAACAGTTGTAAAAAAATACGCAAATCTATTTTTTTCTATTTTATTAAAATCTATAAATATTTATTTAATCTATACCGATATAATAAAGAGTTAAGGTGTGTTTGTTTGTTTGTTTATAGGAAGTAATCTCCATCTGCCAGAAATTTTTACAGAGTTTTACTTCAGATATGAGAAGTGTTATAGACTATATTTTTTAATATTTATAGCGGGCGTGGCACCTCGCATACAAGGTAAATTTTTAATATCATATATATTGAGTACTATGATAGGGAGAGCTTTGCAAATTTGTGTAAGGTCACCTGCTATTAGTACCTATGCCGGAAATGGGCGGGATCGGATAAGCGGGCGTGTTACTTCCCATGCAAAGTAATTACTCACTATCATATATCTGGAGTACTGTGATAGTGGGTGCCTTGGGACTTTGCGTGAGCCCTTTCATTACGATGCGGGGTGGGGGACGGTTGTAGCGAAGCACACCGGGTTATATCTAATTTTTTATAAATAACTAGGCACTATTTTAAGAAGACGTACTTTTTCATTATTATCTTTCTTTCATATTCGCGATATCATGCACTTACATATTTTCGGATAACCTTAAAATGGTGTGACAATACCTGCCGAAATTAATAATGACATGTGGAGTGTAACGATACATACACACTCAGTAGGCAATTGTTACAAACACAACGGCCACAAGAACAACAAAAATAACATATACCACACAAAAAACAAAATATTGAATTCCAACACTAACAAGAGCAATACAGAACAAGTATGAAAATTATGGTCGGTCTAGACCGACTAAACGATACCCTATACCATGCGTTTAGACACCCTATCTCTTTGGTCCAACTAATTGGATATAGCAAATAAGCATAAACCAAATTTGAGTGGCATTTTTATTAATTTTTTTCGCTGCAGATATGGAAAAGTTCATATCGGATACTATATTTATATGGGGACTAGATCGAAAAATGGACCGATCATGATAATATTTGATAAAGTCACTTATACTGTGAAAAAATATATACAAACCAAATTTGAAAAAAATTTGTGCAATAGTTTTGTTTTTTGATAGATTTAAGTGAAGATCGGGAAGAAGCTCTATATGGGGCCTATGACTAAGAATTTTCCTATAATGATTATTTTTGCACTACTGATTAATGGATGCTATAAACACATACAAACTCAATTTGTTTGAGACCTATATGATAATTTTGAAGTTATGGCAATTTATGTCGATTTCATTGGGGTCATTTGTTTGGGGACTAGGTCTGAACATGGACCGATTCTCACCAATTTCAACAGCGTTCATCCCATGGCCGATGAAAGCTTATATACCAAATTTCACCAAAATATATTCATATGTGCGACCTGTAGTTTGATTACAAGCTTTACATGGACACACAGACGGACGGACGGACGGACGGACATTGCTATTTCGACTCAAAAAGTGATTCTGAGTCGATCGGTATAATTAAAGATGGGTCTAAGACAAATATTTTTGTTTGTTCCAAACAGCAGCACAAAGTCATTATACCCAAACCACATAGTGGTATATGGTATAAAAATCATATGTTTTAAAGGTATTTTTACATTTTCATTAAAATCTCAGGACCTATCGAACCGATTGTGATAATTTTAAACAATCACCTGCTGAGGATGTAAGTGAATCATCGTCATTAAAAATGAGCAACCCACCTGAGCTATTGAGGACGTGACCATGATTTCCACATACAGACAGACAGACATCACTATGCAAACTCGGCTTGTTATAAGGATATATATATTTTATGAAGAAGATATATATATTTCATGAGTTCCAGGCTTAATTATTATAAACGGAATGACAAGTTTATGTACCATCTGGAAACCTGTGTGGAGAGAATAAAGATATATGAGAGCAAAACGACAACTTCGCTTTTTCTGTTTGTATATTTCTTTTTTTCTCGTAAAATTTTCAAAACATCAACTATCCAGTTAGGTACTGAATTCTATTTTACTGGTGGAGTTGAAGGCCTTAGAAACAAAAATAAAAAATATTGTTGAACGAAATTTGTTATTGCACTATATTGTCAAGGCCTTTCCTTAAAAAATATTTTTCTCTGCTACTGAACTTCGTATATCTCGTGGGGATGAAATATATCATGAAATTAAATTAATTATAGTGTAACACCACGACTAGGGATGTGAACTATTCGGCTTTTAGCTGTGGCCCTTTAACAATTCAAAAATTATTTTTATTGATCAACCAAGCGATCAAATTTAAAAAAATTTTCAATTATTAGATATTTCTCATAACTGAGCCAGCTGCAGAGATCCCTAGCGAGTTCATATAAGCGGTAATTCATTTCGGATTTAGTTTCAAGAACAAAAAAATGTGTACCTTTGCCCAAGACATTCAAATATTTTCAATTTTCTTAAATTAGATAAGTGGTGAAGTATTATAATAATGATGTTGGGCAAGATGATATTGAGTTCAACTACATCAACACCTTTTTTTTATAAAAAACTTCCTGTCAGGCTTGAGATCATTGGTTTATGTACAAAAAAAAATATTAATGTTGATTTTGCTTAAAATAACTTAACCAAAAAGACGCAAAACTACCCACAGCTACAAGCCCCCGGCAACTGATGTACATTGCGGCCAACAAAATCTTGTTTTAATATTACAATCAATTTTGGAATACTTGAATATTTCAAATCTCAAATTTGCCCATTTGTTGGTTGAGCATATTGTATGAGAGTAGAAAATTTGAAATGCATGTTAATATTTATTAAAATCTCCATGAATATGCATGAATTGAAAATTGTATGCCAACAGGTCAACAGACAACCAAGTAAACTAAATATTATCATTAGGGTGGACACTGTGTATATGTTATTACTATCCAACGAACATACAAATATGAATTTAATCCTTTTCAAATTTAATATTATAAAAGCTACTCTAATATTGAAATTATAGTTTATAATATTGCAACATACATATTTGGAACTGCAACCTACAGTTAGAGGCGAAAAAAATTACTGAATATATGTGGAGCATTTTTGAAAACCAATTATGAAAACAAACTAATTTATATTAAAATTAAGAAGATTTATATTGTTGTTTTTATGTTTGTTAATATGATAAATTATTCTGTGATATGTATTGTTATTTATAATTTTTTTTTTATCACAGCCATTGTTGCCACCAAAATAATTTTCGTATTTTTAAAAAAGTATTTCTTAATATTCCTCCTGATGCAAATATTTTAATAATTTACCAAATTTTATGTTGCGGCTATAAATAATTTTAATATTAATATTAGAAAAGACGGAAGGCCTTCAAATCTTATTGATTAAAAAATCTCAAAGGCTTTATTGACGGTTGAAATATAGTTTATTGTTATTCCAGACGCTTTAAAATAACCTGATTATATAGTTGGCAACACTGTTACTAATACCACTTGCAACGAATGAGTGATATTTTGCTTGAAGTGTATGTTGAATATTAATCATACGTACTCGTAGCACATGTGTATTAAATTTCATTTTCATTTTAATTTTTTTTATAAAACCAATTAAAAATGTTAAAATGTATTGTGCTTTTTGGCAGCGAAGTGTTTTATTTTAACAGTTTAAATGTAATAATAATCAATGCATCATAAAAAACAATAATAATAATAATAATTTATTTAAAGTGCTGTAAAATTTAAATTATACAAGAATTATTTCGAATTTAAACGAAAACTTCGCAACAATGTGACCAGCAATGTAGTGACCACTTTAAGTCATCTTAATGACCAGCTAATAACTTATAGCTTTGTCTTAAAATATATACTTCATTGGCGGATATTTTAGACTGACTTTAATCTAACTTAACCAGTACGTCGAAATTTTTTTTATAAAAGTAATAGCAATATTTTATATTGCAAATTGTTACCAAAATATCTTTACATTGGTTAGCTGGTCTTAAATAAGGACCCTAAAATTTTTACAAAATTCGTTAAAATAATAAAAAATATCTGCTGAATCTTTTGACAAAGTAACACCCTTATAAAAGTATACACAAATCCAGCTATTTTGTCTTTTGTGACACATTTAGCCGTTTACATTTTTATCTAAAATATAACAAAAAGTCTCTGCATTTCATAACTATTCGGAATCATTAAAAAAATGTGTGTGTTATGGGAAAACGATTGAAAAGATTAGCAAGTCCGTAAGAGAGCAATGTCGTTATTTTGTATAAATATGGTGATTAGCAGTAACAGTGCACACCTGAGTCACCAGTTATTGGCTATATATGATTTAGTTATGGCTAATAAGCTATTTACGTTATATAGAATAGCCAAGCTTCCTAGAAAAATATATTATCTGAAATATAGGGAAATATATGCAGCTCTTCGGATCCGGATCATTTTAAAAATTGGATAATCGCTAATGAACTTTGCATGGGTTTGTCATGTGACGGAATTTGTGTTTGAATGTATTATTTCAAGTAGATTTTAACTAAAGCTGTAAGTGCAAAATTGGTTGCTGCTTATAATAATTTTTAGAAATATTTCTTTGCACTTTTTATCAAATTCAACTTTAAACTTTCAATATGTTTTCTCTTTTTAAAATATCAGTTTTAAATTGTTAATATCATTCATTTCATTTCAATATATTATTAAAATTGTTTAATTTCTCATTATCTGTGACTTCCAAAATTTAAATTTATATTTAATATTGTGAATATTTGAATCGATTCATCTTTTCTCTGATAACTTCATATTAGTCGAATTTTTTAAACACTTGGATTTATGTTTTGTCATACAGAAATACTATTTGCATATATTTTCAACAAATCTAAATTTTTTTAAATTCAAATGTACAGCTTAGTTTGCAAAATTAAAATTATGCTTGTATTTTTTATACTTGTTGTAAATCCTTTGGAATTGTATTATTCCATCTGTTTTAAATTTTGATATAAAATTTCAAGTTATTTTAAAAATGTAATTCTGATTTTCAATTATTATGAATAACTGAGAGTGAAGACAGAGTTGTGATGAAAGAGACTTGGGAACTAATTATCATTTAAATACGAGCTTGGCAAAATCATCTGCTAACATCACTGCTGAAAACCCTACCTACCCCTGTGTTGAGTACTGGAATAGTGCAATACAAGAGACAGATTTGGATTTTTTGCTTTGGAATTCACAACATGCGGTCAGATAATGCCTACATGTTTGGTTGGAGTCACTGTGATGCTTCGAGAGGACCCCAAGAAATTGTGTCTTGTTTGCTTTACTTTTTTAAAAAGTAGTCATTTATTCTGACCAATGTGTGATACAGAATAGAAACATAAAGATGTCGTTGTTCTGTCAGTATGTTGTATTTCACCCGCACTTTACTATTGAGAAAATAGACCATACACTTTTGTGAGTAGATTTTGGTCTATTAGAAAAAAATAAAAATTCTTCAAAGAAATATACGTTCCAGAACACTGGCTCGAAGAAATTATAACGGCTCGAAGAAGGCAAAAGTTTTATTCTTTTCCAAATCGCTGGAAAAAACAAAAAAATTTCGGTTAGTAACACCAAGGTGGAATGGTTGAAAGTTCAGTGGTTAAGAACCAAATTCTTCTGATACTATATAATAACATTTGTCTAATAATAAAAACAATCTGTGATACTAGTTGTTAGGTTAAACTGTGATTTTTTAAAATTGTAATTATTTATTATGTAATAATTTATTAAAATTTTGTGTCGTGTTGTCCAGTTTTTTATACAAATTAAATACTTGACAATGTAATAAAATAAAATCAAATAAATAAAGTTCACACTCCAGAAGAACTTGAAATACCGTCAACGAAACGTCGAGTGAAAAGGATGTAATAATTTGAATTTTTTTATTATCATCTTAATATTTAATTGACCATAATTAGCTCGAAAAAATAATAAAAAAAAAAAAAACATTTGAAACAGTTTGATGACAGACAATGATTCTTTGGCCAACTTTTTGTAGGACCAAGTTTGATTTGGTTAAAAATATTTCATAATATTAGCACGTACTTCGATTCCCCATCAATCATTTTAATTAAGCTAATTAATTAAACATAGTAACTGACATATTTTTCAAACGCGATCAAATAATAATTTTCCGATCTCAATCCTTAATTAACTATAATGCTAATGAAAACATTCAACATTTAGCCTAGATGATAAATTATGGATTGCCTTGGCTGAATTTGAGCATACAAACATTTCTGGTAATAATAATTTTTTTGATAATGTTAGCAACAATGTCGGTACTTAATTCAAAACTCTTATTCAAACACCCAATTTGTAGTTTGTATATCCTATCATAGTATGATCCTTTGTATAACTGTTACGGTCCCCGGTTTTATTCCATTTGCACGATTGTAACGGCCAATTCAGGTTTTATTTTATTTTTTTTACAAAAAAATTTAATTAGTAGGAAACAAACAAATAGAAAAGAAAACAAAAATCTGTCACCAACTCTGGAACCGTTTTGTATAAGGTTGGTGCCTTCGCTAAATTTCTTGGATAGCTGGGTAAAATAGTAGTATAGAACTTATAAATCAGTTGGCGAATTTTACGTATTTCTACAATTTCCAATGCGTTAGATGATGAACTTTGTGGAATTAAGTAGACCTGATGAAAGATAAATACTAATAAAATATATATAAAGAAATATAATTACCTGAAATATAATAACCTGATCAAAAGTTTTTGACCATATATGTGTTCTACGCACACGTGGTTACAAACCCAACCTTATGAGGTAAAAATTTATCCCGTATAGAACTTTCGACGGTCTTTTGCCATTGGGAACAAAGTTTATCAATTTGTATGTAAAGGGAAAACTTATTTTCAAAATAATCCACACCCACAATATAAAAAAAACGTGTCGCAACTTCTAAATTAAGTTGAAGAAAAGAAATTAAGTTTCTTTGTTTGGAACCAGCTAAATTATTAAACGAATTACCTTGATTTTATAATTGCTAATAATAAATTGTAAACGAGATTTTAGATTTTCGGTAATATACTTGACTTTTACACACAATTGATGTTGTTCTTAGCTCAGTTGAAACGAAAAGAAATGTGATTTTGTGCATTCAGCTCAAGCAAGTCAAAGTTAAGTCTAATGCACGCGTAGATGTAAAGCTTTTATATTGTTTTCTTTCCTATTTGTTTGTTTCAGATAAAATCAGATAATTCTGGTCTTTGAACAGCAGAATTAGATGGAAAATTAGGGGCGTATGTCTTTTGCATGAAAAGCACCGACAACTTTACCGTCCAGGTTCTCTAAAATGTAGTAGTTATTACCTACTTTTCTTTTAACTCTCGCTTTGATAAAAATTGGGCCAAGCTTGGCATTATATTTCTTTTCTGCACTACTCTGTGCAAAGTTCGTTCGAAATACATTTTAACTTTTTATATAAGAAATTGGACGTGTTCTCAAATTATATTGCTTTTTATTATTATCGTGTGCCTGCGCTATATGTTCCTTTAGATTTCTACGAATTAATTGAAGTTCATCATCTCGATGATGGTGCATAAGAGGCTTATCTATTAACTTCAAATTTTGGAGTCGTGCGTATACACTACCATGAGTAATCATATCCAACCCAAAAAGTGCGTGGTAGGGGGAACACTTAATAGATTGGTGATAAGAGTTTCTTAATGCACAACTTAAGAAACTTAAGTTTTGAAATCAAAGTCTCTGGTCACTTTTTGAATAAGATCTAATTCCAGAAATAACTGATCTGTTCACCCTCTCTGAGGCATTAGATTGAGGTGAACATAAGGCAGTATATGTGTGGGAAATACCTGAATATGTTAAAAACGCGTTAAAATCATTGGATTTGAATTGTGACCCGTTATCACTTACCAAAATCTCTGGGACTCCATATATATGAAAAATATTTTTAATAGTAAATCCTGAATGACTGAAGAAGTAAATTTTTAAGGGGATATAGCCAGTGAAATTTGGTCGTATGATCGAGCTCAATAAACAATCCAATATTTCCTTGCTTACTACGGGGGTACGGTCCCAACAGATCAACATAAAGTCGTTGAAAAGGCCTTGAGGTCACTACAGGTTTACCCATTTCTGGTTTCATTGTAAAATTGGGGGCTTTTGTGGTTTTGCATATTTCGCATAACTGAATATATTCCCTAATATCGCAAACAAGCCCGGGCCAGTACAAATCACTACGGATAAGGTCTAAAGTTTTGACCATACCACCATGGCAAGCAATTGGCGAATCGTGTGGCCTTGATATCACGATATTTGTTAACTTGATAGGAACCCATAATTTCCAACACTCCTTTTCCTCCTCTATATTTCCGGTATAATGCGTGGTTCTAATATAAACAAAATTGTCAGATATTTTGACATCGGAATATTTTGAACAATTCTCCCGAATTTTCGTATTTAAATTAATATAGTCTTCATCACTAATGTGGGGCGAATTCAGATCTATAACGGGTTCAGAAAATGCAATCCCAGGAACGTCTGCACAAGGAATCTTTGAAAGCGCATCGGGTACCAGGTTATCTTTCCCTTTTCCTTGACTAACTGAAAATTTGTATCCTTGTAATTTGAAAACCCACCGAGCTAAACGACCTGTTAAATCTGGTTGTTTCATCAACCACATTTCGATATAACACTTAAATTTTTTAATTGCTTCTAGCGTTGCCAGGCATTCACGTTATGTTACGCTATAGTTGCGTTGAGCAGTATTCAACTTTTTTGACATAAACGAGATCGGGTTCTCATCACCAGATTCATGGACCTGCACCAACACTACCCCGATGCCAAAATTGCTTGCATCGCAATATACATAAAATTTCTTAGTAAAGTCAGGGTTCAAAAGACTCCTGAGCTCGGAGGTCCAACAAAACTTTCTCTTAGTGGATAAAAGTTGAGATATTGGGAATGCAACTGTAGAAAAATTCGAAATAAATCGTCGGTACCATCCGGATAATTTTAAAAACCCACGAACCTGTCTTGTATTTTGCGGTACAGGCCAATTCAAGATAGAATCTATCTTATCAAGATCAGTTTTGATACCACCATTACCTATGATATATCCCAGGTAATTGACTTCGGTAACACAAAATTTTGACTTTGAAATATTCAAGGTTAAGTTACCTTTTTTAAATTGCTGCGCGATTCTAACTAGTACTGCCATATGAGAAGAAAAATTTTCGGAGACGATAATTAAATCGTCCAAATAGCCGAATACACAATGGCGTAGATCAGGGGGATCAGTTCGTCCATTAGTCGATACATTGTAGATGGGGCATTACATAGCCCAAATGGCATAACTACGAACTGATACAATAGCCTACCCGGTACCGTAAACGCTGTCAAGGCGTTTGCTTCATCGGATAGGCCGATCTGCCAATATGCATCCTTAAGATCTAATTTCGATATCAGATTAGCCTTATGAAGTCGTGAAAATATCCCTTCTATGTTGGGTAGGGAGTATGCGTCTCTTCTGGTAACTTGATGCATTCTGGCATCGAAACACAAACGGACCTTATTTGGTTTTACGACCAAACGCATTGGAGAGCTCCATTGAGAAGTAGAGGGTTCAGTAACCCCTAACGCCAACATTATATCCATTTCCTGAAACATGATTCGCTCCACCGCGGGAGAAACCGGATAAAAGCATTGTATGACTGAGTTGGCATCACCCGCATCAAAGTTAGGAAATAGATTAATAATAGCAGCTAACTGCTGGCGTTGGCTATCGCTTAAAAGATATTCCATGCAGGAAAACGAATCTTTAGATTCTTCACATATTTTGGACAGGACATCGGACTGATTATTAAAAGCATATAATTCAGATAAAAGTATAAGCGTATAATTCAGAGAAAGTATAAATTTCGATGTCAGTTTGTGATTCCAATAAAATTTACGTAAACGAATAGTGGATCGTTTTGGTTTTTTATTGGATGGACAGACGGATAAGGAGGAAGTTTCGAAAATTGCATTTCTTTTTGCTACATAATTTTCCACTTTTTCGTGAAGGAGATTTATTTTTACTACAAAAGTATGGATGAGTGCAATCGGTACGTTTGACAATGGTTTTTTTTTACGAAAATCAAGGCAATCATCCGTTTTCAAATTCCAAGGTTTAAATTTTTCTGAAGAAGTTACTATGGGCGGCTCTTGCAGAAGTTCTGAGGGTTCCCGTTTTTTGAATGGGTTGATTTCCGTGGAAAACGTTTCGCACATTCTGGTTTATATGCGTTCTTTTCCCTGCACCCATAACAAAAAATGTTTTTGGCCTCCACACAATCTTCCCAGTGATGGCCTGCCTGGTTGCAGTTCCAACACTGAAAAGGAATATATGATTACTGAACTGCATCAACAGAAATTTCAGGGATTGCAGAACAAGTACTTATATTTAAATCTGTAGAATGTTCAACTTCCGCCACTTGACGACGAACACCATAGTTTGGAGGAATTTTTTGAGACAAATTCTTACGAAAATACTCGTCACTTAACAAATTTTCCCTCACTTGAACTAATTTTCTAAGGTGAGCAATTGAGTAAATTGGAACAAATAAAAGTTTCATGTCTAATTTCAGGACGCAAGTTACGGGTGAGAATTTCAACTACGTCGGCTTCCGGAATGGGAGCTTCCAGGCGATCAAGCATAGAAGAAACGAATTCATAAAATGCTTAAAAAGTTTCGTTCGGTTTCATTTTCCGATTCCTAACTTCCTCGTGAATATCAAAACTAAATTTTAAATCTTTATAGCGATACTTCAGGGCCTCACAGAACTCTTTCCACGTCACTGTTTCGACTTGTTTGTAGTATCCCCAATACCAATCATGGGCTCTACCACTTAACAAGACATCGTTATTAAAATCTTCCCGAATTAAAGATCTGACCCTGTATAAAAATTCATCCACACGAATACCATTAGTAGATCCATCGAACTTTATATTCCAGTTCTGAATTATCAAGGTGATTTCTGTTGATCCAATTGCAAAACTTTCATCAAAAACGGAGACATTTTCCGATGGTGGACTAGATGAGAAATTATTATTATTTTGACGAGAAAAATTACGATTATTATAATTCGGGTTACTTTTATTAATGGGTAACTGTGAAGTTGGCTGTTGTGGAAGCTGAGAACTTGGAACTAAATTTAAACTTGTCAATAACCTAGACAGAACACCTTCAATCATATCATTAATTGTTGAATAATCAATATTCGGTTGCATGTTACTTGTCACATTTAACCGATTTTGAGGTGCATTATCAAAAGTCTCGGGACGACGACTTCTAATTGGAGTTGAAGCGGCCTCTCCATCCGGTTGTGCAGCCTGTAGAGGATGTGAGCTTAAATCTACCAGAGCTGCGTGAGCATTTTCCGAAAGTAAATTTTTGGTGTGAGTTCTTGTATTATATTGTTTGGCGCAGGCACCACGAAGTTTACCCCGAGAAACAGATTTTGGTTTGTCTGTATTTTGAACAGGATTTTGAATGGTAATTTTTTTAAATCATATAAAGTACATGTTCTTTTACATGAAGGACATTCGGAGGACTGAAACAAGAATGTTTCTATACAATTGCGGTGAAATGCATGATTACATTCAGCAATTAATAAACATTCCTGTCCTTCTGAAATATTTTCATTACAAATTAAACAGTTTGATTCTGGGTATGAAATAGTCAAGGCCGCTGCCTGGTTTCTATCAGGAGATCGTCCCATCATGATTGAAAATTTACTATGCAAATTGATAATTAAACGAGACAAATAACCAAACACCTTGAGAATGATATCCCTATTTTCTTAATAAAATAAAAATAATTCACATATTTAAGCAATTTGGCTATAATACACATAGAAATTTTTATTTATTATGGTACGGTTTTGAACTAAATCAAATATTAAACGTAAATTGGATTTTTAAACAACAACCTGTAAGGTGCCTTATTATAATAATATTCTATAATAAAAACATATCAGGGATTTCTTCTTGTTTTTCGAAATATTTTTCTTACATATGTGAGGATTGAATAAGGTAAGGATGAAGTAACGTAAGCATATTAAAATATTAATTAAAAAAATTTTTGAATATGGCTATGGAGATATTATGTGACTACCTCGTGTCAGAACAAGTATGAACACCATTATACATTTGGAATCAGTAAACTGACACTTTCGGACATTAAACTGCGACTAGCTAAATTAATGTAGATCCATACATAGTCAGGATGCTGATACCGAAGCAATAAAAGCTCTAAAATGAAATACTCATGAAATCTACTAAAGGTTTAAATCTTCTACACATTTTCGTTTATCAAACCAAATTTAACTTAGTGTCCTCCAAATAACTGAAATCCAAAGAAAATATAAAATTTCCTTAAATGAAAACGCATTAAATATATACAATATTTAGGACCTTCGAGATAAATTAGAAATTAAAAGGTGAATTTATAATTTAGAGCAGGAAGTTCATTTGATGTTTGCACGATGAGGCCTCTCGAACTTGCAGTTGTTGTTGAAGCTATTTCAAAATTATGTTAATTAAAACTCGTTTCTGCATTTAAGTTCATAGGAGGGGCATACGATACCCGACTATACGATACCCTATACCATGGTTAAGAGATCCCATCTCTTCGGTCCAACTAATTGGATATAGCAAATAAGCATAAACCAAATTTGAGGGGCATTTTCATTAATTTTTTTCGCTGCAGATATGAAAAAGTTTATATCGGATACTATATTTATATGGGGACTAGGTCGAAAAATGGACCGATCCTGACCATATCTGGTAAAGTCAGTTATACTTTGAAAAAATATATACAAACTTGAGAAAAATCTGTGCAATATTTTTTTTTTTTATAGATCTAAGTGAAGATCGGGAAGCAGCTCTATATGGGTCCTATGACTAGGAATTTTCCTATATGGAGTAATTTTGAACTACTGATTAATGGATGTAATAAACACATACAAACCCAATTTGACTGAGATCTATATGATAATTTGGAACTTATGGCAATTTTTGTCGATTTCATAGTGGTCATTTGTATGGGGGCTGGGTCTGAACATGGACCGATTCTCACCAGTTTCAATAGTGTTTATTCCATGGACGATGAAAGCTTATATATCAAATTTCATCAAAATATATTCATATTTGCGACCTGTAGTTTGAAAAAACTTTACATGGACACACAGACGGACGGACGGCACAAAGTCATTATACCCAAACCACATAGTGGTATAGGGTATAAAAATACATAGTGGTTATAGTTCAGTGCATTCTATTAAACACTATTTTTCTACTATATTAATTATTGTTAATTTTTATAATAATTACCTATAAATTCCACAAAAAAAATACTAAGACTTTACATTCGTAATGAAAGACCCACCAGATGTGGGGCTTGAGCCCCAATCAATTCTTTCAATTGGTCCAAAATATTCAATTATGAAACGGATAGAAGATAATGATAAAGAACCTAAAACTCTGACCAATGTTTTACCTTTCTTAATTAAGAAGGTCATTGATAGCACATGTGGAGGAGAAGTAGAAACTTGTAAAAAACTCAGAAATGGTACAATATTGATAAAAACAAAAAATTTCGTTCAGGCGAATAAGCTTATTCAATTATGTTCACTAAGCCAAACGATAAAAATTGAAATGTTAGAACATAACTCGCATAATTTTGTCCGTGGATTAATATACTCAAATGATCTTCGTGGAATCTCTGAAGAAAAAATACTCGATGAATTAAAAAGTCTAAATGTTCACAACGTCAATAAAATTATGAGAAAAACCGAAAACGAAATAAAAGAGACAGGTTTAATAATTGTAACATTTTGCTCAGTTAGTCTACCATCCCAGTTACTAGTTGGTTACGAACGAGTGAAAATTAGACCTTACATTCCGCTCCCCTTAAAATATAAATACTGTCTACGTTTCGGTCACCACTTCAACAACTTCAACAACAACAAACTATGTAGTGTATGCTCAAATGAATTCCACATCAACTTAGAAACCAATGAAGCTTGCACTCAACCAACATCATGCACTAACTGCAAAGAAAACAACAACGAGAATACAAACCATTCTCCCAACAACAAAACAGCCCTGTATTTTTAAAAGACAAAGAGATTCAGGCCATCATTACTCTAGAAAAAGTAAATAAGAAAACAGCTGTTATAAAATATCACGAAAGAAATCCATTATCTTCAAGCAGCTACGCTTCAGTGACTAAAACAATAGAAAATAACATTTCATCTCAGTCAACATCGAAAACAACAAATAATCAACATAATAATTTCAACAGTACTTCAATTTCCACAAATCCTATGCCACCACCAACAATCTCATCGTCTACACGAAGCATTGTAGACTACTCTCACATAAGAAATAACACCGAATTATATGATCAAGAAATCGATATTGCCAGCAACTCTTCACAAGCAGAAACGTCTTCACAATCAACCGAACACAAAGTAAATATTTTACCTCTTAAAACATCTAAAAGCCAACGGAATTTATTAAAGAATGCTGGAGCGGCAAGCACCACTAAACGACCAAAAAGGAACTAACCTAGACCGATTTATTATACATTGATATATCAACTCGGTGTCCGCAGCTGGGTTGGGTTGATCGTTCGGGTCCATTTACTGCAACTGAACGGCTCGTTCATTGCTTACTGACTCGGCTGGTCTATTAATCCGGTTGCGGAAACCGAATTGCCTTATCAATGTACATATTTACTATCTATTATTAACAACAACTTTGTTTATAGTTTATTATTTATGATGTTCAGCTCATTTTATTGCAATTATTCAATTTATTTCTTATTTTTACAATGACTCTTAATATTATTCAATGGAGTAATAACGGCTATACTAATAATTAAAACGAACTGACGATTCTCATCAAGCGTTACAATCCAAAAATAATTTCATTACAAGAAACTCACATACACAATAACGCAGGAGTTCCGATTCCTATAAACTGTTCATTTTATTCAATGAACACATCCACAACCCGCTATGGAGGCGTCGCACTGTTGGTCCACAATTCTTTACAACAGAAGGCTATTTCTTCACCAAATGACTTCGATGCTTTATGCATCGAAGTTCAATCAAAAATTAAATTCAAAATTATATCTGCATATATTCCCCCTGATGCAAATTTCTCAAAACACAATCTTGAAAATGTCTTTATTAATAATAATAGCTGGCACTCAATGTGGGGCTCACTTTCTAATAACAGAAAAGGGAATGTTCTAGCACAATTTATTAACGAATCGGATTATGTGCTATTAAATGATAATTCACCTACTCTTTTTAGCACTCGCTCTACATTTAGCAACGTCGATTTAACTTTTTGTTCTCCCATGATTGCATTTCAAGCTGAATGGAATGTCGAAAACAATCTATATGGTAGCGACCACTTTCCTATAATATTGTCCCTTTTTTCCTATACGAATATTGATACAGACCAAACTTTTAGACCAAAATATAAACTGGAAAAAGCGTATTGGGAGACATACAGAGGAGATTGTGCTCAAGCCGAATCAAAAAGACAAATTAGTGCAAACATAAATAGGGAAATATTAAATATAAATATCAAATTTAATAAATTTCAAAAGAGCCAACGCTCAACTGAGACGGAATATTAAAATTTAAAAAAAAAAATAAATTTTAAAATTTTCATCTACTAAATATAAACCCTTCCACTAGTACAGAAAATGTTTGGTCAAATATTAGAACATTTACAGGATACATAGCTAAGACAGGCATACATTGCATTCATTCTTCAACTAGACCTAACACTTTTTTTTACCAAAATATCTGAAATTGCAAACGAATTTGGAAACTTTTGGTCCAAAAACTTTTTAGACTCAAATTTCCCACCTGATTTTCTGAGGTGTAAAGAAATCGTACTAGACAAAATTCCCTCCTCCTCAGCAAGGCCAGCAGCCTTACATATTGAAAGCAGTTTTAATCTCGTTGAATTAAATGCAGTATTAAATAAAGTAAAAGGCAAAACACCTGATAGAGATTGAATCTCTTATCCCATGTTAAAACAACTACCGCTCGTGACGAAGCAACGTCTGCTAAAATTGTATAACAATATTTTTGAAAATTTTATACCTAAACAATTTAAATTAAGCATCGTAGTCCCTATTTACAAAGCCAGCAAGGACTAAACTTCAATATAATCTTATAGGCCAATCTCGTTAAGCTCTTGTTTAGCAAAAACTTTAGATGAGATGATTGCAAATCGTCTATGGTGGTTTGTAACAACCCACAAGCTACTTAATAGCCATCAATTCGGGTTTATACGAGGTAGGTCCACAATAGATAGCCAACTTTATATAGACTATCACATTGCAAATAGGTTATCAAACAGAAAACATACAACAATAGTATCGCTAGACTTTGAAAAAGGTTTTGATAAAATAGGAATACATACAATTGTACACCAATTAGAGCAGTGAAAAGTTGGTCCACGTCTTATAAAATATGTAGTAAACTTCATGACAAACCGTAAATTATCAGTTAGAGTTCACAACCATTTATCCCTTTCATACCCAGTAGATAATGGCATTCCCCAAGGTTCGCCATTGTCAGTCATTTTATTTTTGATAGCTTATAACAGTCTATATTCAATTATAGAAATTAACAAAGAAATCGAATTTGTAGCTTACGCTGACGATTTTATCTTAATAATCAACTCGAATAAGGCAAAATGTACTAATATCAATTTGGGTAATTTATTCCCTTTCAACTGCCAAATGTAAGTTTATACACATATGTCGGAAAAAACAATGTAAATGCAATATAACTACCCCAAACACCCAACTTACAGAAGTTGACAATTTGGGAATACTTAATTTAATGTGGATTATTAATGCATTGATAATTTCAAAAATAGGAATATCTTACCCTTTTTTGGTTTTAGTGCAAAAACAAAATTAAACAAAATTAACACGATTTTAAATTCAGGAGCCTTTAGGACAACTCCATGCAAAAACATGTTTTACGAATCCAACACACCGTCTTTGGAAACCCAATTAAATATCGCGCTGATCAAATTGTCACGCACATTTTTCATTAATCCAAATAAACTCTTAGATTCAATTATGCCGAAAATCTGCAATTCGAAAACAGTTTCGAATGTTCCCTCCATTGTGGCTAGAATAAAATCGAACTGTGATACGTTACAACTTAACATTAAACCATCTAAATATAATTTGAAAGAAGAACCCCCTTGGTTACTTAGCGAACACATCGTAAATATTTCGCTTCACAAATTTAACAAAAATCAACACAATCCACTTCAATTTAGAGCGTTGTTTGAGGAACTTCGACAAAAATTACCGCGATATTAGTTCATATTCACAGATGGCTCGAAATCCGAAGATTTAGTCAGTTATAGTGTAACAATGGAACGTGGGATCATCAAGGCCTCAATTTTACCATCCTACAGCTCGATTCTGTCCGCGGAACTGATTGCAATCTACCAAGCAACTAAGTTTTTAGGCAACAAAAGTGGAAAATATGCAATATGTTCTGACTCTTTATCAGTTTAGAAAATCGTTAGGAATATAAATAACAATAACCCCTACGTTTCACACATAAGAAGCATCATAATACAGAAACGAGACTGTTTAAGATTAATATAGACACCAGGACATTGCAATATCGTCGGAAACGAATATACCGATATAACAGCGAAAAATGCTCTTAGAGCTCCTCTGCACACTACAGAAAACTACAACACAAAAGACATTGTAAATTTCATTAAAAAACATTATATGAACATGATATTACTTATATACGGACATCAAATTGGTACAAAACTATTAACGAAAAACAAGCTAACATAACATAACCAATATGCTAATCCAGAAATTATTAATCTAAATAGAATTGATTTTAAAAAATTTCTAAGAATTCGCTTAGGACATACAAAATTTAAACATGGTTCACTATGAAATATTCCTAATATCCCTAGATGCAATTGTGATATCACCCGTTCAACCTCCCCAGAACACCTACTAGCACATTGTCCCAATACCACGACATTAGACAACATATTTTTAGCAACAATAACACTGTGGAACAAATTCAGGTTGGCAAAAGTTAGGTCGATTCTGAGAGTGAGGGGTGAAAATAGAGGCTAAATTAGAAGACCCGTATCGCGGCGTTTGTTTATGTTAGTTCGAATTTTTTTTTAATCGACCTTCGAACTTTGCAGTCAAATGCCGATTTTCAGCATATTGTTTATATAGTTTTTTGGCTATAACTAGTAGACTAATTGATATTTTGTCAATCTGTAAAAGCCAAATTATTGCTAGAGACCTGTGCAATAATTAAAATTATTAAAAAAATTGATTTAGAAAATTTTTGTGGTGCTTATGAAGCAAAATGTTGGAAAAATTATTTTTTTTCATGCTTTTTGAAAATATTTTCCACAAAACTAAGTCTTTTTTGCTTTCTGTTTGATCTATAATATGCTTCTCAGTTTCTTCAATAAATTTCATTTGAAAAGAAAACAATCGTAATACAAGACTTGCGTTTTCCAGCTTAATATTAATTTACTTCTCATTTTTTATCTACCAATTTTGTTCAGTGTTGGTTTTGAAGAAACATTGAAAAAGAAATTATAAAAATATGGAAAAAATATATTTTTGAAATGTTAGTTATGAAAAGTTTTAAGTAAAAAAATTAAATAAATTAAATTAATGATTTGGCCAGTTGCCGTTTAGCAGGCGGCTGTGGATCAACATCACTGCTCTCTCTAATATCTTGGTCATCGTTATCATCATCAGAAAGGTCGATAATTTCGTACAACAGATATTCTGGAATTTCATCTTTGTCTTCCCCTTCTTCCTCTATTTCCTCGTCTTCCTCTTCTTCAAAGTGTGTTTTATACCACCACCAAATTTCAGCGAGTATTGCATCTGGAGATTTCTTTACTTCTTTCCTCATTTTTCATCGCTTGCTATGAAACGTCCACAAACATTACAAAAATGGTCCATTTTATATTTTGGTTCCGACATGTTTAATACAATATATATTATACAATGTTTTTTTTTTTTTTGCTATTTTTATGAAACCGATGCACTTAACTTAAATCACTCACAAAATGAAATAAGTTTTGAAGAAATTCATAGCGAATTTTATCACGACCGAGCGAAAATTAAAAGATATCAGCTTCGGCTGAGTTTCGAGTCTTAAATGAATCTTCATTTTTGAAATTAGTTCGCTTGTACGAAATAAAAAAAAATCGCTACCTGTGCGGTGCACAGTGGACCATTTGACGAGAAAGCGGTCAAAAATCTATTACTTTTGATTGGATTGGATTTTTGATATGCGGTTTTTTTTTGTTTGGTAGGTGAGACTTTAGCCTTTAAGTTTTGCTATAAAACATAATTCTCGACCGAAAATAAAAAAAAGTTACGGAGGGTTTAAAATACATTTTCATTTGTAGTTGAATTTTAGTACAAAAGTGAAGTGTTAAAAGTTAAAAAAAAATTTTTTTTTTATATAAGGGTAAAAACATATGAAATCAACCAATGAGTTGACCGCACCGATTTCGAATTGGATGAATTTTGGTACGAAGGGAAAGTTAAACATAATAATAGCGTTTGCCAACTTTCAGTGTCGTAGCTCTCGTATTTTCAGAATTATGGTCATTCCAAGTTGGCAAAAATCAATAAAAATGCACTCAGATACCTTAACACAATTTTTAATATCTCGAAAAGTATTCATTGTACGTTTATAATCAAGGGCTCATTTTACAGACTAAAACATGCGCCATTCCAAAAAAAATTTTTTTTCAAATTTTCGATCAAGGATAATAAATAAAAAAGGACTAAAATTTCTAAAGGATATTTCTCGAAAATCAATATTTTTAAAAATTTCAAAAAAATATATGTTAATTCTTATTATGTTGTGTACAAGTCTGTCGAATTTCAATGTGGAGTCTTTATTACAACATGAGTTATTAAGAAAAAAGCAGGCGAAGGTTTATGTATTTCATGAAATGTACCAAAATACAAAAAGGTGACAAATTACAAAAAGAAGGACATATCAAATGTAACGGAACTTTTTCGACTTTACAACCTAGACGAAATATTTATTGCCTGTTCACACAAAAAATTTACAAATATTTTATGACCTGTGGTCGGCTTATTGGCAGTAGCAAATTCAGTCCCTATTTAAAAAACATTTTATGACCCGTAGTTCACGCAAATTTTCCAATTCAAGAAAAGCAAGGCGTGTATTTTTTTACCTGTAATCTATTTTTTGTACCAAAAAAAACAGTATAAATCGTTCAGAGACTGTAAGTCAAACTTCAGTTGAATACTAGATTTCATAAGTGCTAAACGTCAAAGTGTTATAGTGTTAAAGTGACTTGATCGTTTGAAAAAAACAAAAAAAAGAGACTAAATATTTAAATAAATTATAATTATTGTCAATACAAAAAAGTCGTGCACAATTCATTCGGTTGTGGTATTTAAAAAAAAAATATGCCATTCCATTCAACATTTTGCTGTAATCCTTTTAAAAAATCCGGTCACACTGGGTGCAATAAAAGTTTTAGACAAGTCCAAGAATGGATGCTACAGTATACTAAGGATAAAAACATTACGATCTCAAATAAAATTTGTGGGACATGTAGAATAAAATTTTCGCATCTGAAGAAATCTAATAAATCTAATTTGGAAGAAGGTTCAGACATAAACGAAAATGTAGATACTTTCGATGACATTGCGTCAGGCACGGAAGAAGATGACATTGTGTCAGGCACGGAAGAAGTTGCTATTTCAAAATTAAACCAATCTTTACCGTATCTGGAACAATCTCCGATAAAAAAGAAGAAGTTACATCAAAAACGGTACAGAGATGGAAAATTCAGGAAAATAAGTGATTCGATTCAAGACAAAATTTTCCACGGTTCAGCACAATCAACTTCGCATATGTGCCCACAATCCAAAATAATAGAACAATTAAAAGAAAAGTTTAAAACATTAACAAAAAATAGCGAGAAAATCCAACTGCTAACAATTTCACCAAAAAGCTGGGCAATACATAAAATTGAGGAAGAATTCCTGGTTACAAACTATATCGCGCAAAAAGTTAAGCATTTTGTTGAAACAAAGGGTGTGATGAGTACGCCTAACCCAAAACTGGGAAGTCCAATTTCACCAGTGACAAGCAATTTAGTAAAATCCTTTTATGAATCCGATGACGTCAGCAGGTGTATGCCCGGACAGAAAGATTTCGTGTCTTTTTTTGAAAATGGTACAAAAGTCAGGAAAAATAAAAGACTTTTGCTTGGAAACTTAAGAGAAATGTACGCCTTATTCAAGGAACGACATGATGGAATAAAAATAGGTATTTCCAAGTTTTGCCAATTTCGTCCGAGGAATATAATTCTAGCAAATGCGAGTGGATCTCATAACGTGTGTGTTTGTACAAAGCATCAAAATGTGAAGCTGATGATTGATGCCATAAATTTAAAAAAATTAACTGCTGGTGTTCCGAATTATCAGCTTGAATGTTACAAAGATTGTTTGAAACAAATGACATGCATTCCATCTTCTTCAAAGTGTCACCTACGTAAATGTAACAAGTGTCCAGGAATTGAAAATTTAAAAGCAAAACTAAATCAATTACTAGAGCAAAATGATATTGATGAAATAACATATAAACAATGGGTAAGTGTAGATAGGGATAATTTGGAGACCATGATTGGCCAATCCGACGTTTTTGTGGATTCCCTATGTGAAAAACTTGAAATTCTATTACCTCATTCATTTATTGCAAAACAGCAGGCAGCATATCTGAGCGAAAGAAAATCAAATTTGGAAGAAAATGAGTTTATAGCAGTTTGCGATTTTTCAGAAAATGCTTCTTTTACTATTCAGGATGCAGTCCAGGGATTTCACTGGAACAACTCCCAGGCCACTTTATACCCAATTGCTATTTATTTTAAATCAGATGGAAAAACACAACATACAAACTTCATAATAATATCTGATTGTCTTGTACACGATTCTGTAGCTGTTCACCTGTTCCATCGCCACCTGAATGTATTTTTGAGAAAAAAGTTTAAAACAACCCCGAAGAAAATCACGTATTTTTCAGACGGTAGTGCTGCCCAGTTTAAAAATAAAAAGAACTTTATCAATTTATGTTATCATATGGAAGATTTTGGATGTAATGCTGAGTGGCATTTTTTTGCAACAAGCCATGGAAAAGGCCCAAGTGACGGTCTTGGAGGTACCGTAAAGAGAGAGGCACGTCGAGCTAGTTTACAGCGTCCATTACAAGGTCAAATAACTACTCCAAAACAATTATATGAATGGTGCCTGCAAAATCTTTTGAACAGTAATTTCGAGTTTTTAACTCTAGAAGACCACGAAGAAGAAGCACGGTTCCTTCAAATTCGTTTTAAAGATTTGCGTACTATTCCTGGAACTCAAAAGCTGCATTCTATTGAACCTGTAGATAAAAAAAAAATTAAAGTCAAGCGATACGCGGCAGATGCAGATTTTTTAATTGAAATCCTTCAGAAATAAATAAATATAATGTAATAAAGTGTTTAATAATGATAATACATTATGTTGTACTTTTTATTAAAGGTTTAGCAATGGAGAAAAAGAGTTTAAGCAAAGAAAAGTCGAAAAAGTTCCGCTACATTTGATTTGTCCTTCTTTTTGTAATTTGTCACCTTTTTGTATTTTGGTACATTTCATGAAATACATAAACCTTCGCCTGCTTTTTTCTTAATAACTCATGTTGTAATAAAGACTCCACATTGAAATTTGACAGACTTGTACAAAACATAATAAGAATTAACATATATTTTTTTGAAATTTTTAAAAATATTGATTTTCGAGAAATATCCTTTGGAAATTTTAGTCCTTTTTTATTTACATTATCCTTGATCGAAAATTTGAAAAATGGCGCATATTTTAGTCTGTAAAATGAGCCCTTGATTATTAACGTGCAATGAATACTTTTCGAGATATTAAAAATTGTGTTAAGGCATCTGAGTGCATTTTTATTGATTTTTGCCAACTTGGAATGGCCATAATTCTGAAAGTTCGAAGGCTATATGTCTGAAAGTTGGCAAATATTATTGTGCCGATCCATAGATCATGTGTACAAAATCTTATCAAATTTGGAGGTGATGAGGTCACATATGTTAATATTTTCGGTTGATTTCATATGTTTTTACCCATAATGTCTTATTTTTTCAGTTAATTTTACAACTAATACTTTTTAACAAATTTTTAAGTTAATTTTTTCAGAAAATGCCAAATTTTGGCCCCGTAAACTTTTTAGTCCTAATGTGCACAAGGGCTAAAGGTTGTTTTTTTTTTTGAAAGATCCCGAGTTAAAATATAATTTATTAAGCAGCGAACGTAAAAGATACCTTATATTGGTTCAAGATAGAGAAGTTTCAATGAAAAACTCGTATGTTTTTGCTTTAGTTAATTTTTTTTTATTGTTTTTTTAAATATTTCTATATAAATTTTTATGGTAAATGTGTGAAATATAACAATTTTTATTGTAAATTTACAAAATATATAAATTTTTAAATCAAGAAAATTTTTTAACTATATAAAAAGTGTAACTTATTGTTAGTGTAATGAAAAAGTACTTTAAATCAACCAATTTTAGTAAAAATTTCTTCTAAATAGCCTTGATTTTCATCTTCTAGAAGTTGTTCAGCTTCTTCGTCTAATTCAATAGAGGTAGTTTTCCATTTTTGACGAATGTTGGACATATATGGATCAGAAGTGCACAACAAAATAGCGATAAGGTCTTCATTAGTACAACATCTGGACATTTTCCTTGTGTTGTGCTCGCGAAAGAATCTGTAGTCTTTGTTCCTTTTTTCTTGCGCTTCTTCAGATAGATTTCCTATTGGTAGCATATTGTTTTGAATTATTTGTTCCCCATGGTACAAAATTTTATGAACTGTGGATGGCATATATCTCCAAGAGCATTTTTAATTATAAAGTATAGCTGTTTTATTGGCGTACTCTCCAAATTTTTTTGCATTTACCTTTCTGCTGCATGCTAGAACTTGTAATATGATTTTGAATCGTCTTATTAATTCATGATCTACACCTGTAATAGATGCTGCAGTTTCCGGATCGGAAAAAAATCTCCTTGCAGTATCTCCATCATTTGTGTTTCCTTCCCCTTGTTTTGGTTGGTCGATTACGAGGCCTAGCTGTAAATATTTTTGTTGAATTTGTTTTTTTTTTTTTGCTTTATTTTTTCTTCATTTTCTTTGTTTTTTCTCACTGTTTCGCCTAACGGACCAAATTCCAAATCATAACCCAATTTAAGAATATGCTCCATGAAACGTATTATAGCATGAAGAGGGTACATTCCAAATTCGTAGGCTTCCTTAAAACTATCGTCTTCTGGTGGGGGTTGGTTTAATTGACTTGATGTCTTTTGGCATATAATTCAGCTTGACGTTGACTTTGTTCCAGCTAAAGCTTGTGCAACTTTTCCATCAATCATTGTGAGACACATTTTAAAATGTACTGCAATGTCTTGGTCATCAAATTTAAATATTACTGGTTGAAGTTCCTTAATTTGATCTTTTATTTTTTGAACTTATTCAGTTATGACATCTTTGGTTTCCATTTTGAATGCAAATTTTATTGGTTTGCAATACTTTGTTGAAGAAGGAATTTAATTTTTCCATATATCAATTTCTGTTGCTCTGCTAGTTGACGGCTCTAAGACGCTATACCTTTTTGTTAAGCGCAATGGAACGAAAGATACCATAAATAAATTAGCATCTGAAGAATTTTCGGCATTAAATTGCTTGTATTGTTTCTAACCAGAGGATCCATCACATGCCATTACCAATTTTTTTTAAATGATCAGTATCAAGCGTATTTAGCAATCGTTCTGCAGTATGTTCAAGGAGATCTTGCAATTTTATTTCTGCTGATGTTGAAGTGACACTAATAGCAGATTGTGAAGGTAAGCATTCATTTTTGGCTGAAACTAAATCTCGATACTCTGGAAAAGTCCCACAATTCTTTTCATTTGTTCGCTTCCGCAATTCCTTATATTGATTTTTGTTTAATTTCAAATCCAAAAATAGGGCGAACGCTTCTTCCGGCATAAATCTCTTATCTTCAGTTGGTGTAGGAATGCTTTTCAAAATCCTCTTTGTGTGCCTTGGGCTCGCTTCTACTATTTTTTCAATTATTTCAATTTTATTTTTTTTATTTTGGGTTGGTTGAATTTGGTGCAAAAATGAATCCTTAGTAATTCTTTGAAAAATTTCTTCATTGATATTCTCCAGCTTGCGCCTACGAGATCTTTCACTACATCCATCAATTGGTTTTGCTGGTCGACCCTTTTTTCCACTTTTGTTGGCAGTTGTAGATGCACTCTCAAAAATAAGTTCATTTATTAACCAGTCTTGGCAACGTTTGTACATCTTTGCCTTGCTATGAGAGCATTCAATGTACCGTCTTTTCAAATTCGATGCAAAATTAGTAATTTTTCCTTTGTGCATTTCAATGTCTTCTAGGTTACAATTCTTAAAGAAGTCGTTGCTCACTATGTGCAAAATTACATCGTCTACATCATTTCGTTGAAAATAAATATCTGCCAGATCTCTGTAACAGTACTTAGCCATTGCACAAATTGTAATGAATAATAATTGTGGAAACATTATTATAAATATTCTTTCTTGCAATTATGTAAAATAAAAATTTTTATCTTCTATTACCACTTTTGGAAGCATAAAAAACCCACACCCTAACCCCTTTTAAAAGGTAAAGCATACCTGCTCATAACTTAAAGGGCTATGTCGCAATAGTTTTTTTTTACCATTTACAAATTTTTATCTTTTATTACCACTTTTAAAAGCATAAAAAACCTACACCCTAACCCCTTTTAAAAGGTGAAGCACACCTGCTCATTTCTTAAAGGGCTATGTCGCAATAGTTTTTTTTTTTACCATTACCTGTTATTTAAATTGTTTCTATTATATTTTTGAAAGATACCTATGAAAATATACCTGTAACAATTAAGTGCATTATATCTCAACCCTTTTTTATAAGTATATAACAACTCTAACGACACGCAAAAAAATACACCGCGGTGTACCGGTACGACCAACTTTTGTATTCATAACACTCAGACGGACGGACGGACATCGTTTAATCGGACGGACATCGTTTAATCGACTCAGAAAGTGTTTTTGAGTCGATCCGTATAATAAAAGATGGATAAAGGTCCAATATTTTTGGCAGTTACAAACATCACCTCGAAGTTAATATATCCTAACCACATAGTGGACAACTTTTGTATTCATAAATTTTGCAGAAAATATCTAACCTTGGGTCAGAAAAATTGTTCTGGTGCACACGGGCGGAAACTGGCGGATGTATAATGGGGTATAGGAGTATAGGGGAGTGTTCGGACTATAGAAGAGTGCAAGATTTTTTTCTGACTGCTTTTGACTGGCATGCTCTATTAAGTAGGAGACTTTCGGCAAATTTGGACCTTTTTAAAAATTTTTTTTTTTTTAAATTTCGGAATGACTCAGTGATTTTACATTTTTAACATTAATAGTATGGAAGCCACAAAATTATACAAAATTTATTTCACTTCAACATCTTTTAAATCAAAAAAGTTACAGTCATTCAAACATAAAAATTTACAACGAAATTTTTAATTTTAGCAAAATACTGAGAAAGCCCATTTTCGAAGACCCTGTTCGCTGTGATATAGTTGAGATAGAGTCGCAATTTTTTGGCTCCCAAGGTTTACTAGTACTTACTTTCAAGTGAATAACATAGCTTTAAAATCGGTAACAAAAAAAATGATTTTTGGCCGCTTTCTCAAAATATGGTACACTGTGCGGTGGTTGAAAACAAAAAAGTTGTTTTACAAATTCCTAATTCTTGGAACTTCCGCTTTTAATTACTTCAACCTAAATCGCTATTTATTTAATGGTTTTGGGATTTTTAACGCGAATTATCGACTAAGGCCATTTTCTTTTCAAATGAAATTTATTGAAGAAACTGAGAAGCATATTATAGATCAAACAAAAAGCAAAAAAGTCTTAGTTTTGTGGAAAATATTTTCAAAAAGCATGAAAAAAAATAATTTTTCCAACATTTTCATAAGCACCACAAAAATTTTCTAAATCAATTTTTAAAAAATTTTAACTGTTGCACAGGTCTCTAGCAATAATTGGGCTTTTATAGATTTAAAAATATCAATTAGTCGACGAGTTATATTCAAAAAAAACATATAAACAATATGCTGAAAATCGGCATTTGACTGCAAAGTTCGAAGGTCGATTAAAAAAAAATTCGAACTAACGTAAACAAACGCCGCGATACGGGTCTTCTAATTTAGCCTCTATTTTCACCCCTCACTCTCAGAATCGACCTAACTTTTGCTAACCTGAATTTTTCCACAGTGTAATCCTTTAGATTTGATATCGGAAACAAACGTGTATAACATTGACTTTATCATTAAGTTCTTGAAAAAAAAACTAATACTTTTAAGTACATTTAATAATATTCAAAATTATTACTTTATTTATGTAGAGCTGAAGGCCTATGAAACAATTGCTCTTTATCTTTTGTAATTAGCTTATAATTTTAATAATAAGTTAATTTTATAAATAAATAAATAAATAATTTTACTCGGGCACAGATAATGAGTTATGGTCCATAGTTGATAGTAAAAGTGAAACGAGGTCTGATGATTGCCCGTCTTCTTTAAATAATAAACCAAATTGTGGAATTTTGATTGATTTTGCTCGATATCGAATGCGACGATTTGGCCCTGGTCGACATGTTAGACTTTGTTGGAAATATCAGATAAAATTCAATTCAATAACTTTTCCCATTCTCGGCAAATCGGGTTACATTATGCCATCTACACTTCGCTTTACCATAACGTAAACCCACATGAATGGACATACAATTATGCATTTATTTATGGTTTAATAAGTGCCGAATATTTACTGAATGCTTCCCTCTTTATTGTTGGGACAAACAACAACCTTCGAAAACACAATAGCGGCAGCATTAACAATAAACCATACACAAACCAGCTGTACCATGCAGTGGTATAAATTTTATATATAAAAAAAAAACAAGAAGATATAACAGCTTTATTTCTGTTATAATCCGCTATCATCGTCAACATTTATGCATTCACCAGCTAGTGAAGCTACACCAACGAACCAAGCTAGCAGTGTATTTTGTTATCTGTATGGGTCAGTGTTTTATGGATACATTAACACCCATAAAACTGCACACAGACATAAATATTCGTAGGACAATCATAATATATCTTAACTACACCATTTCGCCACGTAATTGTTAAAGATTATTTCGAATAAAAAATATATATTTCTATCTTTACTTTGGTGTCAGAATGCTTTCCTAAGCTTTAATTCTTCACTACACTGCATAAGATCTTTTAGCAGTACTTTTGTGGGATTTGAAACTAAATTTTCTGCGATAAATGGTAATGGTGTAACATATAAATTGAATTCCATTTCACTAGAGAAATTAATTTAATTATGGCTTTCAATAAAACACAGTTTGCTTTCAACACCCTTAATACAAAATGGATATTATGCATTTTAAGCATTTCGCCAATAATTTCCGAATAAATGGTCAGCCAGAAATTGTAGATTTTTGGGGGGAAATAATTCATAATAATTAATTTATTAATAATAATTAAGATCCTATTCTATTAATAAATCTAAATGAGCAACAAGCAACAAACTAAAAAAACGATGATTTTGATGATCAAGATCCAGTCTTAAAAATTGTACGGCCTCATATGGCCTGTCCTTATCAACTTTTATTTTCTTATATGCATATCATTGTCTGTTACTGGAAAAGTGGTCAGTATTTACAACAGTTCATTGATTCAATTACAGTTTTTTAACATCGTCGAAGATTAAAAAATATTTATGAAAATATACCGCTTTATTACTATTTTGTTGTTGGTTTTGTTTTCAGCGGTTCTTTAATTATGTAAATTTTAATGGATTTTTTTTTTCACAACGATATCATTAATTAGTGCGGCAAAGTCATGAATTAACAACATCAAAAGGATTATCACCAAAATTTAAGCAAATATTTATATGAAGAAAAATTAAATTAAACAGAATTCATTAAAAGTTAAACCAAATGGAGAATTTCAACTCGGCTGCAACCAGAAATAGTCATCAGTATTATGCAGAATTAAGACCAATGTCAAAATGGTGAATAAATAAAATGATTTACTTACATAAAAGGGAAGCGGGAAAATGACAGAGGCTATATCTGCAATGTAAGGGAATGACATTAAAGGTTAAAATTTAAAATATTTGTTTTTATTGAGATTTATTGCAAGATTAAATTATTTAAGATGTTCAAAATTCAAAACTGAAAATATTTAAGAAATAAGGAATAAAAATATAAAGAAAAAATGAAAAAATGCCTTATGCATTTATGAAAAAATAAATTTGTTTTTTTTTTTTAAATTTTGCTTTTTTTGGGTTTAATTAATGGATATTAACATTGTCTAACGTGTTTAAAAATAAAAACTGAACAAATTTATGAATTAGCTAATGATCAAATTTCTTTAATTTCATTTTAAAAAAAAGTACATTTGTTATATCGAAATTATTTCCTGAACTAACTATATATCAAAAAAATTAAGAATGATAATAAAGCAATGACATTAATTTTCATCTAAAAAATTAATTTTTTTAATGAACATTTAATTCCCTGATTATTAAAATGTTTACAATAAATATAATAAAAATTATATTATTAAGTAAAAAGATTAAAATATTGCTTTTTATTAAACTCAAAACTATTTTTAAAAATATAAAACAAATTCATTAGTATTTTGCAAAAAAAAGAAAATAAATTTTAAGAAAATAGTTCATTAATTTTCTGATTATTATTTATTAATACAATGAACACAATAAAAACAAAAATAAAAATAAGATCATTATTTTAACAACATTCATTGATAAATGATATAAATTCATTAAGTTTTTGTACAAAATTCATTGATCATACACACAGAAAAGTGATTGATTGGAATTCGGTTACCACTACCAAAATTTGTTAAGATAATAATATTTATTGTGATTCTTTAATGTATTAAAATCAGAGTTCAGAAAAAAACACACACTGAATAAAAAACTCGTACATATATGTAAACAAACATAACTTAGACCTACACACACATATTTTTATTTTCATATCAATTATGTTTGTTTTTAAATTTTCTTCGGTGCCTAACACAACCATGACTGTGTTCGTTTTAATATTTCGTTATTTACACGAACATTTTTGTATCACGTACTTTTTGTTTCAATCACACATAAAGCACACATTTTTGAGTGTTGCTTTATTTGAAGTTCGAGTTCAGTTATATTTTAAGTCGTGTTTAAAATATAACTGAACTCGAACCTGTTTATTGTACATGTTCTGTTTTTTCTTACTACACGAGCCACAACACGACTTAAAATATGACTGAACTCGAACCTGTTTATTGTACATGTTCTATTTTTTTTCAGTACGTTGCTTTATTTGAAGTTCATGTTCCGGTACGTGTACTGAAACAAAAAGTACTGTACAAATAAATCAGTCTGTGTCGATATTAAAACGAACACAGTCATGGTTGTGTTGGGCACCGTAGAAAGTTTAGAAACGCACATAATTGATATGAAAATAAAGATATGTGTTGGCTGCTTCTGAACAGAACATTGTGTGTTTCATGTGTGTATGTTGTGAACCTTGATCAAAATAAAGGAGATATTCTTCTACAACTATCGTATAAATACAATTCATTAACAATGAAGGTATCTACAACAATAGAATAAGTTCTGTTTACCAACGAAAGACTTTTTATAAATTACCAAACAAATTTAGTTGAGTCAACCTAACTGAAACAAGAATAACATGTCCCATGACGACTTCAACTACTAATTATGATCTCCACACCTCAGTGGCAGAGGGTATATATAGGTTTGTCATTCCGTTTGTAACGCATCGAAATAAATTCCTGAGACCCAAAAAAATATATTTTCTTGATCCTTATAACAAGTGAAGTTGTTTTAACGATGACCGATAATAAAAATAAAAAATGGAAAATGAAAAATGAAAAATGGAAAATGAAAAATGTAAAATGAAAAATGAAAATTGAAAATTGAAAAATGAAAATTGAAAATTGAAAAATTAAAAATTAAAAATTAAAATTAAAACTAAAAATTTAAAATTAAAAATTAAAAATTAAAAATTAAAAATTAAAAATTAAAATTAAAAATTAAAAATTAAAAATTAAAAATTAAAAATTAAAAATTAAAAATTAAAAATTAAAACTTAAAAATTAAAAATTAAAAATTAAAAATTAAAAATTAAAAATTAAAAATTAAAAATTAAAAATTAAAAATTAAAAATTAAAAATAAAAAATAAAAAATTAAAAATTAAAAATTAAAAATTTAAAAATTAAAAATTAAAAATTAAAAATTAAAAATTAAAAAATAAAAATTAAAAATTAAAAATTAAAAATTAAATATTAAAAATTAAAAATTAAAAATTAAAAATTAAAAATTAAAAATTAAAAATTAAAAATTAAAAATTAAAAATTAAAAATTAAAAATTAAAAATTAAAAACTAAAAATTAAAAATTAAAAATTAAAAATTAAAAATTAAAAATCAAAAATTAAAAATTAAATTTTAAAAATTAAAAATTAAAAATTAAAAATTAAAAATTAAAAATTAAAAATTAAAAATTAAAAATTAAAAATTAAAAATTAAAAATTAAAAATTAAAAATTAAAAATTAAAAATTAAAAATTAAAAATTAAATATTAAAAATTAAAAATTAAAAATTAAAAATTAAAAATTAAAAATTAAAAATTAAAAATTAAAAATTAAAAATTAAAAATTAAAAATTAAAAATTAAAAATTAAAAATTAAAAATTAAAAATTAAAAATTAAAAATTAAAAATTAAAAATTAAAAATTAAAAATTAAAAATTAAAATTAAAAATTAAAAATTAAAAATTAAAAATTAAAAATTAAAAATTAAAAATTAAAAATTAAATATTAAAAATTAAAAATTAAAAATTAAAAATTAAAAATTAAAAATTAAAAATTAAAAGTTAAAAATTAAAAATTAAAATTTAAAAATTTAAAATTAAAAATTAAAAAATAAAAAATAAAAATTAAAAATTAAAAATTAAAAATTAAAAATTAAAAATTAAAAATTCAAAATTCAAAATTAAAAATTAAAAATTCAAAATTCAAAATTCAAAATTCAAAATTCAAAATTCAAAATTCAAAATTCAAAATTCAAAATTAAAAATTCAAAATTAAAAATTAAAAATTAAATATTAAAAATTAAAAATTAAAATTAAAAATTAAAAATTAAAAATTAAAAATTAAAAATTAAAAATTAAAAATCAAAAATTAAAAATTAAAAATTAAAAATTAAAAATTAAAAATTAAAAAATAAAAATTAAAAATTAAAAATTAAAAATTAAAAATTAAAAATTAAAAATTAAAAATTAAAAATTAAAAATTAAAAATTAAAAATTAAAAATTAAAAATTAAAAATTAAAAATTAAAAATTAAAAATTAAAAATTAAAAATTAAAAATTAAAAATTAAAAATTAAAAATTAAAAATTAAAAATTAAAAATTAAAAATTAAAAATTAAAAATTAAAAATTAAAAATTAAAAATTAAAAATTAAAAATTAAAAATTAAAAATTAAAAATTAAAAATTAAAAATTAAAAATTAAAAATTAAAAATTAAAAATTAAAAATTAAAAATTAAAAATTAAAAATTAAAAATTAAAAATTAAAAATTAAAAATTAAAAATTAAAAATTAAAAATTAAAAATTAAAAATTAAAAATTAAAAATTAAAAATTAAAAATTAAAAATTAAAAATTAAAAATTAAAAATTAAAAATTAAAAATTAAAAATTAAAAATTAAAAATTAAAAATTAAAAATTAAAAATGAAAAATGAAAAATGAAAAATGAAAAATGAAAAATGAAAAATTAAAATTTAAAAATTAAATATTAAAAATTAAAAATTAAAAATTAAAAATTAAAAATTAAAAATTAAAAATTAAAAATTAAAAATTAAAAATTAAAAATTAAAAATTAAATATTAAATATTAAAAATTAAAAATTAAAAATTAAAAATTAAAAATTAAAAATTAAAAATTAAAAATTAAAAATTAAAAATTAAAAATTAAAAATTAAAAATTAAAAATTAAAAATTAAAAATTAAAAATTAAAAATTAAAAATTAAAAATTAAAAATTAAAAATTAAAAATTAAAAATTAAAAATTAAAAATTAAAAATTAAAAATTAAAAATTAAAAATTAAAAATTAAAAATTAAAAATTAAAAATTAAAAATTAAAAATTAAAAATTAAAAATTAAAAATTAAAAATTAAAAATTAAAAATTAAAAATTAAAAATTAAAAATTAAAAATTAAAAATTAAAAATTAAAAATTAAAAATTAAAAATTAAAAATTAAAAATTAAAAATTAAAAATTAAAAATTAAAAATTAAAAATTAAAAATTAAAAATTAAAAATTAAAAATTAAAAATTAAAAATTAAAAATTAAAAATTAAAAATTAAAAATTAAAAATTAAAAATTAAAAATTAAAAATTAAAAATTAAAAATTAAAAATTAAAAATTAAAAATTAAAAATTAAAAATTAAAAATTAAAAATTAAAAATTAAAAATTAAAAATTAAAAATTAAAAATTAAAAATTAAAAATTAAAAATTAAAAATAAAAATTAAAAATTAAAAATTAAAAATTAAAAATTAAAAATTAAAAATTAAAAATTAAAAATTAAAAATTAAAAATTAAAAATTAAAATTTAAAAAATAAAAATTAAAAATTAAAAATGAAAAATGAAAAATGAAAAATGAAAAATGAAAAATGAAAAATGAAAAATGAAAAATGAAAAATGAAAAATGAAAAATGAAAAATGAAAAATGAAAAATGAAAAATGAAAAATAAAAAATGAAAAATGGAAAATGCGAAATGAGAAATGGAAAATGGAAAATGGAAAATGAAAAATTAAAAATGAAAAATGAAAAATTTTAAATGAAAAATGAAAATTGAAAAATGGAAAATGAAAAATGAAAAATAGAAAACGGAAAATGAAAAATGAAAAATGCAAAATGGAAAATGAAAAATTAAAAATTAAAAATGACAAATGGAAAATGCAAAATGAAAAAATGGAATATGGAAAATGAAAAATGAAAAATAGAAAATGGAAAATTATAAATTAAATTTGAAAAATGGAAAATGGAAAATTAAAAATGGAAAATGAAAAGTGGAAAACGGAAAACGGAAAACGAAAAATTAAAAATCAAAAATGAAAAATGAAAAATCAAAATAGAAAATTGAAAAATGAAAAATGGAAATTTAAAAATTAAAAATTAAATATGGAAAATGAAAAATGGAAAATGAAAAATGAAAAATTGAAAATCGAAAATAGAAAATGGAAAATGGAAAAAGGAAAAAAGAAAATGTAAAATTGAAAATGAAAAGTGGAAAATGGAAAATTAAAAATTAAAAATGGAAAGTGGAAAATGGAAAATGGAAAATGGAAAATGAAAAATGGAAAATGAGAAATGGAAAATGGAACATGAAAAATGAAAAATGAAAAATGCAAATTCAAAAATGGAAAATGGAAAATGAAAAATGCAAAATGGAAAATGAAAAATAAAAAATTAAAAACGAAAAATGACAAATGGAAAATGAAAAAATGGAAAATGGAATATGGAAAATAAAAAAAAGAAAAAAAAAATGGGAAATAAAATTGAAAAATGGAAAATGAAAAATGGAAAATGAAAAATGAAAAATGGAAAATGAAAAATGGAAAACGAAAAACGGAGAACGAAAAATTAAAAATGGAAAGTGAAAAATGGAAAATTAAAGATGAAAAATGAAGAATGAAAAATGAAAAATGAAAAATGGAAGATGGAAAATGAAAAATGGAAAATGAAAAATTTAAAATTAAAAATGGCAAATGGAAAATTTAAAAGTAAAAATTAAAAATGAAATATGAAAAATGGAAAGTGGAGTATGGAAAATTAAAAATGGAAAACGAAAAATGAAAATATAAAAATTAAAAATTAAAAATTAAAAATTAAAAATTAAAAATTAAGAATAAAAAATTAAATATTAAAAATTAAAAATTAAAAATTAAAAATTAAAAATTAAAAATTAAAAATTAAAAATTAAAAATTAAAAATTAAAAAATAAAAATTAAAAATTAAAAATTAAAAATTAAAAATTAAAAATTAAAAATTAAAAATTAAAAATTAAAAATTAAAAATTAAAAATTAAAAATTAAAAATTAAAAATGAAAAATTAAAAATTAAAAATTAAAAATTAAAAATTAAAAATTAAAAATTAAAAATTAAAAATAAAAAATTAAAAATTAAAAATTAAAAATTAAAAATTAAAAATTAAAAATTAAAAATTAAAAATTAAAAATTAAAAATTAAAAATTAAAAATTAAAAATTAAAAATTAAAAATTAAAAATTAAAAATTAAAAATTAAAAATTAAAAATTAAAAATTAAAAATTAAAAATTAAAAATTAAAAATTAAGAATAAAAAATTAAATATTAAAAATTAAAAATTAAAAATTAAAAATTAAAAATTAAAAAATAAAAATTAAAAATTAAAAATTAAAAATTAAAAATTAAAAATTAAAAATTAAAAATTAAAAATTAAAAATTAAAAATTAAAAATTAAAAATTAAAAATTAAAAATTAAAAATTAAAAATTAAAAATTAAAAATTAAAAATTAAAAATTAAAAATTAAAAATTAAAAATTAAAAATTAAAAATTAAAAATTAAAAATTAAAAATTAAAAATTAAAAATTAAAAATTAAAAATTAAAAATTAAAAATTAAAAATTAAAAATTAAATATTAAATATTAAATATTAAAAATTAAAAATTAAAAATTAAAAATTAAAAATTAAAAATTAAAAATTAAAAATTAAAAATTAAAAATTAAAAATTAAAAATTAAAAGTTAAAAATTAAAAATTAAAAAATAAAAATTAAAAATTAGAAATTAAAAATTAAAAATTAAAATTTAAAAAATAAAAATTAAAAATTAAAAATTAAAAATTAAAAATTAAAAATTAAAAATTAAAAATGAAAAATGAAAAATGAAAAATGAAAAATGAAAAATGAAAAATGAAAAATGAAAAAAGAAAAATGAAAAATGAAAAATGAAAAATGAAAAATGAAAAATGAAAAATGAAAAATGAAAAATGAAAAATGAAAAATGAAAAATTAAAAATGAAAAATGAAAAATGAAAAATAAAAAATGAAAAATGGAAAATGCGAAATGAGAAATGGAAAATGGAAAATGGAACATGAAAAATTAAAAATGAAAAATGAAAAATTTTAAATGAAAAATGAAAATTGAAAAATTGAAAAATGGAAAATGAAAAATGAAAAATATAAAATGGAAAATGAAAAATGAAAAATGCAAAATGGAAAATGAAAAATTAAAAATGAAAAATGACAAATGGAAAATGAAAAAATGGAATATGGAAAATGAAAAATGAAAAATAGAAAATGGAAAATTATAAATTAAATTTGAAAAATTGAAAATGAAAAATTAAAAATGGAAAATGAAAAGTGGAAAACGGAAAACGGAAAGCGAAAAATTAAAAATCAAAAATGAAAAATGAAAAATCAAAATAGAAAATTGAAAAATGGAAATTTAAAAATTAAAAATTAAATATGGAAAATGAAAAATGGAAAATGAAAAATGAAAAATTGAAAATCGAAAATAGAAAATGGAAAATGGAAAAAGGAAAAATGAAAATGTAAAATTGAAAATGAAAAGTGGAAAATGGAAAATGAAAAATTAAAAATGGAAAATGGAAAATGAAAAATGGAAAATGAGAAATGGAAAATGGAACATGAAAAATGAAAAATGAAAAATGAAAAATACAAATTCAAAAATGGAAAATGGAAAATGAAAAATGCAAAATGGAAAATGAAAAATGAAAAATTAAAAACGAAAAATGACAAATGGAAAATGAAAAATTAAAAAATGGAAAATGGAATATGGAAAATAAAAAAAAGAAAAAAAAATGGAAAATAAAATTGAAAAATGGAAAATGAAAAATGGAAAATGAAAAATGGAAAATGAAAAATGAAAAATGAAAAATGGAAAACGAAAAACGGAGAACGAAAAATTAAAAATGGAAAGTGAAAAATGGAAAATGAAAGATGAAAAATGAAGAATGAAAAATGAAAAATGAAAAATGGAAGATGGAAAATGAAAAATGGAAAATGAAAAATGAAAAATTTAAAATTAAAAATGGCAAATGGAAAATTAAAAATTAAAAATGAAATATGAAAAATGGAAAGTGGAGTATGGAAAATGAAAAATGGAAAACGAAAAATGAAAATATAATAATTAAAAATTAAAAATTAAGAATAAAAAATTAAATATTAAAAATTAAAAATTAAAAATTAAAAATTAAATATTAAAAATTAAAAATTAAAAATTAAAAATTAAAAATTAAAAATTAAAAATTAAAAATTAAAAATTAAAAATTAAAAATTAAAAATTAAAAATTAAAAATTAAAAATTAAAAATTAAAATTAAAAATTAAAAATTAAAAATTAAAAATTAAAAATTAAAAATTAAAAATTAAAAATTAAAAATTAAAAATTAAAAATTAAAAATTAAAAATTAAAAATTAAAAATTAAAAATTAAAAATTAAAAATTAAAAATTAAAAATTAAAAATTAAAAATTAAAAATTAAAAATTAAAAATTAAAAATTAAAAATTAAAAATTAAAAATTAAAAATTAAAAATTAAAAACGGAAAATGGAAAATGAAAATTGAAAAATGTGAAAATGAAAATTCGAAAATAGAAAGTGGAAAATGAAAAATTAAAAGTGGAAAATGAAAAATTAAATATGAGATATTTAAAATGAAAAACTAAAAATGAAAAACGAAAGATGAAAATTGAAAAGTGAAAAATGAAAAATGAGAAAAAAAAATTAAAATTGAAAATGAAAAAGGTGGAGGGTATCAAAGATACTGCCCAGCCGAATTTAACACTCTTACTTGTTTTATTATAACAACATATTTCAAACTGAAAATTGGAAAATAGATATTGTAACAAATAATTGTTTAGAGTGCTATGTATAAAATTTGTATTAAGAATGGTTTTTTAGTTGCAATATATAAAACCCACATTTTGGTATTTCTACACACATGAAAAAAAATTACCAATCGAATTGTTCTAAAGTTTAACAACTGCGTTTTCGATTGTATTAATAGAAATTTTGAAGCAAAATTTCATTTTCTATTGTGATAAAATATTTACTGTTAAGACCATAGAATTATAATTTTCATAAACTCAAAATTCGGTTATTTGCTTCATCGCAATTCGGTTGACAATAAATTTGGTAGCCACAACGAATCTGTTTTCTGTGTGTAACCGAAAGGAAATTCTATGAATAAATTTCTGTTGTAAATTACAAAAAAAAAGATAAGAATATAATTAGCCGGACCGAATTTGAAAATTAAAATTTCATTCGTCAAATAAAATAAAATATAATACAGAACATTTTTAACGACGTATAATGTGATAATTTATTTTATGTAAGAAAGTGTCAAAATACTTAAAAAAATGGATGAAAAACAAATATCCGTTAATCTAGAAACCGAAGATATAAATGTTCCACATAGGAAACGAATCTGTCATACAATAGCTCACTATTAATACGTCGAAGATAGGTATGTAGAGATACTCAGAAGATATTCGAGTAAATGTAAAAATGCTTAATTTTCGATTACATTATTGCAGTAAATCAATACGAGCATATACTGAAACAAATGTCTATGAGGACGTGCACCACATTAAAGTAGGTTCTCCCGTTGCCATCAGCACCTCAAGATGTATGCAGATATTTATTTATGTCTACGCACAAATAATATAAAATTCTTGGTCGTAGACGAGGCATATGAACACTTCTCAGACGTATTCAATGACCAGAACGGATCTTTGATGTATTCCAGATGCTTACAACTGATTTTTTCGGTTAGTACTCCATTCCATGTAATGGAAGGCAGTCGTTGTTGCATGCGCGAACCTTTAATATTCTAGTAAAGAAAAAAGTATTCACTCTGGAAGATAACAAGCAGTTCTACGTGCATTTCAAACAAGAAACTATTTTCTGTGTATCAAGATAATAAGTCGAAATTGACAAGGGTAAGTAGTGTGCTGATGTTTATACTAGGAATTGTACTTGAACTGGACACACTTTTTAAATTCATTCTTTTAAAAATGTTTTCTGACAATATGTGCGGATATAATACAATATATAGTACAATATTGTAGTATATAGGATCATCTAATGGAGCAAAGGACACCTCTTCTGTTTATCATATAATATATTATTTTATTTAATTTAATGAAAAATTGTTTAATTATTAATAATAAGATAAATATTAATAATAATTCTTGATTTTTCTATTTCATATGTTTTAATAAAAAAAAACCCGCAAAACGGTTATGACAGTCATAATTAAAATTAACTATTCCATTGTATCAACTAAAGATCACAATTCATAAAATTGAATTTATATATAAATAGAGTAATCACAACAGAATAATGTATAATGCGATAGTACACGGGACTATCAAAATTCGGTTGCCAACAAATTCGGTTGCAACAACAAATTCGTTTTCGCTGTGTATGATCATAAAATGTATGAAAAATAACGTGAAATTTAATGGTTACTATACACTAAATTGAAAAAAAAAATCACAGATTTCATGAAACCATCATCAAGCTATGTATATGAAAACAATTCATTAATGATTATTATTTATTAATATAATAATAACACAATATTAAAACTGTATGGGTGTCTCTCAAAATATTTGTTGAACCACATCATCATTATTAAATTATTTTAATCCATGAAATTTACAATATTTTATACATTTGAAATGAATTAACTGGAATTATAGCAATGTTACCTAGTTTACATTAAATTGTCATTATTATTGTCAAAGAGCTTGTGAAATTTATTCTCCCCATTCAATTGATTTTCTATGTTATAACGGCTGTAATACAGCCAATAGGCTTTCGACAAGTCATAAGCAAAACTAATAAAAATTTCGTTGAAATCCAGAGTAAAGAACAGACGTGTTTTATATCGTAAAGGAAAAAACTTTGAAAACTGTCACTTTATTAATTACAGAATTAATTTTTTTGTTTTCAAATTCTCAAAATCAAAAAGCTTGAGAATTTCAAAGTCGCCCAAGCAGGGACTGTTTTAATTAAAAAAAATATCATTAAGTAATTTATTAAAACCAATTTCCGCAAAAAACCGTCTGGCTCATTTTTATGGAAAATCATCATCACCACATTTTCATCATTAAAAGGAACAACAGATTATCCATTATAATAAGGAACATAATATCATTCAGATTAAGTTCCTGTCGTTTCTGACATCAAATGGACAGGAAGGAAAGTGTTATCCATATACATCTTTCACAAGAGGAAGAGGTAAAGTATAGCTGTTAGCTGTTGGGTGAGACACTTAACCTCAATTTTGAATTTACCAAAATCGAAGTTTATCGTTGCTTAAATTAATCGCACCCACACTTCAAACTAACATCTATACAATTTTAATTTACTTATCACAATTCGTATCTTAACATAATATCCATTGCTTTGGAAGGAAATAATTGTAATAAACAATTTCAATTCGAAACATAATAAAAGTATTTTTCCATTCTGCATGATGAGAAGTATACTCAGCATAAAAGCGTTTGTATATGTCGTCTCATTGCGAGATATTTCACAATTTGTTGAATTTTTTTGTATTGAAAATATCCAATATCGGCAATTTAAAGGAAGGGAGCAATTAAATACAAATTATTCTTCGTTCTCTTTAATTGACATTTATAATTAGCTGCGTGCATGGCCACAGTGTTTGATCCACGATAACAACACATTTATGTGGCGACAGTTCATGATAATAATCCCAGATTAGGAATTCAAGCGCCCCGGTAGGTGAATAGGTAGCGTGCTCGCATATAATGGGTTCGATTCCCACCAGAGGCTTTGGTCTGTAGCTGCAAAAAAAAAAATGAACACACTACTCCCTCTTTCCTCCTTCCTATATCTATATCTTTCCTGAGATCAACACAATGTACTGCATCTGTAGGGGGCATCCCCTGAGTGTTGATTAATAAAAAAAAAAAAAAAATTACATTTAAAACACAAACTAATGCCGGTTTTCTCAATGTATTGTCAAACTGCCTGTTACTTAACCAGGACATAAATTTATTGGACCGATAAACTGTCGGTTAACAATTTTGGTTTTCTCAATGTACCGACAAAACATTATTTTCAGTTGGCAATGCCTTTCAAAATAAGTATGAAAGTTGGGAGAAGTATTTTTATTTTGCCTCTCAAAATTGATATGAAAGTAGGGAGAATAATTTATCTGTACGATAAATAAATAATTGGCAGATGAGTGTCGGTTAGCTTCGCGACAAAATAGAAGCAAACCAGACATTGAGAAAACCAAATTTCTTTAATCGGCAGTTTCTCGTTGAGATAAAAGATAATCGCCTATTGAGAAAATGGGCATAATAATAACAACAACTAGAGGAAAGATATAACACATTTTTCTGAAAAAAAGAGATTCTATTCTTAACGTTAAAGTGGGAACTCCTATGTCGATTCAATCGGTAGTTATCGATCAACTGCCATCATTAATTAAAACCGTCTGTCAAAGATAAAAAGAGAGACAAAAACAAAACAGAAAAAATAACATTGAGTCGAAATTAACACATGGTAAAATTTAATGAAAATAATAAGTGAAATGTTTAATCTGTAAATATAGAGAATATATGAACCACTACTCAACTATAGCCTGAATTGAAGTACTTCAATTTGACTTTGCTATTGATTCAATGCGACTTATAAGAATTTGAGTCAAAACTGCAAGGAAATCATTATACTGAAGATAAATTCAGGGAAAATAAGGCCAATGAAACGTGTTTGAGGCACGGAATGGTGAGTTGAGTGCATAATCAACGTCAAATTTGCAAATTTAAGTAAACGATAATAATCTAGAAGAGTTCAAGACCGTGTTGTTGACTTTTTGAAAATTTAGTATCTCGTTTCTTACCAGTCTCCCATAGAAAATTTCTCGGTGCTAATTTCTATACATAAAGTATTAACTCTGTGGTGATAATGCCTGGGAAGAAGAGACAGAGTTCTCCAAGCAAACTTATGGGTTTAAAATTGTTAAAAAGCCAGTTGTGAATAATATTGAAATGATACGTCAATCTATTATTGACAAGAGCATATCATTTCATCCAAATGACTTAAAATGTCGTATTGAAATTTTGGATTCCTATATAGGACAGGCAATTTCATATCAGTCAGAACTGGAGGAAATAGATCCTACCATAGATGTCAGGGCTGACCTCGAAAATCTGTGTGTGAGTACGAAAAGCTTATATTTGGGATTGCGTGATAAGAATGGAAGGTCTAGTGTGCCGGAAACTTCATATAGCACTCAAGGTCATTAGCCTAGACTACCTAGCATGCGTCTTCCTAAATTCAGTGGCCAATATTCGGCTTTTAAAAATTTTATAAGTTTCTTCGAAAACTTGCTACACAATGACCCAACATTAACAGATATCGAAAAGTTTAACCATCTGAGTTCTTGTGTATCAGATGAGGCTCTTGGGACTGTTAAAGCATTCCAAAAAATGGAGCAGAGCTATCCCAAGGCACTTGCTAGTCTGAAGAGAGTATACGATAATGACTGTCTCATATTTTTCGACAATATATCGAAACTGTTTCATCTCCCAGACATTCCAAAACCTTCAGCGTCTGCTCTGAGATCTATGATTGATACCGTTTCAGCCATCTACGAATCTTTGTTATCAATTGGTAACGATAAAAATATAGTGAATGCCATATTAATTCATTTGGTAATTACCAAGGTTGACCCAGTCACAAAATCCAAGTGGGAAGAGCAACTGGACTATGAGAAGCTGCTTCTATGGCCTGTGCGCCAGTGCTGAATAAAAGGTACCACAACATTTGTGCAGATGAATCTTCTACTTCAAAAGTTAAACCTCTAAAAGATATTAGAATTGAAAGTGCATCCCAGAAAGTTAGTAAAACGTCATTGTCATGTTCGAATGTTAAAAAACTTGTACATCCTTACAACACGAGGTACATAATTGTTCTTCCTTTAATGCTGTCCCTGTGCTAAAGCGGTTTGATTTTATCAAAGCTGTGCCGGCGTGCATCACTTGCTTACAAAAGAGTAATATGTTCACAATGTGCAAGGCGCAAAGTTGTAGAATCTGCAGCGGTCCTCATCATGTATTACTTCATAGATTTACATCAGACCAACAGCCGAGCTCTAATTCTGTATTTCATGTTAACTCGAAGCAGCCGTCAAGGTCAACAGCAGTCGTTAACCATTCTCTCATACACGACACCAGTATAATTTTGGCTACAGCTGTAGTACAAGTCCGTAGCAATCCTGGTGACTATATCCTTGCTAGAGCGTTGCTAGACTCCGGGTCCCAACCCAATTTAATTACTGAAGAACTTGCCTAAAATTAGAATCTCAAAAACGAAAGTAGTCATTTGAATTTACTAGGTGTTGGTGAAACTCGATCTGCTGCTAGAAATTGTGTAAACGTTTCCATTAAGTCAAGGATTAACTCTTATCATTGTAGTTCGAAGTTTTGGGTAATGAGTTCTATTACTTCAAGTCAACCGGAACGAAAGATTACGGTTTCGTCATTGAAAATAAAATTGATATGTTAATTGGTGGTGAAATATTTCTCGATTTATTATGTGTTGGACAAATTAAATCCAACCCTTCAAAAAACATTATTTGGTGGGATTGTCGCTGGTAAACATAATCATGCAAAGGGATCCAATACAGAGGTCTGTAATATTGGAATTATTGAAAATGAAAGCTCAATAGGCTCGCCTGTCAGAAAGTTTTGGGAGTTAGAAGAACTACCCGGAGTGTCAAAAGTTAAATTTACTAATGAGCAAAAAGAGTGGGAGGACCAATTTGTTAAGTCTGTAAGACTATTACCTTCGGGTCGATTTGAGGTCGCTTTACCGTTCAAGATTGATTCTAGCTATTTATGCTCTTCCATTGAGTCTGCGTTTTTTAGCCTTAGAACGAAGACTTAAAAAAGATGATGAAATAAGGAATATTTATCACACTTTTATGAGTGAATACATTGATTTAGGTCACATGTCCATCACAGATTCTAATATACCCCCCATATCACACTATTTCATTCCACATCAAGTTGTTTTACGTCCTCAGAGCGCAAGCACAAAACTTCGTGTTGTATTTGACGCTTCATGTCGAACTTCATCAAACGTTTCTCTTAATGATTTGTTTATGGTTGGCCCTACTATTCAGGAGGAACTTTATTCGACATTGGTTCGGTTTCGATTACATAAATATGTGATCACGGCAGATATAGAGAAAATGTACCGCCAAGTTTTAGTTGGTGAGAGGGACAGAAATTATCAGCTAATTTTTTACAGAAGAAGCCTGTCAGAGGACTTACAGGCTTATCGCTTAGACACTGTAACTTATGGGACATCTTCTGCGCCATTTTAGGCCATTCGTTGCTTAACGTATTTAAGTGATTTATACAAGGAGAATTGCCCATTGGGAGTAAGGTCGTACGTAGTGATTTTTAGGTCGGTGATTTGTTGACAAGCGCTGATAATGCTGAGGACCTTTTTAGGATAAGAGATCTAGTTTCGAAAATATTGAACTCTGCAGGCCTCAACTTGACAAAGTGGTACTCTAACCTCTCTGAATTCAACGCGTAGGCTAATTATGAAAAATTACTGCAAAGCGAGTCCAATTCTGTCAAAGCTCTGGGCATACATTGGGTTCCGAAGAATGATTTTTTAAGATTTAATTTGGATGATTATTCTGAACTTAGAGCAACAAAAAGAAATATCTTTCAGTTTCGGCTCGGCTGTTCGACCCTATCGGACTATTGTGCCCACTTATTACAAAGGCGAAGATATTGCTTCAAGAGCTTTGGTTACAAAAAATCGATTGGGATGAATCAATTCCTCAACATTTGAATAGTTGTTGGGAGAGTTTCAAACAAAATCGGAATTATTCGCATTCCTCGACTTGTGAATACAACTTCCAGTGCTAGTTCCGAAATTCATGGATTTGCAGATGCTTCCATACGTGCTTATGGTTTTTGCATATACGTTAGAAGTAAAATTGCTGATAAAATATCTTGTCGGCTTTTAACAGCCAAATCGAAAGTAGCACCCTTAAAAACGAAATCTCTTCCGAGGCTTGAACTATGCGCCGCTCATATGTTAGCCAAATTGTGGCATAAATTACACTCCTCCTTGAATTTTCAGATAGAGAATATCTATTTTTGGACAGACTACGAAATAACCATTCCTTTGATTAAAACCCATCCCAGTTCGTTGGCATTTTTTGTCTCTAATAGAGTTTCTGAGATTTAAGAATGGTCAGGTCGAGTTTCATGGCGATATGTTCCTAGAAAGGATAATCCGGCTGACATTGTCTCAAGGGGATGCAATGTGGATGATCTCCATCATTCAATCTGGTTTGAAGGTCCACCTTTTTTGTTAGAAGACGCTTCCGATTGGCCACAGAATTAAATTTCGATCTGTCTGATGATGACAAATCTATGGAAAAGCAAAATCCAGTGTTTTTCTTGGGACCAAGGATTCATTTGACATAGATGTAGAACAGGACAATATTGCAGGTAAAAATGCTCCCGATGAAAATCCGAATATCATAATAAAGGTTGTAAATAAATTTTCGTCTCATACGAAAATAGTTCGTATATAAATAGATAGTTTCGTATATATATCTCATTTTAGATTATTTGAAAAAACGTAAACATCCTTCGACGATAAAGCCTACGTCATGCGAGATTAAGCATGCCTTTGTAAAAATAATAGAGTTAATCCAGAGCACTGAATACCCTGAGGAAATTAGCAGGTTAACGAAGGATATTCCTTTACCGCACAGAATACAAAACTTAACTCCATTGATACAGGAAATTGAAATACATCAGCACAAGCTTCTTAGTTAGGGTAGTAGGAAGATTGGTGAACGCCCCATTAAAATTCGATACAAAGTTTCCACTTTTATTGCCGAAAGGTATTAATTTTTATGACGTTTATTTGCGACTTCTCCATAATCAAAATTGTCATGCTGGCGTTAGTGGCTTTGTTGAGGCAAAAGATTTGGATTATTAATGCTCGAGAGAAATGCAGGAAGGTCGTCCGCAATTGTATACGCTGCTTTCATTTCAAGCCGGAGTTAAGGACTCAGATAACGGGAAATTTACCCACTGATACGATCACGGCTTTTAGACCATTCCTAATTATAGGAGTCAATTTTTGTGCTCCAGTGAAGGTCTCATTAAGGATACGTGGTAGACCACCTACTAAAATGTATATTGCGATTTTTGTATGCTTTACTTCTAAAGAAGTTCATTTAGAGCTTGTATCGAACCTAACATCTGAATGTTTTCTTTTATGTTTTAAAAGGTTCGTGTTCCGCCGAGCCCTGCCAATGAGAGTGCTATGCGACAACGGAACCAACTTCGTAGGCGCAGATACTGAAGGAGCTAACAAAGGGAGAAGTCGAATCCTACGCAGCGAAACGGGAGGTCGAATTCAGCTTTATACCTTCTCGGTCTCCTCATTTCGGCGGGCTATGGGAAGCTGCCGTCAAGTCAGCCAAGCACCTGTTCTACGAGCCGTGGGCATTGCTCTGTTATCCGTAGAAGAATTCCAAACGGTTCTTGTAGAAGTACTCAACTCAAGGCCAATCGCACCGCTCAGCATGGATCCCAACGATGGAAGGGGATCTCCAATTCGCTGCCGCAAGAATCCGTAGGTCCTTGAAGCGTTGGCGACAAATCTGCGTTCTCAAGCAGAGGTTTTGGCGTGCTTGGTCCAAAGACTATGTCCTAGGTCTTCAGAACAAAGTCAAGTGGAACGAAGAGAAGCCCAATCTCGAAATTGGCCAGCTCTTGATAATTCACGAAGACAACCTACCACCTCAGCATTGGTTAACCGGCACAGTCATAGACAGGGGTCCTTCAATGGGGGCTGAATGTTGAGCCACATCATCATTATGAAATTAATTTAATCCATGAAATTTAGAATATTTTATACATACTTCATACATTGAATTTTAAAATGAATTAACTGGAATTATACGCAATGCTACCTAGTTTACATTATATTGTCATTATTATTATCAAAGAGCTTGGGAAATGTATTCTCCCCGCTCAAATGATTTTCTATGTTATAACGGCTGCAATACAGCCAATAGGCTTTCGACAAGTCATAAGCAAAACTAATAAAACATTCGTTGAAATCCAGAGTAAAGAACAGACGTGTTTTATATCGTAAAGGAAAAAACTTTGAAAACAGTCACTTTATTAATTAAAGAATTAATTTTTTTTGTTGTCAAATTCTCAAAAAAGCTTGAGAATTCCACAACATAGATTCATTAAATGAAAATTATTTAATAATTTAATGAAAAAAATCATTATTTTGTTATTTATTATATTAAAAAAACTCAATTTAAAACAAGTAAGAAAATTATAGTCGGTCTAGACCGACTATACGATACCCTATACCATGCTTTAGAAACCCTATCTCTTAGGCCCAACTAACTGGACATTAAAAATAAGCAAAAACCAAATTTGAGTGGGATTTTTATTAATTTTTTTGGCTGCAGATATGAAAAAGTTCATATCGGATGCTATATCTATAAAGGGACTAGGTCCAAAAACGGACCGACCCTGATCATGTTTGTTAAAGTCTCTTGTATTTTGCAAAAATATGTACAAACAAAATTTGAGAAGAATCAGTGCAATATTTTTGTTTTTTAATAGATTTAAGTGAAGATCGGGAAGCAGCTCTATATGGGGTCAAAGGTATCATTTTTGGACTACTCATTAGTGGATGTAATGAACGCATACAAACCCAATTTGAGTAAGATCTATATGACAATTTGGATCTTATGGCAATTTATGTCGATTTCATATGGGTAATTTGTATGGGGGCTAGGTCTGAACATGGACCGATTCTCACCAATTTCAACAGCTTTCATCCCATGGCCGACAAAAGCTTATATACCAAATTTCGTCAAAATATATTCATATTTGCGACCTGCAGTTTGATTACAAGCTTTACATGGACACACAGACGGACGGACGGACGGACATTGTTAAATCAACTCAGAAAGTGATTCTGATTCGATCGGTATAATTAAAGATGGGTCTAGGTCAAATATTTTTGGTTGTTACAAACAGCAGCACAAAGTCATTATACCCAAACCACATAGTGGTATAGGGTATAAAAAATTTTTAGTTTTTCGAAAATTTTAAATAATTTTTTTTTATAATTTTATAATTTTTATAATTTAAAATTAAAAGCCAAGAAATAATTTTGTTTTTTGACAAATCTAAGTGAAGATCGGGAAGTAGTTTTATGTGGGGGATAAGAAATCTCCTATAGGCTTTATGTTTGGACTACTGATTAATGAGTGTAATAACTACAAACAAATCAAATTAGACTAAGATCTATATGATAACATAGGTGTTATGACAATTTAAGTCGATCTCGTAGGGGTCATTTGGACAGGGACTGAACATGTACCGATTTCTACCAATTCATATAGCGTTCGTTCTATGGCTGATAAAAGCTTATGTACTAAAATTTATCGACCTGTAGTTTGATTACAAGGTTTACATGGACACACAGACGGACATCGCTAACTCGACACAGATAGTGATTCGAGTCGATCGATAAAATAATAAATGGGTCTAGATCAAATATTTTTGGAAGTTGCAAACATTAGCACAACGTCATTATACCCGAACCACATAGTGGTACAGGGTATAAAAATACATGGTTTAATTTATTAAGTTAATTTTGGGCAAAACATTCTTTAATTATATGCAAAAATTCATTGACGTATTGGAAAATTCACATACTTTATTAAAAAATAAACTAATTTTTTATTAAAAAAATTCAATAATTCGTTACTTTAATAAAATAAAATATTTTCATGAAACCAAATCTTTATTTATATGAATTTAATATAAGTTATATAATAATATTAATATTTAATTTTAATTTAATGATAAATAGACATTAAGTTAATGATAAAAAATTCAATAATTTTATATAATTTTAATTTCTCAAATTTTCATGATCATTTCAATGAGAAGCTTTGGCCGGTAGATGAACTACGATGTCGAACTGGAACTCTACGAATGATTTAAATTAAACTCAAATTGTCTTGGATCCACAATTTAAAAACGTTTGTAGCTCTAATTTGTCATACATATAAAATTTACTTTTAAACAGAATTTATGTAATTGTCAGTTAAGCTGTACTTTATTTTATGTGCCCCTTAACTCTTTCAAGTTAATAAAAAAACTAAAATTTATGTTTTAAAAATGAATCATAAATTTATCCATTAAATCTATTTTAAACACTATTTTTATTTACAAAAAACGTTCTAATTTATGAACATACTGTGAAGTATAAAATGACTAAATTTAACCACAAAACCGCATACAACTCAGTGAGTTTTCATTTTGTAGCTAATAAATAAATTTTGTATAATCCATTTTAGCTCGAAATAGATAAATGAGTGAGTGCAGATAAATAAAATAACTACCTTAATGAAAATAAAATCAAAAAATATGGATTTAAGAGAAAAAAATCGCTTTGAAATCTATATAATCAGTTAACTACTGACGTTAGCCATTGGAACTTCATATTTTCATTTTTAATATCGTCACCTTATGGACTATCAGGATTTTCAAATATTTTTTTGATTTCTATTATAACTACATTCACAAAAAAATTTACGTAATTTCTTTACTTAGATTATTTGTTTATTGAAATACAACATTTCGCACCTGTACCTCTAAAGTGAGTCAACTTAAAATTTACAAATTTTTTTTTTTAATATTTATTATAAAATTTAAAAACAGTTGTTTCATTGTAAAGAATTGCGAATAATAAGTATAAAACAGTAGTTGTTTTCGCGATTTTTTCAGTGATCATCAAAAATAACAAGTTTATTGGGTGCAACTCAAAATATGTCTTTTTAGTGGATTCTACAAAAGCTGCTCTTAGAACACAAATGCCGGTTTTCTCAATGTATCGTCAAACTGGCCGTTACTTAACCAGGACATAAATTTATTGTACCGATAAACTGCCTGTTAATAATTTTGGTTTTCTCAATGTACCGACAAAAACATTATTTTCAGTTGGCAATGCCTCTCAAAATACGTATGAAAGTTGGGAGAATTATTTTCAGTTGGCAGTGCCTCTCGAAATTGATATGAAAGTTGGGAGAATAATTTATCTGTTCGATAAATAAGTAATTGGCAGATGAGGGCCGGTTAGCTTTGCGACAAAATAGAAGCAAACCAGACATTGAGAAAACCAAATTTCTTTAATCGGCAGTTTCTTGTTGGGATAAAAGATAATCGCCTATTGAGAAAACGGGCAAAAGAGGTTACAATTGTATTTTTTTTTTGCGAAAGACTACAAAAACCGATGTAAGATTCTTACAGTGGATAGATATGACAACTGTGTATCGTTTTCTGGAAAAAAGTGAAAATTGAAAAATTATGAGTTGACTCACTTTAGAGATACAGGTGCGATTTGTTTTTTTTTCTTCTTTGAAGTTAAATTGTAAGCTCTTTATTATTCAAAGGTAAGAAAATAAGATGATAATAAATCGGTTATTGAAATAAACGCTTAAAACTAGTTTTGTTGTTGTAATATTTAAAGAAATGCAAATTAACAAGAGAATATTAAAAGAATGTAATTTGAGATAAAAAGAAAATAATGGTATGATCAAATGTAAAGTGTACTGGAAAGTATATTCGCAACTTGCGCGCATACCCTTTCTTAAAAAGCTATTTTTTTATAATTTTAAACTTACTTTTCTTATAAAAACACCTTTTTCAAAATCGTAACTTTTCATAATTAAGTACCTTTTCTCTATAAAGTATCTTTTCTTCAAAAAGTATATTTTTTTTTTCAAAAAAACGTACATTTTCTTAAAAAAGTAAATTTTTCAAAAAAACAAGTAAATTTTCTTAACCCTGGAAGGTCATTCTTATTTTTATTGCGTAAAGGTCATATTTCGTCCAATCGACGACGGTGACTTTAAAAACGATAATAAAGATGACTTGCGTACGAAAACTTTTTAAAGTTGAGCTTCTTTAATTGTTCGTTTTGTATCTCGCCGAAATAAAACATAAGAGTATTGTTTTTGTATATTATATAATTATTACTTAAGATTTCACAGCACTACTTCACGTGGATTGTTTTACAAAACATTACTTAAAAAAATAATAAAATTAATAAACTTAAAATCATTAAATTCATTAAATGCGTTTGCATCTTAAAATTAATATATTAAACTATATAGGAACACGTGTTCATGAGTATCAGTCTTCAATTTATGCAAGAGGCACAAAGCTCTATTTTGTGGTCCCCACACAGGCTTTTACCACATTTTTTGCAGGATGATTTTGTCATTCTTCGTTTAAAAGACGGACAAGGAGAGCAAATTTTCCGCTTTTTGTTTTTTTTGTTCTAGGGGCACATCGTCATTGTTTTCAGTATCCTTCGGCAATATATTTGCAATATTCGCTCGCAACGATGTGCTCAAAGTTTGTGTCTCAAGTCTATCAGTCAGCTGGCTTTGAATAAGGGAAAATTGCAATTGCTTCATGAATTTTGGGCGGCTAAGAGGCTTTTTCTTTATTTGAAACATATTATGAGTGTAAATAATATTGCTGTTTATGAAAGCCATATTCAGTATGCCATAAAACTGGCACATTGGCCACCTTTTGTTTTTTTTAGAGCAGCTCATTACACTGCACATTTGGTCGAACGTATCGACACCGCCTTTTGTTTTGTTGTAGAATTCTATCATGTATGGTTTGTTCGATATTTGGTTAATTGCTCCTTCTTCATCACCCGATGAAAGTAAATACACAATTTTGTTTGGTTTTGGCTTATAAGAGAGAAGCGTTAACTGGTTGTCATAACAAAACATAGATGTGCTGCACTTTCGACCTTTAATATTTTTTAATTCTTTGGGAATTTCTTTCTTATTTGAGCGCAGAGTGCCAACTAAGTCAGCTTATATGGTTCAAATAAAAGTGATTTGGCAAGTGGAACTGATGTGAAACAATTGTTCAAGGTAAAATTTCTATTAGATCCATGGACAGTTTTTGTTAACTCCTTAACGTAATACTCACCAAGTGGCAGATTAGTTAGGTTGGAGCCTTTGCCCAAGTATGGTGAAGCATCAACCATGTACTTTGTGCCGCTATCACACATCATCACCATTTTCAATCCATATTTTGCTGGTTTGTTGGGTATATACATTCGGAAACTACACTTGCCTCCGAATGCAAGCAGTTGCTCGTCAATCGTTAAGTATGGTCCAGGAACATAACTTTCGCGACATTTCTGAATGAACATGTCCCATACTTTTCTAATAGGAGCACATTTGTCAGAAACTTGTTGCATTCGCACAGTCTTATCGTCGAAGCGAAGGCAGGACAAAAGGAACTTGAACCTGGCTTTCGTCATTGTGGATATATATTGAGCCCCAGAATAGCATCGGTCAAACAATTCGTCAGCAGATAGATGTTGGTCCTTCTTTACAGCAGTCAAGACTAATATTCCTATGAGGGCTAATATTTCTTGCGATGAAGTTTTTTTTCTTTGAGCTTCATCTGACGTGCAAAGTAAGTTTGATTTACGAACTATCTCAGCATTAGTCCACTGAACTATTTCGTCAATAATCTCTTTGGTTATAAACATTTGAAAACATTGCAGAGGGTCAGTAATATCTTTACATTGGCGCGTTGGTCCTCTTGCTTGGTGCACAATATTAAGCCCATAACGATGAGATTTTCCCTTTTGTGTAGACCACTTGTGGTTATTTTTTCCACGCAAAATAGATTTAGTGAACGGAATTATATTAGAATTGGCTTTTAAAATATTTAGAGATACATCGTCTCCATCTATACCGCCTGGATCTTCTGATGAACTTTCAGTCTCTGATGAACAATCTTCCTCTTCTATCTCTATATCAGATATGTCGTTATCATCAATTCCATCGTCCCATTCACACTCGTCGTCACACATTGAAAGAAATTTTTCGATTTCTTCGTCGGTCAATCGCACTGCAGTGCTCATTTTATATTATAGAAAACAACCAAAAATGTAACACTAGAAACACACAGTCAAAAATTCCAAAAGTTACACAAAGTTCATTCTTCGTCGTTACGACGACGCACATTACAAAAAAACAAACTTACCCGATGCGTATCAAGCTAAACAAGTGCACACACCAGGAGCATGACCACGACTAGCGCTGTACGAAAAATGAGCACAAAACAAACATAAAATAAATAAAAAAAAACACCAACATTTGAACATGCGTCGTCGATTCGACGAAGAATGACCTTCCAGGGTTAAGCAAGTAAATATTTTTCAAAAAGTAATTTAGCAAAAAAAATTACATAATCTCCAATAAACGGTACCTTTTCTTAGAAAATTATTTTTTCTTAAAAAAGTTAATTTTTTTTAAGTAAATTTTCTTTAAAAAGTAACATTTCTTTTAAAAGTACATTTTCTTAGATAAGTACATTTTCTTAGAAAAGTGCGTCTTCTAAAAAATAGCATTTATTAAAAATTGCCTATTCCTAAAAGTACAATTTATACCCTATACCAGTGCTTCTCAAACTGTGAGCCGCGGCCCCCTAGGGGGCCGTAGAACTTTTTTAATGGAGCCACAAAACATTTACGTATTTCTACATTTATGTATTTTGTCTTTAAAATATTTTTCTTTATTTCATAAATTTCTTTGAAAATGGTGTATTCCTAAATTTAAAATCGTCAAATTTGTTCAAATTAAATTTCACAGTAGGTTTACTTACACAGAAGCATATTTTTTAACTTCCTAGAATTTTATTAAATTGAAAAATTTATTTCCGCAGTAGGCTTAGTTAGTTTGCAAAAACAAGCACATTTTTAAATTTTATCTTCATTTAGTGATGTGCTTTCAACATTGACGATTTTTGTAGTTTTTTTTTTATGTAATATTAAAAAAGTTAAAAAAGTGAATATATTAAAGCAAAAAAAGTATAATTAAATATTATAAAATAATTATATTTCTTTCTATATTCAAGGTAATTATTATTATTTCTTTTAAGTAGGTGATAAATTTAACTATTATTTTCTTAAAATTTTAACGATATTAGTACGGGTTTAAAAATGGATAAGTGGCTAATAAAAATACCTAAAGAGCGAGAAAATTAAGAAAGTGTACATGAATTAATAGAACTTACATCCGAACATCTACAAGAACCAGTAGAATTATCATCTGTACCAGGAACTACTACTTCAACATCGAGATTAACAACTGGTAATAAGAGAAAAGTCGCCGCAGATAATACACCTCAATTGAAGAATCGTAAATATAATACTGATTATTTGAAATATGGATTTATTTCGTCAACATTTAATAATCTAGAAAGACCTATGTGTGTAATTTGTTTCACCCAACTATCAAATGATAGTATGAGGCCAGGAAAACTACTGCGTCATTTAACTACTTTGCACCCAGCATATCAAAGTAAGGCACTCGAATTTTTTCAAAGAAAGGCAGCAGATAAAAAGGAACAAACTGGTTCTCTTACAAAATATATAAAACTTAATGATGACCTGCTAAAAGCATCTTTCGAAGTTGCCCTATTAATTGCAAAAAACAAAAAACCTTATACGATAGGAGAAGATCTTACATTACCAGCAGTCTATTGAAGTCTATTCCTATCTCAAACGATACTATGAAAAGAAGAATTGATAGCATGGGATATAATATTAAAACCCAATTAATATCTCGTATTAAACAGAGTAACTTCTTCGCGATACAAATTGATGAATCTACTGATATAACAAATTACGCGCAGTTAATGGTTTTTGTAAGATATCAGTATAACATCCAAATTCATGACGATTTACTTTTTTGTCGGGAGCTATTAACTTCAACAAGAGTTATTGATATTTTTGTAAAAGTAGATAAGTTCTTTTCAGAGAATAAACTTGAATGGTCAACATGTGTAGGAGTGTGTACAGATGGTAAAGCAGCGATGACTGGGAGAATTTCTGGATTTAAAGCAGAAGTACAAAAAGTATCACCAGATGCGCAACATATTCACTGCGTAATACACAGAGAACATTTAGTTTTTCGACGAATGTGTTCCAAACTCAGTGAAATTTTGAGTGACATTACAACTATTGTTGATTTTGTAAAAAATCGTGCTGTAAACTCGAGATTGTTTAATATTTTATGTAAGGAGATGGGACCAGTGCATGAGGTTTTGTTATATCATACTGAAGTAATGTGGCTTTCACGTGGAAAAGTTTACGAGTTACGATTATTTCTTTTAGATAAAAAACCAGATCTTGCTACGCACTTTAGTGATGAAAGTTGGATGTATTTAGCAGATTTTTTTTGCTAAAATAAATGAATTAAATCTTTCTCTGCAGGGAAAAGAAACCAATATTTTAGTTTTGAATACAAAGCTTATTGCTTTTCAACAAAAACTTTATTCATGGTCAAACTCTATTAACGAAGGAAATATGGTAATGTTCCCATGTCTGAGCCGAAATATGAAAAAGTTTGAGAAGCACTGCCCTATACCACTATGTGGTTTGGGTATAATGACTTTGTGCTGCTGTTTGTAACTACCAAAAATATTTGACCTAGACCCATCTTTTATTATACCGATCGACTCAGAATCACTTTCTGAGGCGTTTTAGCGATGTCCGTCCGTCCGTCTGTGTGTCCATGTAAACCTTGTAATCAAACTACAGATCGCAAATATGAATATATGTTGATGAAATTTGGTATATAAGCTTTTATCGGCCAACGGTATTGAAATTGGTGAGAATCGGTCCATATTCCGACCTAGGCCCCACACAAATGACCCCAATGAAATCGACTTAATTTGCCATAAGGTCCAAATTATCATATAGATCTCAGTCAAATTGGGTTTGTGTGTGTTTATTATATCCATTACTCAGTAGTCCAAAAATAATCCCTATAAGACAATTCTAAGTCATTTTCATTTAAATCTATCACAAAACAAAAATATTGCACAGATTTTTCTCAAAAGGCACGTTTTCCGTACAGTATTAAAAAATAATATTTTTTTTACTTATTTATTTCTTAACCCTTTTCGGCGCTGTGTTGTATTTCTGCAACATACCCTTAAAACGAGTGTAAAAATATCACATATGACAATGTACCGATTTAGATCTACGTTGTAGATTGACAACAAAACATTCTAACGTTTTATTAGCCAATTAGCTTTCTATATGTCAATACTTTTTTTATATTTATTTCATTCGAGTGGCACACGCGCACGTTTCCGTTTTGCACTCTTTGAATTATTTTACGAAAATGTTTTTATTGAAGAAATACTGACATTTGGGGCTATTAAAATTTGTGTGAATGAAAGGTAGTAGAATATATTTCAATAATCAATTATATATTTTTCTGTAAAGCAAATTTACTTTATTTTATATACCGATCTTTGTTTGTTGCGTATATGCAACATTGTGTTACGATGTAATTTTTTTTACCATTTTTTATCCAATGTCAATGATTTGTTCTTAGTATCAGAAAGAGTGGTAAATTGCAAATTCTGAGAAAGATAGTGAAGATGGTCTTGATTTTTCTGACGACGACGATGCCGTCGATCCGACGTTCAACTTAGAGGTGAATGGGGATAAAAGCCCTGATGAGAAATAAGGGGTATCACCTGACTTGATAAATGAACTTGTATCCAACGATAATCTATCTACTGCATGCACCTCCAGGCAAAACGTTAGTACTGCAACGGATTCATGTCCTGTTGCCGCTTCTCCTAGTACTACCACTGAACTATCTCCAAAATTATCTAATCTCGTGCCTACACACAGAAAAAAGATTAGTTGGAATTCGGTTACAACTAGAAAAATTTGTTAAAGTAATTAGAACTTTTATTGTAATACTTGAATGTTTAAAAATAAAATAGATATTCTATTAAAACTATCGCATAATTACAATCCATTTAGAATTAATAAATCTACAACAACAGTATTAGTTACGTTTACCAATCAATGTCTTTATGTAAATTTCTAAACTAATTTAATTGAGGCAACCTAATAAAACAAAGAATAACATGCTTCAGTACTAAATATTGGCGACTGCAACTACTTATTCTATTATAACAATATATTTTAAACCGAAAATAATTGGTTAGAGTACTACATATAAAATTTGTATTAAGAATGGTTTATCGGTTGTAACAAAAGAAACATCAATTTTTAAGCTCTTTTGGTATTTCTAACCGAAAGGAAACTCTATGAATCAATTTCTGTTGTAAATACAAAAAAAAAAAGATAAGAATATGTTTAGGTAGACCGAATTGTTGATTTAATTTGTCATATGTCAAATAAAATAAAATAAAAAAATAATAATGTATATTGTGATAGTTTATGTAATATTATAATTGAAAATCATAAAATGTTAAAAAGTGCAAAATTATATGAAAAAATGGATAACAGAATGGCCAGCAAGAAATACTGTTTATTATGGAACCTGAAGATGTTATCCAGTTCCCATGACTTGTGTGTTTTTCTTTGTATATATGGTTATAATTTAGAATACCAATGTGCCATTCAGGAGCGCACTATCATTCCCTGCGTTAAAGATATATATATAGAGATGCCCAGAACGCTGTCGCGTAGATATAAATATAAGGTACTTAATTTTGGATTGCCATATTGCAATTAATAAATATTTCCCTTCGCTATTGTAAGGCATTTATTTCGGCAGCAACTCGTGATTTAGCAACACAAATCGTCAAGTATATGAAAATTCCTCCTACGTCAGTATTAACGGTACAAATGTTTGTGAGGATATACACAACCTGAAACCTTACTATCACGTTGTCATCAGCACAAGGAGCTGACCAAATCCAAGATGTGTTCAAGATGCTTACCACTGCTTCTTTTTCCGGTTAGAAGGTAACAAAGGCAGTCGTTGTTGCAAAGTCGATCAATTGACGTGGAGGTTGTTGTAAGATTGGGTAAGTAATGGGTTTGTGCTGATATTTGTGCTAAGAATATATTTGGCTGTATCTAGCTTTTATATTGTCTACTGACGATACATAATCAGTTATCCATCACCTGTAATATCCATCACCGAAGATATGTTTAAATTTGTAAACGAGTTAGGTTCAAATGAAGCTATTACTATTATTATGAGCTCTTCGTTTGTTCGTCTCCAGAGTTCAATGTTGGTGATAATGTTTAGGCCAACATCATGCTTCCGCATTTAAGCATTTAACATATTTTATGCGTTAGTCTTATACTACAAAGTGGTTATCAGTACTGTTATTTATATGCATTCCATGTGTTTTGGCAATATTTGCATTCAGCCAACTCTATTGGCCAACGCGACCAAATCATTTACTTTGCCCTGCATATCGTTAAACTTGTGCGATTTGAGACAAATACCGCCAGCAAATTCCAAATCTTCTAGATGGTTTTAAAGATCCCAGACAGTACCCCTTCTTTTACTGCATACTTGTATCATAACCTCGTCGAAAAAACGGCGAACAATAATGAAGATAGAGGGCAACCTTGTTTTACTGGAGCATTTCTCATGAAAGATTCGCTGATAATGTCATTTGTGTAACTTGCAGTGTGGTATTGTTGTACATAGCTTTAATCAAATTTATCAATTTTGTTGGTACATCTTTTGCTTTTAATGTATCCCATAGTGCAGTACCTTTTATCAAGTCAAAAGCTTTTCTAAGGTCTATTAATTCTAAATAAAGCGGTGTTTGCCGCTTGACCGATCGATAGTCCGCATTAATGTGTAAAAAATTGGATGTAATATGTATTACATAAATCAGTAAATCTCTTTGGAATATATAGATTTCATTTTTACCTAGTCCCCATATTATATTCACATCCATTATAAATCTAGATATTTCTCTAGGTAGCAATAACTACTATTTGCCTGCCCTTAGGATCTAACCATTTTTTAACCTAAAACCAAATTACAAATGGACACAGCGTTGATAATAATATTTATTTAATAATAATATTTTTATTTATTATTAATAATAGTAATATTTATTCTTTTAGAAATGTTAGCAGAATTTTGAGACATCCGACGAATATGATGATGCGAGTATGATTTTAAATTGGTGAAAATCCATTTTATCATTTAGGATAGCTATTTATTTTTTTTATCTTATCACACATATTTTATTTAGTTTAATGTAAAAATTATTTAAAAACAAATAAATAATAATACAAATTTTTGTGTTTTTTTTTCATATGTCGTATTAGTAAAAATTCCGATTAATGGTTTTAACAATCAATAATTAAAATTAATAATTCCATTGTATCAACTAAATTTCACTATTCATACAATAGAATTTATATATAATTTCAATTGTCTTTACCATTTCACGGTAATATGTATTATACAATTCAGTAATTACAACAGAAATATTTGATAGTACACGTGACTACCAAAATTCGATTGGCAACAAATTCGGTTGCTACGACGAATCCGTTTTCTGTGTGTAGGACTAAGATTATAGGGAAAACGAAAAGCCTAAGCTTAAACGAGGACAATGTTTTCATATTACATCCAGAGATTTTTTGCCTCGATACTCCATTTGAAGTGTTTTCCCATCGACCTTATAAGGGATCAGATTAATTTATACTCTGTTCAAAAGGATGCCAATAAGCCTATAAATGTATCCGAACAAGAGATGCGTCAATTCATTGGTATCGTTTATTTCATGTCGGTAGCATATATGTCAAATTTAAAAATGTATTAGTCTGAAAACATTAGCTTTGCGCCGGGGCGAGAAACATTGTCGTCGAAAAAATTTGAATTGCTTAGGCAGTTAGTTAGTTCACTTCAACAAAAATAGTAAAATGCTGCCATATGATCATGTTGATCCCGATCGGTTGTTTAAAATTCGGCCATAATACTGGAACTCAACAACAACTTCAAAAAAGTTCCATTGTGTTCCACAAAAGCTAGAAGTGTATTGAAACAGCATTTACCAGATAAACCTCATAAATAGGGATTCAAACTATTTCTTATATGTGGAGAAAAATTTGAAGTTCATGGCTTTTATATAGGAGAATAAGGCGGAAAAGGGTAGTACAAGCAAAACCATCAACTTAGCAAAATTTAGAATACAAATAGCTGAGACGTTATGCAAATATAAATCAATTGACCGTACAAAGTGAGGAAGTGATGTTGAGTGTCTCATCCAAAACAAAAAGAAGAAAGTCTGGTTCAAATCTTTACCTCAATTTTCCAGACTGTAAAGGTTATAGGCAAACATTGTGCGTATTATTTGTTTTACAATAAGAAGCATAAATGTTTTAACAATTTGCACATTACTTAAGTTCAACTTCAATCATTAAGATCTATTGCTGCAATGATGCTTTTCTGCAACACATAATTTTTTATAAAAATAATATTGAAATTTAAAAAAAAAAAATTTTAATTTTTCCATTAATAACAACCTATATACCACCTAATAACAATAAAACTACCAAAATTGGCGTTCTTGCGCCGTAAAGGGTTAAAAATTACATTTTCTGACGTGTTTTTATTATTAGTACCTTTTCTTTGAAAAGTTCTTTCGTTAAATTTCAATGAACATCGTTACCTTACAACTTACTGCTATCACCTTAACCTGCCGTTTAAATCATATCGCAATTTTGTAATTAAAGTTTAACGTGTGTTTGACGACCTTTGTAATCAGGTCAGTAGGTATTCACATTTTATTGCATAAGCAGCGTTGCCAGACTAGGGGGAAATAATGTGTTTTATAAATTTTATAAAAACTTTTTTAAAAAAACTTTCACGATTGTGTTAACTAAAAATATATTATCCCAACTAAAATAGTAAATCGCTAAATTGAATACCAAACCAAAATGATATTTGTGAAAAACTAAAGCAAATATCTGGCAAGCAAGTCTATGTATAAGTACTTTAAATTTTTTATTTATGTACTGCTACTCGTCGTTCTAGCGGTTTTAGTCTTTTGTCATATGAAACTATTTGGCAGTTGATATTTTCTACTAGTTTTTCTAAATTTGAGTGTATGTTTTCATTGCCAGTAATATGAAATTGTATAAACAGGATGTGGTCAAATTTAAATGGTTGTATCAAGTTTTAGATAATCAGAGATTGTAATAAAGAATCTCTAATATTCTCCATGTACATATGTATATATATATATATATAGATAAATTTGTTGAACATGAGAATGGCCTTTATATATTGTACTGTGGATAAATACACTGTATAGAAAGTGCTTTAATTTTATTTCAATAAAGTCCGCAATATTATGCTCAATGCCTGTAATTTAGAAAATATTATCCTTTTATGGTAATGCTAAACGTACGCTCATATGCAGCAATGACATCACAAGTTTAAATATTACAACACTTAAATGTACACGTACTGAACGATTTATAACTAAGCAGAAAACGTTGTCATATTTGTGGGTATTGAACATAAATTCAACCATATAAAAACCAAAGTTGGCATCATAAAGGTTAAATTGTTGTTAAATGGTTAAATGTTAAACATATTAAAATTTGGCAATGAACTGCACAACTATTCTAGTAACATTTCCATGGACAGTAGCTATTCCCAATAAGAAGACAGAGATTTTTACTTGCATTTTTACTGTACTTGCATTTCTGTATAATGCATCTTTAATTCTTGATATCCGTGGTCGCTAGTAGCGTAAATATAGTTTGTGAACACGATAAGACAGAATTCTATTCAAAATACTACCTTCTATCTACTACATAGTTCTATTTCTCGCTGTATAGGATTTTGCAGACCACAGATTAAACGCAGAATTCAGACTACTAGCAATCATCCAAATCATATCACACTTGGAATTCAGACGTTAATAATCATCCCATTCATGTGTAGAAAAAATTTCACACAGATAGTTTTCATTACTTTTTTAGATTGTGAAATCTTATTAAAAATATATTAATCCCACTAATTATGGCACCTACTGTTAATGTATTTGCTTTCTATTATTTTTTTTACGGTTTTGAAATGAAACTAGAGCAAATAGAAAAGTGAAATAAATTATAAATTAGATCACCATTTAGTTTATTTATGGGTCAAATGTTTGATATTTTTGGCATAATTTCGAAACGTCGCGGTCAGGTCAAAGCAGCATAAATAAGTACACACGAAAAAGATACATAGCCAATACAAAAATTCTTGCAGTTTAAATTAAATTATTATATTTTAGAAATTTCTGAAAAATCTATAATATTAATAGGCTAGGCGATTTCTTGTGCCCAATGTTATGTTCTACCGTTTTATCCCGATTTTGGCCAAGCGTACATTATTTGAAAAGTATTTATTTTTAGCTGCTTTCCAGATTTACAAATTTTTAAATTTTTTCTTTTATTTTGAGTAAATTGCATTTAAAGTTGCTACTAACACATACAAAAAATTATACATATGATATGTATGTGTTTATTAAATTTGTTAATGAGTTTGTTATCTTCATTCACAATAATAATAAACCAAAAAATGTTGGTTTGCGAATTGGCTAAGTTGAAAAATAAAGTTGCCTAGAAATAGCAATCGAATTTTGAGCGCTGGAATCTGCTAGTAGTACTTTAATACTAGACTTTTTAAAAAACATATTCAAAAAACTATATAAAATTTTGAAATATGTCTGTAGTGATAATGTAACGAAATAACTATAAAATTAAAAGTATTTCTTTAAGAAAAATTTTTGAAATAGCTAAAAGCTGTAGTAAAACTTTTTAAAATTTTATAAATTCCTGTAGGAAAAAATTTAATTCTCAAAAATAAAGTCTTGAAAATTTTTAATTTTACTACTCAAAAAATAAAACAACAATTTTGTTTAGTTATTTTCTCAACTTCATTATTATGATTCCTTATAGAAATTTATTCAATACTGCTTTGAAAATGACTTAAATTTATGTAGATATTTTAAGTTTCGTTCTCTTAGAAATACGAGGGTTGCTACATGTATTCGGAGATATGGCAACACCAGTCAAGATACGAAAATCTAACAAGAACGTCGTAAAGTTTGACAAACAAAATCGGAAGAATTTTCATGTGATATTTTTTTTTTTTTTTGTAATTTTAAACTTGAATTTACTACACAATTCTGCGATGAAAAAAACGATTCGACTTTTGGTCGATATTGCATAATTTGAGAATATTTAAAAACAAAAATCTCAAAGCCGGCTTACACAAGTGACTCTTTGAGCAATCAAAATGTTGAATAGATACATCACCCGCCATACAGCCCACAGAAGTGGCACCCCATTACTTCAGTTTATTTCCGGACATCAAAAATAAATTGCAAAGTCAATGCGATTTCATGGCTGAAAAAGTGGTTCATACGTTTAAACGCATGTTTTTAAGTTACCTCGGTCGAATTGGATATTTGTTTTTCTCACAACGGTGTCAAAAATAATCAATATTCTATAAATTTTTTTTGAAGACAATTAGTTACTTTTACTTGTTCTTTATTTTCAAAACACAAGTACAAACCCTCGTATTTATGTATGCAAAATGTAAGCAGTTATAATAATTCATAAAAACCACGTAGTAAATTAAGCTTTTAACTTCTTTTTTTTAAGAAATCTATGACACCTTAAACAAAACTTACTGCCACATACCACCAAGACCTAAGAACGAATGAAAAACTCACATAATTCATAACAATTCCAACTTTTATGAAAGAATTATGTTCTCAACCAGATATTAGGTCACATTGTTAAACGGAATAAAAAACGATGTGAACAGAAAAAAGTGGCAACGAAATAGAAAAATAAAAGACATATCTTGAAAAGGAAAAAGAAAAAGTAAATGTCGGCAAAGGAATTCTAGTGTAAAAAAATTAGAAGTCAATCTAAAACGGTCTTCTTGAAAGCTAAATTGTTAAAAATGTAAAAATTTGTATATTTTCTTTAAAAAAACTGTCTTTTCAAAAAAAATGTATCATTTCTTAAAAAGTGAATTTTCTTCAAAGAGTGCCTTTTCTTAAAAAGTTAATTTTCTAAAAAATTCATTTTCTTAAACAAGTATTTTTTTAAAGTACGCAATAAAAGTAGATTTTGAATATTTGTTTATTTATTTGTTGGTTTTTTTTCAATATTAGAACCTTAATAATATATTTCTTTTGTGGTTCAATTGGGATTATATAAGTAATATCATTATTAAGAATCAATGAATAAATAGATAATTTTTTAATGGAAAAGTAAAAGAAATAACAGTAAATTAACAAAATAATAAAGTTAATTAATGAGCTGGCTGTATAGTTTTGAGAAGAGAGAAAGAATGAAAGAGAAATCGAAAAAAAATAAAATTAGTGATATGTTTTTTTAAAAAAGAGCTACTTGTTGGAAGTTATATATTCAAAGAAGGTTTTCTTGAAATTTTTTACTCCCGATATAAGTTTTATGTTCATGGGAAGGGCATTTCATAGCTTAATTGCTTTAATGAAAAAATTTTCGTTAACGAAAGATTTTCTCTAAAAAAGTAAGTTTTCTTTGAAAAACTAGCTTTTCTGAAAAAAGTACCTTTTTTAATGGTAATTCTTATAAAATATATTTACTTAAAAAATACCTTTTCTTAAAAAGGTGGGAACTTTATTTCTTAAAATTTTCACAAAAAATTACCTTTTTCTAAAAAAGTAAATTTTCTTAAGAAGAATCGTTTCTTAATAGGAACCTCATCTTTAAAAAGTTCATTATTTAAGAAAAATTTACTTAAAAAACACATTTTCTAAAAACCAACATCTTTTTAAGTTTTAAATAAAATAAATTAAAACAAAATTTATTCCATCTCCACTCTGCGTTTCGTTGATGGTTTTACAACTTCATCAGGAGTGCATAAAATTTTTTTTTATTATTAATTTGATTAATCCAAACTTATTTATATTGTCAGGTTATTATTATTTAAAAAATTTAAAGATAAAAAACTGGACATCACAACACAAATTTAATAAAAATAAATAAATTAATAAAAGTAAATAATCAAAATAAGTAAATATAAAAAAATCACAGTTTTAAACTTAACGACTAATATCACAGAACTAATATTTTAGTAATTTCAATTGAATATTGCAGCTTAGTGTTATCTTTATCTTCTTTGTTGTTTTGTTTATTATTTATTTTTTTTTTATTATTGATTATTTACTTTTATTAATTTATTTAATTTTATTAAATTTGTGTCGTGATGTTCAGTTTTTTATCTTTAAATTTTTTTAAATAATAAAAACCTGACAATATAAGTTTGGATTAATCAAATTAACAAAAAAAAATTTTTTTTATACACTCCTGATAAGTTAAAAAACCGTCAACGAAGCGTAGAGTGGAGATGAAATAAATTTTGTTTTAATTTATATTATTTAAAACATATAACCTGACCATCGTAGCCCAAAAGAAATAACATAAATTCAAGATAACTGGTCATAAAACAATTCAATAACGTAAATAAGAAGCATTTCTTAAAAAAATAGCTTTCAAAAAAATATTTATTTTTTTTTAGTATAAGTGTTGCTTTTGAAGTCTCTAAAAAAAACCTTATCTTAAAAAAAGCATAATTTCTGGAAAAAAAAGTAACTTTTCTCAGAAAAGTAAATAAATAAAACACCTTTTTTAAAAGGTTTCATTATTAATTAGTAACTTTTTAATAAAAAGTATTTTTATTTTAAAATATTTTTTAGTCGCTTATTACAAAACTGACTTAAAAAAAATTACTTTTGTTCAGTAAATTTTAAAAAGCCACGTTTTCTTATAAAACGAATTTCAAATATAACTTTTCTTAAACTGTACCCCTTTTTAAAAAGTACATTTTTGTTAATTACGTACCTTTTCTCAAAAAAAGTATTCTATTCTATAATAATAGGCAAGGCGATTTCTTGCGACCGATATAACATTGTCAGTTTTACCCCGACTTTGACCAACCACACCTCATTTGAAAGGAATTTCTTTTTAGCTGTTCACCAGATTTACAGATTTTTACATTTTAAATATTTTTGGAGTAAAATGCATTTAATGTTTCTACTAACACATACATAAAATTATACAATGCTGTATTTGTGTTTATTAAATTTGCTAATGTATTTGCAAACATTATATATGGAAAGCCCTGTCGTGAATTGAAAAATTATTTTGGACATAAACCAATAACGACAATAACGCAATCAATATTTAAAAATTGTTGAATTGTGAATTAGCTAAAATTGATTAGACATTATAGACAAATTTATTAAATTTCAAAATAAAATTTCGTAGATTTTGCATCCGAATTTCGAGGACTGGGCTCTGCTAGTCACTTCACGATAATTCCAGTTCCTGATTGTTGTGCATTCGTCAAATTATGCTAACGCTTATCCTTATCGTCGAGTTTGTGTCGAATTTAATCAACTTTATAATATCATTGACTTCAAAAAAGCTTAGATTTTATTAGAGTTTAGCTTTTATCTAAACAATATATAATTAATTTTTATTTTTAGTAATTAATTATTATTTATTAAATTTATAATTATAACTTATAAAACTAATACAGATTATTGAGCAAAGCTACAAAAGCTATCAGTTCGCTAAAAAGTTAAAAAGTACTACTTTTTAAAAAAAGCTGATTTTTTTTAAGGGTACCCTTACTAAAAAACTAAAAATGTACAATTTCTCAATTATATATAAAAAATATTTTTTTTTAATATTTCGTTTTAGTCTCTTTAAGAAAAGATAAAAAAAGTATGATACATTTTCTTTATATACCTTTTCTTGAATAAATTATCATCTCTGAAATAAGTGATTTTTCTCAAGAAACTACATTTTCTTAAAAAACTACCTATTCTTAAAAAAGCACCATGACTTAAAAACGTACATTTTAAAAAAAAGTGCCTTTTCAAAAAAAAAAAAAAAAAAAAAGTAAAAATATACAGAATTTCTTAGCAAAGTGCCTTTTTTAATAAAAAGTATTTCTCCAAAGTATTTCTTTTGTCTTATTTAAAAAAAATTAAAAATAGTACCATTTCTTAAAAATAGTATTTTTTCTGAAAAATTTTATTTTTCTCAAGAAAGGGTATTTCTGAAAAAAGGCACTTTTTCTTAAAAAATGAATTTTCTTAAAAAAGTACCTCTTCCTGAAAAAATACCTTTTCCTTAAAAGTAACTGATATTAAAAATTATCTTTTATTAAAAACGTAAGGTACGTTTTAAAAAATTAGTCTTTTAAAATAGAGCTTTCTCCTAAAAATTTGAGTTTTTTTAAAAAAGTATTTTTTCTTCTAAAGTAAGTACATTTTTAGAAAGTACATTTTCGTAAAAAGGTAGATTTTCTTAAAAATCAAAATTATCTTATATCGATCGATTTTACAAAAAGTTAAGTTACTAAGTATTTTTGGTGATTCCAAACATCACCACCAACTAATTGTACCTGAGTACATTGCGTACTTGATGCCGTCGAAATATAAAAAAATTATCACATCTTGTAGGGTATTAAATTAAAAAAAAAAATCAAAATACTAAAAGACAACAGACATAAACCATTGAAATCCAATGAATGAAAACAATAGTCGAAAATAAACACACGCAAAGCCCGTTACTTAAAAAAATGCAAAAAAGTATTCCAAAGACAAGTTACCCATAAGATAACCAACAAACAGGAAAAATAGCAAAAAAAAAAAAAGCATCAAAACTGTCATTGAATTTAAGGAAGATATATAACCCTGGATAGAACTAGAGGCAAAGAAAAACTACCAAAAAAAAAAAAAAAAAGAACTGTGTCCAAATAACAAGAATAATAGGAATCTATGAATACTCTTATATCGTAAGTGAAACGAAAAACTTCTCAAATTTTTAATGCATTTTAAAAGTTAGCATTTACGTGTGAAGTAGCTGGTATTCCATTTTTGTCTTTTGGAAAAATTTAAACGTGACTTATAACGGAAATGGAAGGAAAAAACTACTAAAAATGAGCATTTAAATTAAAAAAGTTTTAAACAAAACGCTGAAAATAAAAAAAATAAATAACAAAACCAAATTTTACTTTTGAACTAATGAGTGGAAAATTTTATTGTAAAGAATTTGAGTTATGACTTTAATTGGCCAAATAATTGAGAAGAAAAAAATGCAAAAAAACGGAAGCCTACATCAAACTTTTGTAAGCAATACTGGATGAGGATGAGGACATGGACAAACAATTATTCCCAAAATTAAAGTGTTGCAGCCAAATTATACACATATTTAATATATATATATATATATATATATATATATATATATATATATATATATATATATAATTTTCCATAGTCTCCTTAAGCCATTTTCTTCTTTAAATATATTTTTCTTTCTTAACTGCTTTGTTTTGGCAACAACAAAAGACTTCAAAAATTTTGTTATTTGCTTCAAATTAAATTTTTATTTAATACCATACAAAGCAGAAATCAAATCATTTATCAATGCGCTTAGAAACAGTAAGAAAGAAAAACTCAACGATTCGAACTGGCACAAACTGGTGTTCACTGCTATTCCAGTTGGATTAAATTAGCTCAAGTGGAAAATCTAATTTTCGTATGTTGTTTTACCTTTTTATTATTGTTGATGTTTAGTTCTTTAGTTATGCTCTTCTAAAAAGATTTAAGAAAAATAGCACAAATAAAATAATATTAAATTTTACAAAATTGTTTTCTGTGCTATGAGTATTTTACATAAATTGAACATAAAATTTAGGAAAACCTTTTAAATGAAATAAGGATTTTTATCTCGTTTGTTTATGTTGCCAATATAAATATGTTTGTAGTTAGGTTGTAAGGCTGTAAATTGCATGGTAGTTGCCCAAGGATAAAATAATAAAGGAAAAGGGAAAAAATTAAAAAATTAAAAAATCAAAATAAAAAATATGTTCCATACAAAGGTCTTGTCCATTTGCTTTTAAAAGTAAAATCAATTATTAAAATGAGTTATTAAAAATAATAGAACGATTACATATGTTACTTAACAATGATTGTTCGGTCGTCTCAAAATTAATTTAGGTAGTCCGTCCGTCCGTCTGTCGCTTTGGCTGGAAAAATAAGCAATTTGGTGGAAAATGTGAAAGTAGTGAGTGTTGTAATAGTTCAAATGAAATTCCAAATCCCTTTTCAAATTTCTCTGTTTATTGCATTCTTTTTTATTTCTTTATTTTGAACATAAAATCTATGTTGCCTTCATCATGCTTACATATTCCGTGATATAATCGGATATATCTCTTTTAAGCGAAACTTGTGCAAGTGCTAAGTCATGTTTTTATATTATGCTCTCTGTAGAACAAAAGCAAAATTTGTATCATCCTCTTTATGAGTGATTTCAGGCCAAACCGAATAACCTTTTGAAATCACCATTTTTTTTCTTAAAAAATATGGCAAATGTGTTTAACTTCTGAAAATATGGAACATATGTTTAAGGAAAAAAATATCCAAAAAACTTATTAAAAAATTCTCGAAAAAATTAAAAACCCATCGACAGGAAAAAAAACTATATGGATGTTATAAAAAACCTGTTTCACAAACATTAATTTTAGCTTGATTTAAAGGTTTTTATTTAATGTAATTTATGTAATCATAAAAAATTTAGTGTCAATAAGTTTTCATTACTTTTTTTTTAATTTACAACATTCGCTTGTGTACTTCACAATCAGCCCACCTGTATAAAATTTAAAAAAGTGCAGTTCTATTCTTACATATTTTCTTAAGATATCCTGTAAATTTCTGGTCGGAAAACCGTTGAGTTCTATTTCAACGAATTTCTAAACAGCCGTACGTACCACAAAACAGTCGATTTTCTATGGCTTCATGTGTATAATATGATTTTTGTACTGTTTATGAACATTGTTTGACTTATTATTGACACCGAAATAAACAAAAAGAGATTTATTTAGAAAATTGTACAATCTTTCAGGATATCTTAGGAATATCCTTACGAGTATCTTTACGAATATAACTGAATATTCTTATAAATTTTATACTGGTGGGCTGATTGGTAAATACACAAAATAATGTTATAAACAAAAAAAAGGAATGAAAATGTGTTATAAAAACTTAAAAAAAAAAAAAATAAAAATTTAAATAAATAAATAATAAATAAGTAGAGCCATAAACATTTAAAGCGAGCATATAATCCTTAAATTCCAACACACATGTTTAATATTTTCAGAAGTAGAAAATTTACTTTCGAATTACTTATATTAATTAATATGGTTTAAACATTAAACTTCTGCACAAATAAATTAAATGATTTAAGAAAATCTATTAAATCAAGAGAAAATTATTTTATTTAGTTTTTAAGAAACTCAAATAACCTTATTTTTTTATTCTGATTTTAATGACAAAAGTAAATCCCTTTATAAAGAGTGTTATGTGTTTATTGGCATGTTTATACATTCTAATAATACTTTCTAAAGTAATGATGAGGATAATGATTTCCATGAATGAATTAACTACAATTAAGTTCAATTGATATGTTCTTTTTTTGTCTGGTAATGGAACTGTCAGTCATTGTTAAGGAAGCAACCCTTTTTGTGACCGTTATTACAATCAATCTGTCATTAAATGTAGAAAGTGTTCTATTGTTTTGACAACAGCTTTTAGAAAACTTGTTAATAACTCTTAAATTGTCGTTTTAGTCATATAATTATGCTACTGGCATTCAACGGCATTCAATAACACTTTTTAAACAAAAAACTGGCTTAAAAGGATATAATGATATCGAGCCATGACCGCGAAAATAGCTTAACTGCCCAAATCAAGATGTTCAAGAAGAAAGGTTTTTGTTTAACTTAACTTCATTTCTAGTATAAAAATGCCCCAAAAATGTGCACTGAATCTATAAAATTTTGATATAGAATTGAAATGCTTATAAATTATCGATGTTCGCAAAACACGAAAACCGATCAAAGGTAATCATTTAAGAAAAACGTACTTTCTTAAGAAGAGGTGCTTTTTAATACAAAGGTACTTTTTTAATAAAATTCACTTTTTTAAGAAAAGGTACTTTTTTCAGAATGGTACTTTTTTGAGAAAAGTTGTTTTTTTTTTAAGTTACTGTTTCAAAAAAAATAACTTTTTACGAAAAAGGTTTTTTAAGGATACATTTTTTAAGGGAGAGGAATGTTTTTTTCAAAAGGTACTTTTTTAAGAAAATGTCCATTTTTAAGAAAATTTACTTCTTTAAGAAAGTGTACTATTTCAAGAAAATACACTTCTTCAGAATGGATAACTTTTAAAGAAAAGGTAATTTTTAAGAAAATGTATTTTTTTAAGAAAAGGTATTTACTTCGAAAAGTTACTTTTTCTACAAAAGGTACTTTATACTTTTTTCTTTAAGAAATATATAATTTCAGAATAAAAACTTTTTTAAGAAAAAGTACTTTTGTAAGATATTTAAGGTATATTTTAAAATAAAAAGGTAATTTTTTGAGTATTTTTTAGGAGAAGTTACCTTTCTAGAAAAGATACCTTTTGGTAATACGTAATTTTAAAATATTTTTTTAAAGCACTTTTTTAAGAAAATGTAAGTTTTAATGGGAAGATGTTTTTTAGAAAATAAATTTTTTTAAAAGCGCTTTTTTAAAAAAATTTGTTTCTTTTTTAAGAAAAGGATATTTTTTAGAAAAGGCACCATTTTTTAAATATGTACCTTTGTAAAAAAAGTATACTTTTATGGAATATTCTTTTTATTGGAAAAAGTACTTTTTTTTTATTAAAATTTACTTTTTTAAGAAAAGGTACTTTTCTAAAAAAATTTACTTTTTAGGAATTTCTAATTTTTTAAGAAAAGGTACTTATTTAAGATACTGTACTTTCCTAAGAAAAGGCATTTTTTTGAAAAATTTATTTTTTGAGGAAGAGGTACTTTCCTAAGAACTTTGTTTTTTTAAGTGTGCTTTTTCTTCTTAATACGTGCTTTTTTAAAAAATGTGTTTTTTAAGAAGAGGTCCTTTTTAAGTGTAGTCACCTGTTTTTAAAAAAAAAATCACTTTTTTTAGAAAAATTTACTTTTCTACTTTTCTTTTTTAAGAAATGTACTTTTTAAAGAAAAAGTAATTTTGTTAAGAAAATTTAATATTTGAAGAAAAAGTACTTTTTTAAGAAAAATAACTTATTTAAGACTAGGTACTTTCCTAAGAAAATGTATGTTTTTGAGGAAAAGGTATTATTTGAAAAAAATGGATTCTTCCACGAAATTGTATTTTTTTTTTTGAAAAACGTACTTTTTAAGAAAATAACTTTTTTTAACTTTTTTTTAGAAAGGTACTTTTAAAAAAAGGATCCTCCTCTTTAAAAAAATTGTTTTTTTAAGTAAACAAAGTGAACAAAAATTTACTTTTTTAAGAAAGGTACTGTTTTAAGAAATGGTACTTTTTTAGATACTTTTCTACAGATACTTTTCTACGAAAATGTACTTTTTAGGGAAAGGTACTTTAAAAAAATATTCTTTTTTAACAAAAATAATATTTTATTTTAATAAAATAAAATAGTACTTATGTAAGAATATTCTTTTTTCAACTTTTCCAATTGCGTCTAATTTAAGGACCCTAGTGATATCAGTTTAATGTTAGACAGAATAAGTGAACCAATCCCTTCGTTTACTTCATCTTTCAGGTCAGCACAACAGAGAGAAAACACTTTTAATTATACAGATTGAAATATCTTTCTTACTCAGATTGAAAACAAACTATCGTACAAATAGTGAAGAATAGATTATCTTTGTTCATGTTTCGCCTCGCTTTAATATTCACATACATTTCTCTTATTGTTTTGCTTAAAGTCTTTTCAACAACAAAAGAATAAAATAAAGAAGCCCTAGAAAAACTTAATCAACTAAATGCACATTTTCATTTTGCACTTGGATGAAATCCATTTTGTTTTACTTTCCATACGGTTTTCTGTTATAGAAGCATTTTCAATTAAAACACTAAACTGGAATTTAAATGCATTATGTGGATACAATTTGACAGTGACGATTTTGTGTAATGAGTACGGAGAAAAAAAACTTTTTGGAAATAAATCTTTAAAATGTCATTTCAAAAAGAGAATTTCAACTTAAACATGACTTAAACCTTAATTTAAATTGAATGATTTATTGTTGTTTTTATCACCTTCCATTATCAATAACAAAAACGAATAACAACTGCAGCATATTTTTTTAAACTTCAAACGCGTTTGAAGATATTTTGTCTAATGTTAAACTTTCGTGATAATTTATGGCTTAAAAAAATAAGTGCAAAATTGCAACGCTTGATTATTTATCTTCTTCTAAGTATAGAGAGTAGAAAGTAAAATCCTGAGGGTAAAATATAATAAATACAACAAATAGTTTTACCTTAGAAACTATCATATAGACAAAAAATTCAGTTCTGTTCTTTTAAATTGGATGCACTAAAATGGTGTATTTAATGAATAAAAAGTTTATATGTTTTAATGTTGTGAGGTAATACATTAATGGTATTAAATTTATATTTTATGTCCTCCAACCACAGAGTAAAGGATATTATGTTATGTTTTTTATATTTATGTTTCTAATATTTTTGTGACCTTTAACATTAACTAATATTTAACTAACCCACGTAAGTAAGAAGGATAAAGTCAGCCTAGGCCAACTAAAATTTACATTTTGGTTTTTAGGTAAACGTTCTACGGACTAAGAAAGTTTAATAACAAACTTTATACAGGAATGAGGTTATTAGTGGACATAGAAAATAAGATTATCGCTTGGATAAAAAGTTTCCGTCTACGGGCAAAGAGGTATTTGACAAAAAAAAAAAAAACGGCCCAAAATTATTTAAAGTGTTTTTTTTTTAATAAAAAGCCCGGCTTTGTATTTTTGAATAAATAATATGTTTTAATTTCTGATGTGGTGAAATTTGTGATAATTTCAGGACTTTTGAGCCCATCCCCACCGAGTTTCTAGGAAAATTAAATTTATTTTCTAAATTTGATTTTAAATTTATTTTCTAAATTTTATTTTTAGTTTATATTTTGGAACTGCTTTTGACATTAACGGTAATCAGGAAATTTTCATGGTTTAATTTCTGATGTGGTGAAATTTGTGATAATTTCAGGACTTTTGAGCCCCTCCCCACCGAGTTTCTAAGAAACTTAAATTTATTTTCTAAATTTGATGTTAAATTTATTTTCTAAATTTTATTTTTAGTTTAAATTTTGCAACTGCTTTTGATATTAATGGTAATCAGGAAATTTTCAGTGGAATAAATGCAGCGAAATCGTTTATTGCTTTAAGTTCAAGCGGAAAACCAAGGTGGTTTTGAAACGCTTCTAGGTCAAATTATTTTAATTTTATTTTTGTTGAGAAATTGGGTGAAAGTACTAGGCCAGTAGAGTTCCAAAGTGGTGGTTTGCTTAGTTTTTCAGCTACAACTCAAGAACCATTGATGAATTCTCATTTCATTCTCAAAAATTACATCTAAGGCTTAAGTAATTTGTATTTTCCATGTAAAAAATTAAAAAATAAATATTTTATTTAATATTATAATATCATACGTATATATGTATCTCTACTACATACTTTACTAATAATAATATACCCTGAAAAAGGGAAAAATTTGTCCAAATTGATCTGCTGAAGAATGAAATGAGAAATCATTAATGATTTTTGAGTTATAGCTGACAATATATGTAAACAAACCTCAAGATATGAAAAAAATATAAAAGGTGATAAAAAGTTCTGAGAACGCCAAACTCTTTTGTGTTTTACTATACTGACCTAACTTGGAATATTTCGCTCTCCACCCCCAGACAATACCCCGTACATGTTCTACAGTGTTATTTTAACAGCCCCAGATATTATAATTTTGGAGATAGCATAAAAATGGAAAAAAGGAGACATTATAAAAACATCGGCAACAAATATGTAAATTTATGCAAACTGTTTTTATAGGTTCTGAAAGTAGAAATTTTTATTTTCAATGGTACAAATAGTTACCTTTCAAGAAGTTTTTTTTTGAGTGTGCAGTTTATGTATACGTTTCTAAAAAAAGAAGAAGTAAGAAAACTATAGTCGGTCTACAGCGACTATACGATACCCTATACCATGGTTTACAGACCCTATCTTTCGGTCTAACTAATTCGATATAGAAAATAAGCATAAACCAAATCTGAGTGGCATTGTTATTAATTTTTTGGCTGCAGATATGAAAAAGTTCATGTCGGATGCTATACTTATATGGGGCCAAGTTCAAAAAATGGGCCGATCCTGACCATCTTTGGTAATGTCTCTTGTATTTTACAAAAATATATACAAACAAAATTTGAGAACAATCAGTGCAATATTTTTGTTTTTTGATGATCGGGAAGCAACTCTTTATGGGGCATATGACTAAGAGTTGTCCCATAGAGACCATTTTTGGATTACAGATTAAAGGATGTAATAAACACATACAAACCCAATTTGACTAAGATCTATGCGATAATTTGGATCTTATGGCAATTTATGTCGATTTCATAGGGGGCATTTGTATGGGGACTAGGTCTGAACATGGACCGATTTTCACCAATTTCAATATAGCAAATTTCATCAAAATATATTCATATTTGCGACCTGCAGTTTGATTACAAGCTTTACATGGACACACAGAAGGACGGACGGACGGACATCGTTAAATCGAATCAGATAGTGATTCTGATTCGATCGATATAATAAAAGATGGGTCTATGTCAAATGTTTTTGGAAGTTACAAACAGCAGCACCAAACCACATAGTGGTATCTTATATATTAAAAGAATTTATGAATAAACTTTGCCTTCAAGATTCTTTTCAATTTTTTCTTCTTTCAAACCTCTATAACTAGAGTTCTAATTAACGAAGGCTGTTGACATAGGTCTAAGAACACTCAGTGGATCAAGCTCCTTCTTTTGAGCTATTAACTGCTTAAATTCGTTGGGTTTGAGGAAAGTTATGCGTGGAGAATCAACTTTACTTTTACTGTACGTTAACTTATCTTGGCATATTTTGGCATTACTGTACGTTAACTTCTCTTGGCAAATTTTGGTATTATATTATAAAAATTAATATAATATAATATAATATAATATAATATAATATAATATAATATAATATAATATAATATAATATAATATAATATAATATAATATAATATAATATAATATAATATAATATAATATAATATAATATAATATAATATAATATAATATAATATAATATAATATAATATAATATAATATAATATAATATAATATAATATAATATAATATAATATAATATAATATAATATAATATAATATAATATAATATAATATAATATAATATAATATAATATAATATAATATAATATAATATAATATAATATAATATAATATAATATAATATAATATAATATAATATAATATAATATAATATAATATAATATAATATAATATAATATAATATAATATAATATAATATAATATAATATAATATAATATAATATAATATAATATAATATAATATAATATAATATAATATAATATAATATAATATAATATAATATAATATAATATAATATAATATAATATAATATAATATAATATAATATAATGCTGCGGAGCAGCAGGGGTCCTCTAGTAATAATAATAAAAATTGTTTGAGGAAATTTTAAACATCTAATTGCATCATATGCAAGGAAACAAGAAACTAATAATTTGGAGACTTTGTAGAGTATATTGTATACCAATTGTTACATCTGTTGCCGTAGAATTTTCCATAAATATATTTTTCAATCGAAAAAAATTTCAAAAACGGGTAAAGCCATTTCGAAACTAAAATATTCAAAATAAAAAAAATTAAATTAAAACAAGTCGGACTTGACCGACTGTGAATTTTTATTAGATTTTTGTTTTCAGGTTTCAAAAAATTCATATCGGATGTTCACTTATATGGCTACTAGGTCGAAAAATTGGCCGACCATAACCATATCTGGTGAAGGCATTTTTTTTTTTTCAAAAACATATGTATACAAACTTAATTTGAGAAAAACCTGTGCAATTTTTGATAGGTTTAAGTGAAAATCGGGAAGCAGCTTTATGTGGTGCTAAAAAATCTCCTACCGGGACTACTGAGTAATGTATGTAATAAGTACAACCAAAGCCAATTTGAATGAGATCTATATTATAATTTGGATCTTATGGCAATTTAAGTAGATTTCATAGGGGTCATTTTTATGGGGTTTACATGTACACACATACTGACAGACAGACGGATGGACGGTATGAAGGACATCACTAAATCGACTCAGAAAGTGATTCTGAGCCGAAAGTGATTAAGAGTGCATTGATATAAAAAAGCACAAAGTTATTATAATTAACACAATTTTTTTTTTTAATTTTCACACAATAGCAGGCAAAAAGTTCCCAAAAAAGCTTGCGCATCTGTGAGCTTTACTTTCAGAATACTGAAAAATTTTGACTGCATTGTTTATATTTTATTTTATATTTTGATTTTTGAAAAATTATAATTTATGTGTGCAATATATTATAAAATAGATAAATTTTAAATAATTTGTTAAAAAAAAACCCAAAACATGAAACAAGTATATACCATCCAGAAAGTCCCAAAATCTAGGGCGCAAATCTGCACTGGTACTGGATCGCACCACTGGTACTGGATCGCTGTTATTTGTATCAAACAACACAATTCATTATTTAAGCACCCTGGCAAGCCTGCCATTTGCATTTGAACTGTTTTGTGTTATTTTCAGACGTCCTAAACAGAAATTATGTGTTTGAGAGTTTCAATGAGTTGAAAAGTCGTTGATGCATTTGGCGGAAATATCACCATAAACATGCTGTGTTCAAGTTTGTTTGTTTTTCAAAAAATTGTAACAAACAAATAAAACGAAAAATGATGTGTGAGTTAGAACTCCTGTTTAAGAAGTTTTACAGAAAAATATGTAAGAATGACTGTAGCGAACATTTGTAGAAACTACTTAATAGTTTCAGAAAATTATGTGGCCAGGCAAAAATTAATTTTAAGAAATCTTAATTAGCAATATTGCAATCCGACAGAAAATAAAGTTTTGCATCTGCTTGTAAATTTATAGGGTTTTTAGCTTAGATCCATGACTACAAGACATTCACAAACTCAGTGAAATTAAACACTTGCATGAATGTTCATTGATTTTTTTCATATATACTATGATTAAATAAAAAATTTTTTCTCGCTTAACGAATTGATGTATTCAAATGCAATAGATTTTTATACCCTACTAGAGGTAACTTATGTAACTTATTACCTATTGTTCTTAGAAAATTTTCTCCCAAATAGTTTAGATGGCTATTTCTTCAATAATTCGGAAAAAAATAAAAAAAAATTTTAGACTTTTTTTTTTGCTAAATTAAAGCATTTTTTGCCTTTTTTTCAAAAAGGGCATTTTTTTTTATTCATAAGAAAGCTTAGGATTTTTCCTTTAAGAGCTTTTTGGGCGCTTAGTGGGATTGGAGTGGGATATCTATCAAAATAAATGTTTTGTAACTCAAGACAACGGTTTTTAAATTTTTCACAAATGCACTATTTTGAATTTTTTTCTTATTTGTTTACACACAAATAAAACTTATACTGAGAAACTTGACAAATTAACCTTTCCGAAGGTATGTAACATACCTTCATAACATAACAGAAGAGAATGGTTCTCTGTAACCTGAAAGAGTTATTTGCAATATTTCAATCTGAACACGAGGATGTTAAAATTGGCTTCAAGAAATTTACCAAAATGAGGCTGAAACATTGCGTGGCAGAAAGCAGCGGAACTCACACAGTATGCGTTTGCATTTACCATGAAAATGTTAAACTGATGTTGAAGGAAAACAACTTAAAGTATTTAACAGATGATTCGGCAGAAGATTTACACGATTACCGCGATTGCCTTAAATTGACTATGTGTCCTAATACAACAACTTCTTGCCACTTAGGTGAATGTACCAATTGCCCGAAAACCACATTCATCAAAGAAAATTTAATCAACTCTTTAGATCGAGCATATATATAGAGGAGGTCAAATTTGATTCTTGGATTCAGACTGACAGATTGCTAAACTTGCAACGGTCATTCTTCAAGGATTTCAAAATACATTTGAAGTCTGGTGAATTCGTTATTTCATATGATTTCGCAGAAAACTATAAATATGTTCTTCAGGATGCCATACAAGCATTCCAGTTCAATAACGACCAAGCAACTATATTCACAGTAGTTATTTACTACATGAAAGATGCAAAACTGGAACGCAAAAGTATGGCAATCATATCCGACGTTTTAAAACATGATACCGTTGCAGTTTATGGGTACCAGAGGATAATACTAAAATATCTAAAATCTAAGTTTACAGTAAAGAAGGTATACTACGTTTCGGCCGGAGCTCGTCAATATTTAAAAAAAAAAAGTAGCTTCGCAAATCTTATGGCTCATGAAAAAGATTTTGGAATGCCAGCTGAGTGGCATTTTCATCCTACTGCTCATGGTAAAGGAGCATGTGATGGTATTGGAGCAAACCTTAAAAGAAATGCAGCGAAGTATAGCCTCCAGTGCTCTCATCAAGATCGCATCTTAGATGCGACTGCTTTATTCCATTGGGCAAAGAGTTGTTGTAAAGAAACTAAAATAGTTTTTAGTAGCAAGGAGGATCATCAGGAAACATTGAAAACACTGAAGAGCAGATTCGATGCTGCGGTAACAATCGATGGCACCGCTCAATACCATGCTTTTATACCGCTGGTCGATGGAAGACTCAAGTTGAAAAAGTTTTCTGCCTCTATTCAATGCTATTTCTTTCCAAAGACAACAAATAAACCATAAGCGAAATCAACAACTGAACCTAATAACGCCAAGAAAGGATTGACAAAAAAACGCAGTAAATAAAGGCGACAAAAAAGCTGGATGAAAGACTGGGTATTTAAAAATTTAAAGACTTAAATACTTCATCAGCTACAATGAATTAAGTATAAAAATAGTTATGATATAAATGGATCTAATGCAATTAAGATTAAATTTTAATAAATTATTTATCTTTTTTTTAATATTATTATTATTATACATTAATTTAATTATTATTAAAAATAAATAAAAAATAATAATTTTTCAACATTTCTATAGAAAAAAAGCGATTTTTTTCCTGAGGTTAACATATTCTGGGTATTACAGTATCGAGAGTATAAAATTTTAGTTAGGTATGTTATATACCTTCGGAAAGTTTAGTTTGTCTAGTTTCTCAGTATAAGTTTTATTTGTAAGGTTTTAGACACAAATAGAAAAAAATTCAAAATAGTGCAGTTGTGAAAAATTGAAAAACCTTTGTCTTGAGTTACAAAACATTTATTTTGATAGATATCCCACTCCCATCCCACTAAGCGACCAAAAAGCTCTTAAAGGAAAAATCCTAAGCTTTCTTATGAAAAAAAAATGCCCTTTTTTGAAAAAAAGGCAAAAATGCTTTGATTTAGCAAAAAAAAAAAGTCTACAAATTTTTTTTTTTTAAGTATTTGAAGAAATAGCTATCTAAACTCTTTGGGAGAAACTTTTCTAAGAACAATAGGTAATAAGTTACATGGTTGAGAAAAAAAACCTGTTTGGCCAAAATGTCAAATTTTGATCCCCTCTAACTCAGAGAGATCTGGACCGATCTTGTTGAAAAATTGTGTCTAAACTACTATCAAATAGGACTAACCTTGGTGCAAGACATCGGTTTCAAAAGTTGGTGCACTTGACATGAAATCCCCCATATGTTAGTTTTAAATAGTACAATAGTAAGACTTTGTGCTGTCAATTTTTTTTTGTTCCAATGATCTTTTAGCTCTTGACTCTTTTTTTCTCAATCTGTCTTACGTTCACGATATTGACTCATTTTCTCTTTTGCTGTCTTTGGAGGTGCCATTTTAACAAAAAATATTTTATCAAATTCATAATGTTGAATTACATAGTAGTTTTATACAAGTAAATAAACATATATAACAACAACCTGTAAGTCCAGAGAACCATCAAAATACCTAAGTTCACTTAATTTGATAACAGCAGATTTCATAAACTCAATTCTTTTCTTTCTTGGATAATCAGTTGATATTCATACACTACAATTTCTAAGACAGCATGTGCTTTTACCTATGACTGAACAAAACGCCATCTACTGGTAAGAAGTGGCAATTATCTGAACCAAGCAGAAATCAGCTTTAAAACGGATTGTTAAACTGTAGGGATATAGCATTTCAATTGGTTACAACGGTACACATAGAATGTGATGAAAGATTGAATAGAATACGTACTGTTACAAACTGTGATACATGCGTTCTTGATGGGTAAATGCTACGTCTGTTACCACATAGAACACCCTTTATTATAATATTTTTTTTATGGTTACTATATCAATCTGTTGTTAGTAAAGTTAGAAAAATGAATTGATGAATTAACTTGATTAAAGAATGATTACAGGAAGTGAAATATTAGGTAATTTTAGTAACGGACGTATCAATATTTAGTAGTATTTTCAAGTAATCCATTTTATTATATAATAACACTCGTAGATATTAGTTACTTTTGAAATACATTTTAAGCATTGGGCTAATGTGAAAAAAGGCCTTTATTGTTCTTAGCTTATTAGCCTTTTATATACCAAAGATTGAATTTAGGTCATATTTACTATATTATACATATTTTTTTATACCCTTTACTTATGAAGCAAATTTTTGCACAAAATGCCAATATTTTTAATAAGGTTTTTAGGTTTCAGAAAACATGCATATTTATTAATTTATACAACTTTAATTTTTATATACTTTGGCTTACTTCAAAATGTAACTGCCCATATGAAGGTATATGTATGTATATTAGGGCGTTACACCATAAACTTTTTTATTTTTGAATCACTTAAAACGGAATATGATTTTTAAGATATATTTCAGAAACAATTTTTTAAACAATTGTGAAAGTCGAAATAATTTTTTTTTGTTGTGCTTTATTTTCACCAGACCAGATAAATCCCTTCTGAAGAGTAATAGCATACTAAGGACCTCAAGTTAAAAATTTTGTATTTCCCTTCATTTCCTAGTTACTGTAGGAAAATGTAAAAAAAAAAGCTAAAACAAAATCGCTTTTTCCCATTGGATTCCCCCTAAACATGAGATTTGTACCAATATAGGAAAATTTTATGATAGGGTTTGAATGAGAGGAATTTCGAAGATCCATCTAACGCATTTAATTTTACGCCCAAATATTGCTAATTTCTGGAGTTATCGAGGTTTGAAATTGGGTTAAATTACAATTTTTTTAAGGTTCACAAAGTACCTCTCCAATTTATAATTCTTTGGTTGATAATCGCCCTAATCTAAGGGTTTTTAAAATCTTTTAGGGGGAATACTGTTCTATTTAAGATTTAAGATTTTTCGATCTCTCTCCTTTGTAGGCCTCGGACAGTACTTTCCGTAAATATTTAATTTTCAATTCTTTTCGGATTCTTCAATCCACTTTAAGTTACCATTTTTGTTAAAGATTAGGTTCTTTTAAGCTCTGTTCACATTTCTATTTTGCTTTAACCATTGGGATTATGGCTTTTTTGTTTTTGTTTAGGGGCAAATAAATGTGTAACAAAGGTAACTGTCCCTAGAGATGACGGCAAAGTTTGTTTTAGTTGTAGTTTTTTATGGAATTTGTTTTTATAAAAGCTCAATAACAACCAAAGTTTTTGCATAGAATTTGTGCATAAATACCTGATAAAGTTAACTAAAGGATGGACACGAAAATTAATTTATTTAATATTGATATATTTTATAAGTCGATCACTTTTATATTCATCACCATTTTGCGGTCAGCATGTTATGGGTAATAATAAGTTTGTAACTCAAATAATTGTGCTCCAGCTTTTTGGTTTTTAAACTCTATCTTTTAACTCATACTCTCTGTCCTGTCTGTCGTGGAGCAACCCCAATCGCCCCTATGCAATTGATCTGAAACTTGGCCCATAGTCTTGTTGTGACTACAGATTAATTTTGGTGTAGTAAGTAAATAAATATAAGTTCTGAATATTCATTATATAAAAAAATTTAAATTAATTGATAACTATAGATAAATCGTATTTTTATAATTTTTTTTTTTTTTGGTATCTTCAATCACTATTGGAAATGAAAAGCTTAATTAATCAAAAATAAGTGTCGTTGGTTTCAAGATGTACAACTTTATATTTCAATTTATGTTTTTCTTGCAACATCTTCTACGCTTTTAGTTATCAACCGATTTTGACAGAAGAAAAACCATTTGAAAGGTATGTCTTTACAGATGTGCATCATTTTTACAGATATGCACCATCTGGTATATTTTTTTATTTTAGTAATATGTTTTTTAGTAATATTTAAGCTTCAAATTAAAAACTATACAATGCTGTGTGTATGTTCCTTATAAATATCAAAAGCCCTGTGATGAATTGTAAATTGATTAAAATTATTTATTAACAAACCCATTTATATATCTTCTTTGTGTTCAACAAATATTTATAATGAAATTTAATGAATTTTATTTAAAGATTCAAAATTTAATGATTTTAGTTAAATATTCATAAATTTGTATATATTGAAAAAAAATTGAAAGAAAAAAATTTTGTGAAAAAATAAAACTTCTTAGAATTTGTACTCGAATTTCGAGTGCGGGGCTCTGCTAGTAAATATAAAATTTATAAAATTAGTTTTTATGTATTGTCGATCTTGTGTTGTAATAATAATAATTAGTTATTTATAGTTCGGTTCGAGATCATGTATACATTTTCTAATACTAGAAAAGATAATACTTTTATGCAATGTAAGAGAAATTTGGAAAAAATTGAAGACAGCGCTAGATGGAGTAGCTACTTTCGAACAAAGCGACTTGTTCATCTTCAGCATCCTTCTGCCTATTGCTTCAACTCATGCTTAATCAACTATTTAACTCAACATTAGAAAGAAAAGAACATGAGAAATGTTTTTTCTTTCTTTTCATACGAGAGTTAGAATGAACAAGCAGAGTTTTTTCCAATTTATTATTATTACAACACAAGATCGACAATACATAAAAACTAACATACAAAACATACGGTCCAATGCAATTGTGATAAATCTGTTAAGATTTCACATGTCATTACAGTTCCCATCTATGGGACGTTTGGCAAAACAAAAAGAGCTTTTTTCACATTACGAGATTTGTAATTGATCAAAGCGATGTTAATGTAGAGAAAGCTATAAATTGGAAAAAACTCTGCTTGTTCATTCTAACTCTCGTATGAAAAGAAAGAAAAAACATTTCTCATGTTCTTTTCTTTCTAATGTTGAGTTAAATAGTTGATTAAGCATGAGTTGAAGCAATAGGCAGAAGGATGCTGAAGATGAACAAGTCGCTTTGTTCGAAAGTAGCTACTCCATCTAGCGCTGTCTTCAATTTTTTCCAAATTTCTCTTACATTGCATAAAAGTATTATCTTTTCTAGTATTAGAAAATGTATACATGATCTCGAACCGAACTATAAATAACTAATTATTATTATTTATAAAATTATTTTTAAATAGAAGTAGGGATCGCGCCTTGATTATTTTGGCCTCACTGTTATCAGTATATTTTTCTTTGTGCACATCCTTCATTTATCAGCTGCCAGCAAATTTCAGAAGTATTTCAAAGTTTCAATATATTCTTTGTTATTTTGTTAGAAGCTTAACTATTTTTTCAGGCATTTTTAACAGTTTCCATAAAGTTATGGTCATAAATTGTAACCAAAACAAGAAGTATTAAACAGAGAAGCACATTGCAGCTAAAAATATTGAACATAACAACTACATGAAAAACAAGTAATAATAACATATTTATCGAAGCCGAAACAATCTTCAAGTACTCGGTATAATTTAAGTGATAAGTAGATGTTTAAGTCGTAAAACAGTTATTAGTTCCCTAAGAACATGTTATAGTAAGAAAATAAAGCTTCTGATTCTAAGATTCCAACTGACTACTCATTACTTCTTTCTGTGTTGTGTATCTATGTAGATCTTGTATGCAGACTACAGGTCCTCAAATCCAATCTTCTATATAAAATCAATACTTAGTTTGTGGTTAACAGGAGGCTACATCTGAGGACCGATCTACATAAAGTTTTTACAATGTCTAACTACCTAATCGGAGGAACGAGTAATCTATATTAATATTTATATCATCATATATTTGGAAAACAATGATATCAATATAATTTAAGTTTTGTCGGATCGGCCATATGGGCGTGGTATCACTCATGCAGTACTGTGCTAGCAAGATTCTTGCGTAAGTCCACAAATTATTGCTGTATGTAGTCGCGATCCCATCAGTGGGCATGGTGCCTCCCATATATAAGTCGTAGCGTATCACGACTAGTACTAGTAGTTTCTTAATAAGCTAAAAATTCTGAAAACCCAAAAGATTTCTGAGAATTTTTGGAGGTCGATACTGGGTCGCTGAAATCTTTATTTATCCAAAAATTGGGTTGCGGAATATAAATTTTTTTACATGTTTTCTCTGCTGCTTATTTTTATACAATCAGATAAATCACTTCTGAAAAGTACCAGCCTACTTATCAAAATTATACGCGTTAAAAATTGTCATTTTAAGAAGCGCTTTGGTAACCCTCAATTACTCCAGAAATTGTCAATGTTTGCGCATAAAATAAAAGGCATAATATATGTCTTCGGAATACTTATATTTCATATGAACCGCATCATAAAATTGTGGGGAATTCAATGGGGCAGAAATTATTATTATTTTTTTTTTTAATGTTTCTCCTAAAATGTTAAGGTCAGATTAAGTTTTAAAAAAAAGAAAATTCTATTGCATAGTATTTGCGCTATTAAGACATGAACTTGGGAAGAATATTTACTTTTAAACATAAGTACAGGGTGGCGCAGAATGAGCTATATGGTTTAAATGGTTTATAACTTTTTTATTTACGAGATTATTTTTTTTTTGTTAATACAGTATATTATTGGGGAATTTTTTTCAATTAGGTCTGAAAAATGATATATTGCAAGTGATGTCTATTTTCTGCTTCGCACATACGTGCTCTTTTTTTACATATTTTCCACAAATTTTCGCAGAATTTCGGGTGTAATGGCCATTAATTCATTTCGAATGTTTGTTTTTAGTTAAGGAATGGTTCTTGGCTTGTTAACATATACTCTTTTTTCAAATATCCCCAAAGTAAACTGTCAGGAGCTCTTAAATCCGGTGAACGTGGAGGCCAGTTAAAATCGCTTGTGCGTGACATAATGCAATAGAGTAAAAACATATCAACTCGATCAAAATAATGGCATTTTCGGATTTACCATCTCCGATTTTAATGAAATTCACCACAACTATAGTCCCCGGCAAGAACAAAAAAAAAACATAAATTTCAGATTACAGGGCCTCTCAGTTTCCGATATATGACGTCACGAAAATTGAAAAAAACGTCAAAATTTAATTAAAGTATCATTACATATTGGACTGTAACTTTTAAACTATATAAGTTACAACATTTGCGTTGATCTTATTTTTTAAGTTAGAATATTTCCTTTAAATTGGTATGCATATCGATTTTTTTCATGGAGGGGACAAAGGTAATTTTTTTCGGTCTTTGGTTCAAATGCCTATATCTCAAAAAGGCCTGAATTTAAAATTTTGAAAAAAATATATAATTTTTATTGAACTCTCCTCTACATATCTTGAAAAAATTGATGATGTTCGGCCTAGTTCCTGAGTTATAGCATAAAACGTGACTTAGTATATGAGTCGCCCTATTTTATTTGAGTGAAATTAAATATTTGATAATATAATAAATACATTAACTCTAACACTTACCTTAAAAATCTTAATATGAAATAAAATAACTTGTTATATCAATTTTAAATACAAAATAATAATATTATATTATATAAAAAAATTTTATTTTTTTAAATAATTATTAAAATAATTTTATCACAAAAAAAATTAAAATAAAGAATTCAATAAACTTTGTTTAACTTAGAGCTCCCAATTCATTAAAATAAACACAGAATTAATAAAATTAATTATTAAACAAAAATGGTTATATGGTTAAAATATAAATTATTAATAAATAATAATCAAAAATTATTTATAAATATTTTCAATTGAAAAATCAATATCTTTTGAGAAAAACTTTACTCTTAATTTTCTAACGCCATCAGGTATGAAGCAATGGTACTTTTGTGTACCTGGAATAGTCCGTAGCCCATTAAAACGTTGTGAAAGTAATGCTTCCTCTTCTTTATAACCATCTTCAGAAAGATATATAAAATTGCAATTAGGGAGGCTTTTTTCACACCAGTCAAATAAAAGTTGTGGAGTGGTAATCTGATTGTCCAGTGGCCGTTGTAAGCTTGCTCTACGGGCCTATCTTTTTACGGTGCCGCCCACGCCATCACTAGGACCTTTACGATGACTTGTAGCAGAAAAGTGCCACTCCGCATCACATCCACAGGCAAAACAGTAAGTAGTTGAATTTTTTCACTGGCTTTTGTTAGTTTTTCAAATTTTTCTTTTAACTGGTTGATTATTTCCGATTCGGGGCATTGGTGATTTTTGAGGGTGAAGTACCAGTAAAAATTTTTCTTTTTATAGATGAGCATACTTTGTGAGATTTGTACCTTTTGTATTTTTTACATGACAGCTTTTTGGTTGATATGGGAGATTGGTCAACGAAATTTAAGGATTCATTCATATTCGAAACAATTTCATTTCTGATTACTGCTTCGTCTTCGAAAAAAGATTAACCTTGTTCCACTTCTGCGACCATATCTACTTCATCAGCAACTACAATTTGTGTAAATGGTAAATTGTTTTCTTTTTTTAGCTGAAAAACAGCGAATCTGCATAAAGTGCATACTCTACTGGATGCTTTTATAATTTGATTGACGCCAATCATCCATTTATAAACTTTCTGTAAGCCTGTTGTTTTTCTAGATTGTTTTTTAAGGGGATACAACAAACTAATTTCATTTTAATTATAAAACACAACACTTTTTATATATGATAGTTCGTATTTTTTTTTTTTTTTTTGCAAATACATTGTATAACTTTAAAATAGTTTAATTTTTCTATTCTTTCTGGGTAACGTGCTAAAAAAGAACTGTCCAAATTAAGCATCAATACTTATTAATACTATTAGATACAAAATCTAAGTTAACTGTACTTTTATTCTCTTACACATCTAGCTTAAGTAAAACACGTACAACAAAAATAATCTAGTGTCGTAGGCAGATAGAAAGAGAAAGCTTTTGCATTGCAGTTACAACACATACATACATACATGTATTTGTTTTTTTTTTTTTGTTATTTCATGCATTTGTTAATGTTTTTCTTTCGTGTGAAGAAAAACGTTTATACCACTTATTTTGATTAATTGTTTTTAAAACATACTTGTGACAAAGGCCCTAAAAATTGACCTTTGACCCTTCCATGAAAAAAATCGATATGCATATCATTTTAAAGGAAATATTCTAACTTAAAAATTAGTATAGTTTAAAAGTTACAGTCCAATATGTAATTATACTTTAATTAAATTTTGACGTTTTTTTCAATTTTCGTGACGTCATATATCGAAAACCGAATGGGTCCGGACCCCGAAAATTATGTATTACTCTTCTTGAGTACTTCAGTTGTGGTAAATTTCATTGAAATCGGAGATGGTCGATCCGAAAGATGATTGAGTTGACATGTTTTCACTCAATAATGGCGTAGCCAAGCCGTTGCTGGTAGTCTGTCATCTTAAATTTTTCCACAAGTTGAACTTTATATGGAAACAAGTCTAATGTACTCAAAATCTCTGCAGTGACCGCCGTGATAGTCCAAGATGTGTAGATGTTGAGGGAGTATAAGGTGGTTCGGTCGCCATAGCAAAAATTGAGCCAGTCACCCCTAGGATTAAAGATTAGTTGAAGACAATTCGGAAAAAAAAAATTTTTTTGTTTTTTGCCACGCCCCTGGATACCGCCCTTTTAGTTTTTTGTACACTACGTCGGCATTTATAGTCCGATCATAACATCATGTATATTGTTGTTCATGCCTTCGTATTAGCTACATATCTCCCTTTAATAATTTTTGACTCCGACGTCAAATTCTGGTAGTGACTTTGAAAATCTCGGTTCCTACCACCCTTATACCGACCATTTTGAAACACAAGGAAAGCGGCTTAATATCAAGAAATTTTTTCTTCAAAAGTATTAACTTCTATTCATAATCCAAAAAGTTACCGAGGCTTAAAAAATGCATCAAATGATCAAATATATCAACTCATATTGTGTTTTTGAGATATAACAACTCGTTTTGTGAAAAGAAAGCCGCATTCATTTGATGAAACTTTTAAAAATAAAATATGGAAGTACAACTTTTTTAAGACTAATTTTGGCGAGAATTGAGATTGCTAAACTCTTCGCGACTTCTTATTTTAGCAAATATAAAGCCCATGTGCCTTTCGTCTGTAACCTTATTTGCAGATTCACTAACAACACGCACAAAACGTTCAGTATTTTGAGAATGGCATGGAAATTCTAAATCAAATTGATACGTAAAATTTTGGATATAATTACCTGGTATTTCAATTATTTCATGAGATGAATTTTGATATTGCACCAATTGATTTTTATAAATATTTGGTGCACCATTTGTCCTCAGATATAAAAAATATTGGATGACTTGGCGTTTTGTTGGCAATTTTCTTTTTCCGATATCACACGCTTCGAAATGCATTTTGTTTTGATGTTAAATTTTATTAGTTATTATTTATTGTAATTAAATTTATTGGAATATATATATATATATATATTTGAAAATGATAACCATAACGAATTTAAATAAACCAATTTCGGAATGAAAAGAAAATATTCTTGACATTTGATAAATGAACGACAAAAGCGAATGTGATCGAAATAGAATGCCACTTTGGAATGTCGACGCTTTTGTTTTTGCACTGTTTTATGTTCCCCGTTCTGTAATATTATTTTTTTAACCTCTGTAACTTTTTTGTTTATGAATAGAACTGAATACTGTTAAAGCAAAAGTTCCATGAAATTAGTGCGGCTTTACTTTCCTTTAAAAATAATTGCCATTGGAGTAGGCAGGAACTGAGATACTGAAAAAATTATTAAAGAAAGTGATGTAGCCCCAATAAAACCATGCACAACGACATGCAACATGTTATGGTAGGACCACAAATGGCGCTGCAGTGAACAAAAAACTAAAAGGGCGGTAGCCAGGGGCGTGGCAAAAAAATAAAAAAATACTTTTCCGAATCGCCTTTAACTAATCTTTAATCCTAGGGTATGACAAGCTAAACTTTTTTGACGAACCACCTTAAGGGACCATGATGTACGCTCTCCCGTACAAGTTCAATATTTTGAACAGTGTTCATGGTAGGTGCTCTTCTGGCACCAGGAAGAATTCTTACAGATCCACGTTGACGAAAACCCCCAATCAAATTGTTTATTGTTGACGCTGTGGGTGCAATGCGCACATTAAAATGACGACGATATGCACGCTGTGTTAACACAATGAATTGTTGCTTTAAAAAAATAAAATTCAACTATTTTTAATCGTTGTTCGATTGTACAGTTATTTATAATTAATTTACCAAGTCTTCTTCGCAAAATGATGAAGAAAAAACAAAGAAAAAATAATAATTAAAAAAGATATAAAAGATTAATTTTGCGCCACCTTCTATAAAATGCATAAAATTACATGCATAAGACAGGCCTTTGAAATATCTTTCATTTGAAACCCATCACGCAATTTACATTTTTCAGATCGAATCTCATATTTAGTGGGATTCAATGGCGGAAAAAAAGATTTTGTTTTAGTTTTTATTTTTTTTTTCAATATTTCTCCTACAATGATAAGAGGGAGATAAGTTTTAAAGAAAAGGAAAATCCTATCTAACGGCTAAATTCTATAATATTTAGTGTTAAAGTTCGCCACTTGGAAAATATTAAATTTTTAATTTTAAAGTCATCAAAGTTTTCCGCAACATAATAACTTTTAAATTGGATTTATTTGGTATTGTGAATAAAAGGACCAGATACAAAATTTTTTTTCACTCCAGTGTGCAGAAGGTATATAGAAGTTTGCATTCCGTTTGCTGTTATTAGAAAACTAATTGGATCCGAAAACATATACATATTACACGCTTAACAGGTCAGTTGGCTTGCTCATTCTTAGTGAAAATGATTCAGTGACATCCTGGACAGGGTGCTACTTAAAATCATAAAGATCGGTTCAATAGGCCCAGATATTTTTTAATAAAAATTTAAAAAAAGGCTTGAACCATGTTATTTGTTCTTTGATAGCTATAATTGTTCCTATTGCTGTGGTCGTTTTGTTTGTAGCATTTGCTTCATAACAGTGTATGTATGGTTTTATTTCTACTCCACGAATTCCGAATTCCACGTCGTACGGCTTAAGGCCAGCTTTGATGAAGTAGACGGCAGAGTTCGCTGAATAATTGCGAATTAACCATCTTAGTCATATTTTAATTTTTAAATATTATTTAAAAAAAAAATTGTAAGAAAACAAGAAAAAATGAATTTAAATTAAAGCACTTAACTAAAAAATAATCCTAATATAAACTAATTATAATCTGGAGTTTGTTTGAAGCTTTTAATTGCTCATATCTTTTTATACCCTATACCACTATGTGGTTTGGGTATAATGACTTTGTGCTGCTGTTTGTAACAACCAAAAATTTTTGACCTAGACCCATCTTTAATTATACCGATCGAATCAGAACCACTTTCTGAGTTGATTTAACAATGTCCGTCCGTCCATCCGTCCGTCCGTCTGTGTGTCCATGTAAACCTTGTAATCAAATTGCAGGTCGCAAATATGAATATATTTTGATGGAATTTGGTATATAAGCTTCTAGCTTCTATCGGCCATGGGATGAATGCTATTGAAATTGGTGAGAATCGGTCCATGTTCAGACCTAGCCCCCATACAAATTACCCATATGAAATCGACATAAATTGCCATAAGATCCAAATTGTCATATAGATCTTACTCAAATTGGGTTTGTATACGTTCATTACATCCATTAATGAGTAGTCCAAAAATGATCCCTTTGACCCCATATAGAGCTGCTTCCCGATCTTCACTTAAATCTATTAAAAAAACAAAAATATTGCAGTCAAAAAAATAACAAAAATCCCACTCAAATTTGGTTTTTGCTTATTTTCTATGTCCAGTAGTTGGGCCTAAGAGATAGGGTCCCTAAACGCATGGTATAGGGTATCGTATAGTCGGTCTAGACCGACTATAAATTTCTTACTTGTTGTAGTTGTAGTAGGGTTAGGTCGTTTACGCATGACCCAGCAATGGAAACCCTACTCTAATAATAGAAAATTAATGCAAATTTTCAGATACGAGTTAATTTTTTCTCTAAAAAATCAATAAATAAGAAATTAGAATAATACTGTTCAAAAAGAAAAATAATTGACCGTAAATTTAAATGGTATGAAAACTGCAAGTTTAAGTAACTGTATCAAAATCCTAACCGTACCCAACATTGGTTATAGTATTGAGTTTAAACAAAAAGATTCGGCACAACCGAATATAACACTCTTAATTCTTTCTAATAAAAACGGAAAAAATACTTAAATATATTTCGTACTATAAGAATTTATGTTTCGCACTAAGAATTGCAAAAATAAATTTATTTTTGGATAACATCGAAAATTTAAAAAATTCTCAAAAATATTTTGGGCTATATGAATTTATGGTTTTATAAGGAACCCGTAGTGCTCTAGTAAAATTTAATAAGGAACAACATCCAAGAAATATAAAGATTTGTATCCAGGAATAATTTTTTTCTTAATTTTATGACCATTTAGAGTTCTTTTAGAAGATTATTTTGGGAGGTGAAATTACGTCGTCAATTTCATGTAATATCGAGAATTTTTTGACCACATCTATTTCAATTTTGTTTAAATTATGCACAAAAGTTTTAATATTTCAAAAAACTGTATATTCTGCGATTTAAGTCGACGTCCATACTTTTACTGGCCAATGACTTTCACTTTCTTTATAGATCTAATTTTTACCCCTAATCTTCTCTTAAATGGTCGTGAGTTATACCACTTTTAAAGGGATTAATTATTTTTTCCTTTTATAGAACAAAGCTGATGAGCTGGAGCTGGAGCCACGAGCCGCGGCTGAATCCGGAACTATATTTTTAATTAATAAGACCTTAAATTGTACCGCCTTTAAACGAATTTATTATACTTTCCCCTTTTTATAGCATGTCTGTGGAGCCAAGGAGTGAAATTCGCAGCCAGAAATAACAAATATTGGCATATATTCCCAATATTCAGATTTTTTTATTCCTACTAATTTGGGGACAATGTAAATATATTCTTATAGAAAAATGGACGAAGGACAGCTAGTACACAGCTTTGTTATGAAAAATCACAAAACTTGAAAATATAAACATTTTCTATATGTTTTTTTCACATATAGAAGCTGGAGCCGAAGCGATGACATTCATTTAAAAAATTTTCTCCAAATTCATTGAATCGTCAAAAACTGTCTAGATTATTACAATCTATTTATATCAAAAAATTTGCTTAATATTTCCTTATAATTTTCATAAAACTCTATTCCAAAATAAAAAAAAAATTAAAAATATCATGAAAATTTAATGACACAACTTCCGCTACAATTGTCATTTACAGCTTTAAAAAGTTCTGCAACTACAAACACATTTCTTAAACAAAGTTGATTATAAACTTTTTCCTGCATCTTAAAAATTCCATTTTATTAATTAATTGGTTTAGCAAAACTGATTTACTTAGTTTAACAAACAACTTTATTATGTATGCCAAAAAAAAAAAAACTTGAACAGAAAAGTTTCACATTATTAACTTCACATCAAACCAACTACTAAAGTGCCAGATCATCTTAACAACTGGCGGCGCACATTGGGTGGAAATGTGTCAAAAGTGAGGATTAATTCAAAAGTTGTAGTTAATCTATAATATTAATAGGCAAGGCGATTTCTTGTGACCGATGTTTTGTTCTACCGTTTAATCCCGATTTTGACCAAACGTATATTATTTGAAAGGTATTTCTTTTTAGCCGATTTGAAGATTTACAGATTTTGAAATTTTTTCCTTTATTTTGAGTAAATTGCATTTAAAGTGCTACTAACACATACATATAATTATACAATGCTATGTGTGTGCTTATTAAATTTGTTAATATGTTTGTAATAAAAATGAGTTTGTTTTTTTTTTTGTGTTGATTTGTGAATTGGCTATAATTGATTAGCATACCTTTAGGGTCTTTATTTACTGAAAAAATAAAATTTCCTAGAGTTTGCACTCGAATTTCGAGGGCTGGAATCTGCTAGTATATTATAATAAGTTTTGGTACCGGGTTAAAACAGATAAAATTCACCATCAATAGCAGTTAACAAAAAATTGTTCCACGTTTTTTACTTTTTTTTTGTTATACTCTCTCGAAACTCAATAATTTTCGCTAATTAAGTGCAAAGTTGTAGAAACCAAAAAAAACTGTTATGCACTCTAAAATTAAAACTTTTTTTCAATAGAAGTTGGTATTGGGAAATTTTTAATTTAGAAAATGTTTTAGAAATATTAAAAAAAAAAATTTTTTTTTAAAAATTTTTAATGTTCCAAAAGCAATCTATAATATTAATCAGTTGGAATCTAACTCTCTTTACGAAGGGTCGTGTAAAAAATTAAAGCGCTTAAGGTACAACTATTTAAAATTAAAAGCAAGTGTTTCTTGTTTTTGCAATTGTCTGTTTGTTTTTGCAATTGCCTATTCTTGATCTCATTTGAACTCACGTGGTAGACAATCCAGCTTAAAACAGGAATAAAAATTTAGCGATGGCCCGAGGGCCAGATCTTCATCAAAAAGAAAGCTTGTGAACAAGAATATGATAAAACTTCCTCCGGGTTTTGTTAACCCGAACATTGCGTCAACTTCAAGCAACAGATTTAGCCTGCTTGCTGGCCTCAATGAAATGGACGTAACTCCAACGATATTAAGGAACACAAACCTCCACCCATTCTTGTAGAAGCTAACGCTTCATTTACAGAAATTCATTTTTTAATTTTTTTTTTTTTTTTATTGCAGCATTTCGAATTAAAAAATGGGGAAGAAAAAAACTCTTCGTGGTTACCTGATGATTTATATGTAGTGTAGTGTGTAAAATTTCAAAAGATCGGTCAAGTAGATTTTGAGTTATGATGTTCACGTACTTCGAACATTTATTTCGATTTAAAGTTTTTTAAAAACTGATTTATTCGATAGTCCTTCTGAGGCCGGTCGCTGGAAACGCTGTATCTTCTTAAGTTTTACTCCGATTTACTTGAAATTTTGATACAACACTCCCGACATGTTGTATATTCAGAAAGAGAGATGCAAAAAGGATTTTAAAACTTTACCCCCCCCCCCCTTAACCCTGTTACGTTTTAATATTCCGATAAAAATAAAAAATATTGTCAAAGCCCTACTCAGTGATCTCCTATTAGTGATCGTCGCCCAACCGAAGCCACGAATGCATGTGATACTTATTGCTATATATCCTATGGGCATGCGATTGAAGTTGAGAAGTTTATAAACTATACCCGCAACACGACCAGACACTTCGTTAAGCTCTATGCGTGGTTTTATATGCTTCCAACATTACATTACATTACATTACATTACATTACATTACATTACATTACATTACATTACATTACATTGCATTACAATTCTTAATTTAATGGCCAGAAATAGTATTGCCAATTGACCGACTATCTGAAGAATCTCCAGAAGCTCGAAACAAAGATTTTAAAAATTTTAGAGAACACTTTGCGCTTCAATGCAGTCGGGAGAAGTCGAATACAGACATATTTAATAGGATCTGATTCATTACTTACCGCCAAAAGTAAAAGATATAAGAAAAAAATTTATCATATACCACAGATGGCACTAGATTTAATAACTTTCCAAACACAACAGGTGCAGAAGAGGTTAATGATGAAGATGCTAAGTATGAAAGTGATGATGATTGTGACGACTCATCATTTACGAATGTGAAAGATGATGTAATGGTGATTACAATAACGAAAATTTTGTTGATATGGAGCATAAAAAAAATAAAGAAAAATTTTAACACCTGATATTAAATTTATTTATAATATTAAAACATATTTATTTATTTATTTGTTTTTATTTTAATAGAGCATTAAATAGAGTCTCGTTCGCAATTTGATTCATTAACTTATCTCTTCAGAATCCACAGTTATACCAAAAATTGTGAACCAAGGTAATTTTTCCGGAAAACAAAAAAGCGCTTAACAGGTTGTTACGAGACCTGTTTGGCATCCATCCCTCAACACTAGTCCTAGGCTCGCACCAATAAAAAAAAAACTAACAAAAAAAAACTATCACCTTTACCACACATCTCGAGTGGGAGGAAGATGTTGGCCTCCAGTCGCCCTGCCCAACCATGGTTACATTTCATCCGAACTATAAATTCCGTGACCCCAAAAACCCGCTTGCCTTCACCACTTACCTTTTTTATTAACCTACCCCTATTTAACTAATTTAACCAATCATATTTTTTTTACAAATTCAATACATAATTTTTATTAATATATTCCTATATCTAACCATACCACAGAAAAAAATAAACTGCTAAATTACGAATTTTTACATCTATTTTAACTTGAAATTTGGAACAAAAAAAAAAACAAATAAACGTTATAATTGATAATATTAAACTTTAATAAAATTTACTTTAATAAAAAAAAATAATTTACTTTTCACTTAATAAAATTAATTTAACCAAAAAAAACTATATTAACAAAAAAAAATTATGTTTACTAAAAAGAAATTTGAAAATATATAGACATGTATGTATATGCATGTAATTGTGTACAAAAAGAAACTTTATACCAAATATTCTCGAAAATACGCCATCTTTATATTTAAGGCCATTTTTATAACAAAAAAAAAATTATCTATTTGCCGCGTTTTTATCCGTAGACGCCTACACAAGATGGATGACCATTCACATGGCATTAGCTATACATTCTGGTTCCTAATTTTGTCCTAAATTTCCACTTGGCCTGAAGGAGCTCCCTAAAACCTGTGCTGGACCACACCAAAAAAAAACAAGTATGAAAATTATAGTCGGTCTAGAACGACTATACGATACCCTATACCATGCGTTTAGAGACCCTATCTGTTAGGCCCAACTAACTGGACATAGAAAATAAGCAAAAACCAAATTTGAGTGGGATTTTTATTAATTTTTTTGGCTGCAGATATGAAAAAGTTCATACCGGATGCTATATCTATATAGGGACTTGGTTCAAAAATGGACCAATCCTGATCATGTTTGGTAAAGTCTCTTGTATTTTGCAAAAATATATGCAAACAAAATTTGAGAAGAATCAGTGCAATATTTTTGTTTTTTAATAGATTTAAGTGAAGATCGGGAAGCAGCTCTATATGGGGTCAAAGGGATTATTTTTGGACTACTCATTAATGGATGTAATGAACGCATACAAACCCAATTTGAGTAAGATCTATATGACAATTTGGATCTATATGACAATTTGGATCTGAACATGGACCGATTCTCACCAATTTCAATAGCGTTCATCCCATGGCCGATAAAAGCTTATGTACCAAATTTCATCAAAATACATTCATATTTGCGACATGCAGTTTGATTACAAGCTTTACATGGACACACAGACGGACGGACGGACGGACGGACGGACATTGTTAAATCAACTCAGAAAGTGATTCTGATTCGATCGGTATAATTAAAGATGGGTCTAGGTCAAATATTTTTGGTTGTTACAAACAGCAGCACAAAGTCATTATACCCAAACCACATAGTGGTATAAGGTATAAATATATTCTAACTTTCACTTGCGAATAATATAGATTCTTGTGTTTTTTTTTTTTTTTATAAGGCCTTATTAATTTTGGAACACAAATACATTTTCACACCAAAAAAAAAAAACACAAAGATAAACTTAACCCTAATGCTACTTATTTATAATTATAAATACATATATATATATACATAACACTACACTAAATATACATATCAAATTTTTCTGTTTTCAGATATTTGCTCTTGACTTTTTCCAAATTATACGGACCGTTATTTCCGCATGATGCTGATGGACTTCGGACTTAACTTTACATAAAATATTTAGAGGTTACCTGGATGTACACGGAGATTTTATGTGGACTGGTTCCTTTTGGACTTAACTTGGTCTTCTCGAATTAAACGAACCTTGTCGTGAAGTACTCCCCAAAATCTTCTGGTCTCCACTAACATATATATCGCAGGACCTGCCACCGACGAAGGCCAGATCCAAGTCTTTTTTCCTTTTTTTAGTATTTTATAGGAAATAACTCTATTTGCCACTGATTGCTCCACAATATGTCCTCCAGGATAACCTAAATTTTTTTCAACATCATTTCCTGGAAATTACTAAATTTCCGTATAATTTACATACCTCTATAACCACCATAATTTTATTTATTTTATCCTTCTTGTTCGGTTCGCCCAGTTTAAAATATTTTCTAACCTTTATTAGTTAGTTTTCTTTTCGTTTGGTTCCCACTTTTTCACTTGATCACAGATTAACGTTTATCACTGTCTCAAAGTTGATTATCTTTTCTGATTTTTTTTAACCAAAAAATTTTTTCTTTTTCCGCTAACACTCCCGCACTCAATGGTTTGTTAACTAGCAATGGCTCCTTATTAAATTTCTGTCGTAAGCTTGGGTAAAATTCTTTCCAAAACAGCCATATTAATATTTTATTCCAAAACAAAATTACCTAATTTAACTATCCCTTTCATTAAAATTCCTATCTTTCTATCTCTTTTTTAAACACGTAAAATATCCTGAATCTATCTATTTTTATCCCTTCCTAGCTTCAAACCCTCTATTTTCTCATTTCGACATTCCAAATTTAACGTTCCAAATTAACTTCATTCATAAAAACGTTTTTATCTATACGCTGCACGATACACTAACAAAACGTACATCTTTACAGTGTATATAAAAAAACACCTCTATACATACGCTTTTGTACAACCATGTTTCATCATTCAACCTCAATTATTTCCTACACATGGTTTCAGAAGAAGCGTAAGTATGAACATTTTTATATATTTAATTTATTTAAACATTTTTTTCCCATCCTTCCAGTATATCCGACCCCACAACGCAACGCCCACATATCAACTACATCTGCTCAGCATTCATCAACCAGACCTATACCCCAACATTTAACAACTACAAAATGCCATCACGGCAGATAATAAAAAGGCCGTAAACTCTTCATTCTCGTTCGGCACAGGTTTGGTTCCGAGGAAGTTGGTGAAATTATCGAAGCGGTATGTTTAATAAAAGAAAAGAAGTGTTTTTCCTCTATTATTCACTACCTATTTTCCTCTAGCTTGCTGACTATTGGATCCTCCTATTACTATCAACAGAACCACATTTACCATTCATTTAACCACAAATTCTTCCACCTGACTCCAACCAAATTTGACGCACTTAACGCATTCAACGCATTTATACACCAATTGAAAGAAACCATGCCATTTACAACCAAAACTCGAAAAGGTATATTGAGACACACCCACAAAAAACTAGCTAATCAATGTTATTTTTTTTCTACTTTGAATATATTTCTAAAATTTTTTCCAAACTTTAATAAAACCTTCAGCTGAATATATTACGACTTATTTAAATCAACTAATACCTGCTCGTTTGCCATTTTCGAATTCCAATCGCTATGGTAAGTTCTGTTAAAAAAAAAACTACTTACACTCTCGAATCATGGGCTTAGGTTCCCAGTCTATTGGGCCACCGCAACAAGGTTTAAAAATTAAAAAAAAAAATTATTTTTCTGATAGGCGGTGATTTTAATAGTAGACACCGGTCTTGGGGATGTGTAAGGGCTAATTTCTGGGGTCATATTTAAATTAGAATCATTCAATATTGATATCATATATCCTAGTGATAATACTCACATACCTTCAACCGCTAATAGACAAGGTTCTACTTTGGACGTATTCCTGACCAATAATGCGACCAATGATCAGACCATTTGCCCGTAAAAATGTCATTAAATAGTAATTACAATAACACAAACTTTTTCAAATATGATTTTAGAAATGCTAATTGGAATCAATTCTCCAGATTCTTAAATAGAAAATTAAATTTACCTGATATCAACAATATTTTGAATTATGAACACGTTGATCAGAATATTACGATTTTGTTAAATGTTTTAAATTATGCAATCGCTGATAGTGTGCCTAAGATCTATCCCTCATTGAAAGGAAAATCTCTGCCCTACCATGTTAAGACTATGATACAACGATGAAATGGTTACCGATGGGTTTGGCAAAGAAACAGAAATCTAAACGACTTTTATCAGATGAAAATATTTAATATGAGAGTTCATGAGGAAGTTGATTCATGTAGAAATAAATCGTGGGATTCTTTATTGTCAACGCTTGATAAAGGATCTCCGCCCTTCTGAAACCTAACAAAGGTTTTAAGAAAGAAGGCTAACAACATTTCTATTCAAAAACAAAACGGTTCTCGATTCACCACCAATCAAGAAAAGTGTAATATTTTAGCGCATACATTTGCCACTAATTATTCCACTTCATCCCATCGAGGCCACCCAATTACGAATAATTTATTAAATGATACTATGGGATCGTATAGATTGTTAAGAGTTAACCCATTGGATGTATATTTAAGAAATAGTTCTCAGATTTCTGATATATTAAAAAGTTTAAAAATTAAAAAATCACCTGGTATCGACGGTATTAATAATAGATGCCTTAAAGGACTACCTAACAAAGGCATTACATTTTTAACAATCATGATAAATTTCTGTCTAAAGCACTGCTATTTTCACCAAAAATTTAAGGGGCTAAAATTATCCCAATTAGAAAGCCTGATAAACGATCTGATTGTCCATCTCCATATCATACTATCAGCTTATTGTCAAGTCTAAGTAAAATTTTGGAAAAAGTCATTAAAGTTAAATTGACTGATTTTATGGAAGCCAATAATATTATTCCACTTCAACAATTTGGGTTTTGCAGAGAGCATAACACAGCTCATCCGTTGATAAGAATAAGAAATTTTGTAAAAAAAAAAAACTTTAACCATCAAAAATCAACTGGTGCGGTTCTATTGGATGTCAAAGCTGCCTTTGATTCAGTCTGGCATGATGGACTCGTTTTTAAGATGATCAGTAGGGTGGCCGTTACTAAAAAAAAGTGTTCAAACTCTCACTCCCAACCCCTAGAAATATGCGAATAGAAAAAAACTGAGAAACACAAAGTTTTGGGCCAATCAAAAAACATTAAGACGTCGCTCAACACGACTGAAAATTTCACATGTGTTAATATGGGGAAAATATGACGTTTTTTCAGATTTTACGAGAATATCGTTCTAAAGTTTAATTTTTCTGGCAAGTCGAATAAAAAGCCGCCAAGAAATAGCAAATGCCCCAGACTATTTTTGTGCCAAAAAAAAAATTTTATGGCATGAAATTTGATGGCATTTTTTTCAACTTTGAAAAATTATTTAAAACCATAATTTCTTTTTGGTCCCTATACTTACGAGTACTCAGATATGATGGATGGATTTGTTACTTTAGGGTTTTGTTAATTACATATCAGAAATTAAGTGTGTGCATTTTTACGTAAATCCGTATCTCAGAATTTTTTTGACAAGTATTTTATTTTTTGGATTTCGAAAAAAATGGCATTTTTGTGAAATATTCTGTAGATGTACTCTTTCTAAATACTTTGTATCAAAAATTCATCAATTTTCTACTTTTAAATGTTATATTTGATCTTAATAGCCTAGTGTTTCGGAAAAAAATATAACCTCATTAACCCTTTTGGAATTGGGGTAACATATGACCCCAAGCTAATAAAAGACAATTTATTAAAAAAAAAAATCAAATATTTTGCAATTGCCGTTGAATTTTTAAAAATTTCAAAATAGCATGAATTGATTTTTAAAACTAAATCACATAACTTCCATAAGAGCAAAGCGTTTTTATTTACTACAATACTTTTGATAGAATTAAAACATAATGTAAGCAAAATAACAATAAATATTATTTTTCCATAAGTGAGGATTTAGTAGCAGTTGGATATTTTTTATGCGCTCCGGCAACAATTTGTAATATAAATTGTTTCCCAGTTTCATCTTTTGTAAGAATGTTAATACAATCTTGAATGAGTTTGACACCTCTTTCTGTAACGTCATTCACAACAATGATGGTCTGAAGTTTTTCAATTCCACTCTTATAACCAACATCATCTTTCCATGTTGAAGGGTCTTTGTACAGAAAATCGGAGCTGATAGAAAATTTCGTTAAGAAATTTTTTCAACTTGAAATTACAAAAGACGGAAACGTGTTGGAAAAATATTTTGGGTTAAGAATGTATCGCTTAAATTGATTTGTATCTTCTTCCTCTTCTTCACTACCTTCAAACTCTAGCATAACTTGAGCCATACTTGTCTTAACAACTATTGGAACATTGTCATCAAAAAAGGAAAGAGCCACAGTTTCGGAAACTAAGTACCAGAGATGTTTTGAAAATTATTTTATAGTAACCTTATTGATTTCTGGATCAATAGCCTGATAATTAGCAATTGAGGCATGAAAAGGAAATCATGATAGGGTGCTTTAATTGCATCTGGTGACAAGAACCATTCTCGAACATACACTCGAGCAAGAAAAGTACATATTCTTTTTAAGGAAATCTTCTCCCTATGAGATAATTTAAATAGATTTTGAAATAAGAATATTTTAAATGCATAGATTGCTTTTGCCATCCATCTAGCATGACTTACAGCTGCTGGCATATGAAACGATATGCCATTCTTTGGAATGCTTCCAAGAAAGATCATTGTTAACTCCAACAATTCTCGATAATCATCTCGCAGTTGTTTAAAAGTAGCAAGCTGATCTTCAATAAAATGAATAATGGTAGAGCGGACATCATATTTTATCAGTTACGTAAACATTTTTGTCTATTTTAGCCCAAGTTTCTTGAAATCTTTTGAAAAGTGGCATGTCTGAACCAGTAGTCGCATCCATCAGCAAGTCGAAACAGCTTCTTAAAACTAATTCAAAAATGTGATGACGACAAGGGAGATACAAGAGGTCACGATTGGACAACTTTTCTAGATTTATGCAGGCACCAATTATTCGACCTGTGTTGCCTGCTGTAGTATCACAGCAAAATGCCTGAATTTTGTCAGTTATACTCCATTTCTCGACTGCATGGTAAACAGCCAACGCTTGCTCTTCTCCTGAAGATGGGATTTCAGGCACTACTAGCGGTTGCCCTTTGCCTTGAAAGGTGACTATTAGTGCCAGTCTATCAACCTTTTCTACACCTGTTAGTGCTGAGAGTAACTTTCCATCCCAGTGTAACACTAATTCTTTGCAGTTGTCTAATTTAAATTTGTTCTGGATTTCTGTGTATCTTTCTTTCCCAAATTTTTTTCTGAGATTTTGCAAAGAAGTACGATTTATTATTAGCTTTTCAATATCTTGCCCGAAAGCTTCTGCAGCAGCCATTAATATGAAAACTGTCAGTAATTTTGCAACTATCAAAAACTTCAGAAAGGCGGGGAGTAAAAAAATGTAGTGTACCTCAACGGGCTGGAAAAATGGCTGCAGTTGATGCTGTTGGCGATATCTGCTGAACGATGGTAGAATTTTCACTGTCGTCACCACTATCACTATTTTGGCGGCTTGATTTTGAATCGTTATTTTCCACTACAACAGGTTGACAAGTAGCAATTTGCTGTTCCATGTCTTCATAAGTTCTTTTTTTCCTGACACTTTCCATTGCAGAACGTTTTAGTGCTCTTTCTTCCTAATAATTTAGTTTTCGATCAACACTAATCATGGAGCACTAATTTTATCATCTTCATTTTTCATCTGTTCCAAAGCATGTGAATGAGCTATGTCAAAGAGATTGTCCATTTTTTCTATGAAAATATCTCTTTTGTTTTTTTCTTCTTTTCAATTTTTTTTTTTAATTTTCCCATTATTATAGGTATAGAGTTTAAGTAACTTATCAATGCAGTGATCAATTCTTTTAGAAGGAATTCATGCTTTTTTCCAAAAAATGGAAACTTCTTGAATCACCAACGCTGCGCTTTCTTTCGTTGTAAGATTTACAACTCTCACATTGTAGAAATAAACTCTTAAAACATTTATATTCGAAGGTAGTTTGGCTACGACGATTTGATTGGAAATATAACCCGCAACAGAGACATAAAAATCTTTTCTAAACTTGTAGAATGAACTATGTGAAGAAGATGACGCCATTTAAAAGTCTAGGAAATACTTCGTACGCTAAAATAGCCAAGCCACCTCAAACCAGCAGTTCAGCAGTACAAACTGTTATGAAACGAAAACATATTGTTTTTTTTTTTTTGTAAAGCAATAAACCCTAGGCTATTAAGATAAGATATGACATTTAAATGTTGAAAACTTATGACTGTTTGATACAAAGTATTTAGAAAGAGTAAATTTACAAAAGATTTTACAAAAATCCCATTTATCTCGAAATCCGCAAAAATAAAATACTTGTCAAAAAAATTCTGGCATAGGGATTTACCCAAAAATTCACACAGTTAATCTCTAACTTGTATTTAACAAAACCCTAAAGTAAGGTAGATCCATTTTTTAAATTTTGTTTAAGAAAATTTTTTAAAACTTTAAAAAGGAGTTTTCAAAATTTTATCAAAAAAATTTCCCATATTCGGTCTCAATACGCAATAGGTTAACAATGTGGTAATCAAACAATACTTCATATCTGAGTACTTATAAGTATAGAGACAAAAAAAATATGGCTCTAATTAATTTCTCAAAGTTGAAAAAAAAATGCCATCAAATTTCATGACCTATTTTTTTTTTTTGGCACAAAAGTGGTCTGGGGCATTTGCTATTTCTTGGCGAGTTTTTATTCGATTTGAAGTTTTATAGCTTTTTGAAAACATAATTTAATACCGATCCCGAATTATATACCAATTTGTAAGAAAAATTAATCGTTAGAACGAAATTGTCGTAAAATCTAAAAAAAAAGTCATATTTTCCCCATATAAACACACTTGAAATTTTCAGTCGCGTTGAGGGACATCTTAAGTTTTCTGGATTGGCCCAAAACTTTGTATTTCTCAGTTTTTTGCTATTCGCATATTTCTAGGGGGTTGGGACCGAGAGTTTGAACACGTTTTTTTCCTATATATTATGAACGGACAACCCTACGAGCGGCACGCAATGAGCGGCAAAGCGGCGAGCGGCAGAGCGGTGACCGGCAGAGCGGCGAGTTTGAGCGGTAAGTGGCTTATTACTGAGCGTCATTTCTGAGCGGTTAGTTATCAAAATGCCATTGTCAATGTTGTTATTTATTATTTATGTAAAAAGTTTTTATAATAAAAGCAAAATATTTCACTATTTTATGATTTTTATTTATGTATGACCACATTTCAACCTTTTTAACTTTTTATCGATTGAAAAACAACACATCAATGGTTGTCGTTAAGATAACAACAACAGCTGACTTTAACAATAGCGAATATCGTTTAAAACTTTAACTGAATACCAAAATCGATAATTTTGTTGTTTTCTTTTTTAACGATTCGATTATAGTTAAAAGAAGTTACTGAATCGCACAACAGATTGACATTTTTTTTTGCCATTTTTATTCTTTGCCGCTCAGAAAAATCCTAAAACTTAGGACAAGTTCTATTCCTGAGCGGCGCCGCTTAGACGCTCATAAATGCCGCTCACATGCCGCTAATTGCGTGGAAAGTCACTCTATAATGGCAAAGGTCATGTTTATTCCCTGTCCTAAGCTCGGAAATTTTGACTGTTGATATAATAGCTAATCTACATAGAGCATTGTCTGATATTTTATCTTATTTTAATTAATGGAAAATTGTGTTAAATTGTGAAAAACGCAGGCGACATATTTTACAAGGAAACGGAAAAAATGTTACTTACCACAGACCAATATTATTATAAGTAGTAATTCTATGCAGTGGGAACAAAAAGCAAAATATCTTGGTATTATGCTGGAACCGAAAATGAAGTTTAAGGATCATATGCCTCATGTAATAAATAAAGTTAACTTATTAACCCGTCTCCTATATCGTTTTATATATCGGAAATCTTGCCTTAATATTAATAATAAAAAACTCATCATGAAGTCCATTTTCCACGCTGTAATATTCTATGCAGCCCCCGTTCGGTCTACTAGCGCATCTTGCCACATTAAAAATCTGCCCAAAATTAGTTATATATAACCTACCCTGGTTTTTTTCTACCATACGCCTTCATGATATTGCGGGCCTGGAATTAGTTCCAGACAAGATAAACAGCATTATCTTAGGTTTTATCGAGTTTGTAGTTAACTAGTATACGTAGTTTTAAAAAAATTAAAAACTCAAATAGGTTTTCCCCAAATTTTCCAGTTAAAAAATAACACTGTATATATAGAAATTTTGTAAATATAAATCTATTATTAAGCTGAAAAAGAAGAATCTTGAACACTTAAATATGTAACTCAAATTAAAACAAGTAAGAAATTATAGTCGGTCTAGACCGATATGAAAAAGTTTATATAGGGTCCTATATTTATATGGGGACTAGATCGAAAAATGGACCGATCCTAACCATAAAGTCACTTATATTTTGAAAAAAATATATGCAAACCAAATTTGAGAAAAATCTGTGCAATATTTATACCCTATACCACTATGTGGTTTAGGTATAATGACTTTGTGTTGCTGTTTGTAACTACCAAAAATATTTGACCTAGACCCATCTTTTATTATACCGATCGAATCAGAATCACTGTCTGATCACATATTTAAGTGAAGAAAGCAGCTCTATATGGGGCCCATGACTACGGTTGCCATTCGTACTGTTTTTATCAGTACATGTACTGATTTTTATAAAAAGTACTGTTTTATGCATAACACCTAAATCAGTACGCAAAAGTACTGTTTTTTTTAATATAGTACTGTTTTTTGTACTGTTTTTTCAATATCTGAAAAAAAATTTAAGTGTATATATGTTTTTAAAACTTTTTTTCCGTGTGTGAAATTTTTAATTTGTATGAATCGCTCTGTGATATCTTTTTATTCCGCTTTGTTATGCTATCACTTTCATTTGCTTACTTAAAATGTTTTTCTTCTTGTAGTATTTACCGTTCATTTGAAATAACATATAAAAACATACATACATAGAAAAGGCTGCGAAAAATAAAATATTAAACGCTTGGACATCTCTTTAAGTATACGGTGAGACAACTGGTATAAAAATATAAATTGTTCGTTTAACATTTTATTTTAATATTTTGCTTTTATAGCTAAAAATGGAAAATGACTTCAGTGAATCTGACGACTCTCTGTCAATCATCGATGTTGAAGAAGTAAATTGTCCATCAACTGGCAGACAAAATGAAAAAGTTATAAATCGGCGCAAGAATAAATTTAAAGATTGCTGGAAAAATTATTTTAATTGGTTGCTTAAGACAAAAGATGAATCAGCTGCTAAGTGTTCGGCTTGTGGAATTGTCTACTCCATTGCTAATGGAGGAATATGCGATGTCAAGCGTCATATGAAAACCGCTAAGCACATGCGAAATGCAGTAAGCAGCAGTCAACAGAAGTCAATTTCTTTTTTTATAAGCGGAAATTCGAATAAAACAGAATGCAATCGTCAAAATAGCGCTATGGCAGAGGCTTGTTTTGCATATCATACGGTCATGCATAGTCACAGCTATAATTCGGCAGACTGTGGCAGCAAGCTCTTCAAATTAATGTTTTCTGACTCAAATGTTGCATCAAATTTTTCTTGTGGAAGGACAAAGTGTTGTAAAATTACTTCAAATTTACTGGCTAAGTATTCTATTGAAACTTTAATAAAAGACTTGGATAAAAATCATCCATTTTCTATTTCGACCGACGCGTCAAATAAAGGAAATATAAAAACATTTCCTATAGTCATAAGATATTTTTCAAAGCAATCTGGATTAACACAAAATTGTTTAGCTTTTATGATTCAAACTCAGAAATGTCAATTGACATTGCAAACATATTAAAATCAAAATTAGAAGGTGGTGGTTTAAGTTTACTGAACGTGACAAGTTTCTGCGCAGATAACGCAAACGTTAATTTTGGTTGCAGAAAAAGCGTTTTTGTAGAACTTAAAAAAAGTAATCCAGATATAATCGGTGTAGGTTGTTTGTGTCACATTCTTAATAACGCATTTAAAAGTGCATTAAAACTATTAAAATATGATTTGGAATATATTGTCATAAAAGTTTTTAATGAGTTTAGCTCTTCAACAAAAAAAAGAACCAATCTTAAAGAAATTTTTGAGTTTTGTGACATGGATTGGAGTGACATGCTTCGTCATGTACCAACTCGATGGCTTACTTTAACTCCAGCAGTAGAAAGACTTTTCAAGAATTATACAGCAATAAAAATGTATTTTCTTTCACAAGATTGTCCATCTCTTTTACGAAATTTTTTTGAGCTTGAGACTGCAGAAGCTTATTTAGGATTTGTGCACAATGTAGGAACTACTTTATTATGCTGCATAAAAAAATTAGAAGAGAATACCTTGGTAGTTATTGATATGTTTCAAATAATTAAACAAATTCATGACAAATTTCTGCAACAAAAAGCTGAAGAGTTTTATGGCTATTTAGCTGGTACAATATTGAGTAATTGTGACAATCTTCAGGAAGTCGCATTATTTAAAAAGAGAGCTGACGCTGTTTTAAATGCGATAATAAGTTATATTGAAGAACATTATGATTTGATAAGTAATAATTTCAAAAAACTAAGTGTTTTCAATTTAAATTCTACTATTTCGTTTAACGATTTTTCTGTTATTGTAAAATTATTTTCAATTAAACATATTGATATGGATTTACTTTTCGATGAATTTTTGTCCTTAAAGACTTTTTCTGAAACGGTGGAAAAAGAAAAAGCAGTTGGCGAAAAATGGAGAGAATTTTTAAATAGTGGCACATATCCAAATTTTGAAAAGATATGCAATTTTATCTTTTCCATTCCCCATTCTAATGCTGGAACTGAAAGAATTTTTAGTTTAATGTTTTCGTTTTGGAGAAAAGAAAGAAACAGACTTTGTATAGATAATTTGGAAAGCGAATTAATTATAAAAACTAATTTTGGATACACATGTAATGAATTTTATAATTTTTTAAAGTCTGAAAACGGACAAAAATGTATTGTAAAGTATGTACAAAAAACCGATAAATATTAATTATATTTAATTCTTATATTTGTTTTTGATACAAAAACATAAAAGTTTACTATGTGCCTTTTGAAATCAATGCAATTATTTTCGTTTTGTTCTCATAGGTATTAATTTGTTTTTTTTTTGTTTTTATTGACTTATTTTTTATAGCAATGTTATGTGTTGAATTGAAAATTATAATAAAATATGTACTGTTTTTTTTCGAATTGTACTGTTTTTTTTTTTTGATGTACTGTTTTAAACAATTTCAAATCTGGCAAGCCTACCCATGACTAAGAATTGTCCTATAGGGATTATTTTTGGACTACTGATTAATGGATGTAATAAACACATACAAACCCAATTTGGCTGAGATCTATATGATAATTTGGATCTTATGGCAATTTAAGACGATTTCATAGGGGTCATTTGCACGGGGACTAGGTCGGAACATTCACCGATTTTCACCAATTTCAATAGCGTTCATCCTATGGCTGATAAAAGCTTATATACCAAATTTCGTAAAAATATATACATATTTGCGACCTGTAGTTTGATTACAAAGTTTACATGAACACACAGACGGACGGACCACATAGTGGTATAGAGTATAATGAAAATGTAAATATTTTGCATAAATAAATGAATTGAATTTTTTATAAAAAATTATTTTTTTTCCGAAATAGTAGTTTTCAATGTATTTATAATAATTTGTAAAAAAAATATTTTTTTTTTAAATACGGTTTCCCTGAATTATTCCTTATTATACCCTATACCACTATGTGGTTTGGGTATAATGACTTTGTGCTGCTGTTTGTAACAACCAAAAATATTTGACCTTTAATTATACCGATCGAATCAGAATCACTTTCTGAGTTGATTTAACAATGTCCGTCCGTCCGTCTGTGTGTCCATGTAAACCTTGTAATCAAACTGCAGGTCGCAAATATGAATATATTTTGATGAAATTTGGCATATAGGCTTTTATCGGCCATGGAATTGAAATTGGTGAGAATCGGTCCATGTTCAGACCTAGCCCCCATACAAATTACCCATATGAAATCGACATAAATTGCCATAAGATCCAAATTGTCATATAGATCTTACTCAAATTGAGTTTGTATGCGTTCATTACATCCACTAATGAGTAGTCCAAAAATGATCCCTTTGACCCCATATAGAGCTGCTTCCCGATCTTCACTTAAATCTATTAAAAAACAAAAATATTGCACTGATTCTTCTCAAATTTTGTTCGTACATATTTTTGCAAAATACAAGAGACTTTACCAAACATGATCAGGATCGGTCCATTTTTGGACCTAGACCCTTTATAGATATAGCATCCGATATGAACTTTTTCATATCTGCAGCCAAAAAAATTAATAAAAATCCCACTCAAATTTGGTTTTTGCTTATTTTCAATGTCCAGTTAGTTGGGCCTAAGAGATAGGGTTTCTAAACGCATGGTATAGGGTATCGTATAGTCGGTCTAGACCGACTATAATTTTCTTACTTGTTTTGACTATCATTCAACCCACTGTGCGGCGGTATGAAGAGGGCTGATATTAAGATACATATGCAAATGTACAAATGTATAAATTCGGGGAATACTTGAAAGTATGTGTATGTGTGTGTGTGTGTGTGCAGAGATATCAATGAGAACAAAAAACAATTAAGTATAATAAGGATGATGTCAATGATGCTCCATGTTTTTATGCCATATGCTTCCTTACGGACAGACACGTTTTGAGATGTAATAAAACTGCCAGTTGAAAATCTCATTTCAAAAACTTTTAACACTTATTTAAGCTTCCATTCAATTTCATATTTTTTGACGTTGGTTCTGTTTAGTTTTGCTGTTGTTGCTATATGCAACCATTGCATAATAACTATATTAAACTAGAGTTCACTAAAAAAAAAGAAAACCAGCAACTCTGAATTAGTTGATGAGTTTCTCGTATTTTTTTTTTTTTTTTTTTTGCATAAAATCTCTATTTTATACTTGTATTGGCAGGATGTTTCCGATTGGAAAGCATTCAATTTATTCAGTACACACATACTGTTCAAGTTGTGTTGAAATATACTACTCAGCTTCAAAGATTGTGATATGTTGTTTCCAAAGAAAATTCAAATCAATCTGGCCATGAATGGCTCAAAATTGGTAGAGAAAATGAAATCATGCAATAAAAAGTTGATAAACAACCCTTTGCTATAGAAAAATAAACAAAAACATTCGTCAATTTTCATAATAGCCCAAAATATATTCATAATTATTTTAAAAATTAATTTTCAAATACCTGCAATTGTTTCATTTGCATATTTTAACAAAAAGGCCCTAAAATTATATCATATTTAAGATAACAACTTGCCTGAATCAATAATCTGTCTGATGCTGATTCATACATTGCGCTTCGTTGTTAACAGATTAATATACTTGGAATGAGAAAAAGAGAAAGTAATTTCTACAAAGCACGAATGACATTGTTGAAAAGTAGGTTCCATATAGGGCAGCACGACTTAAGGATAAATTAATTCTGTAATTCATGACATGATGTCCTGTGGAGATTAGTCAGACAATTTCCCAATTCCCAGGCAATGTAGATATAAGAGTACAGTTTGACTTTTGAACTCCCCTCGAGTTAATTAAATATCAACATCACCATCTGATAGTAACGGGTGTTTTTTTAGAGTTGTAAAACTTTTAATTAAAATTAAGCAAACGAAACTATTTTTAATTTCAATTAAACTGGCTCTCTTGGATAGATAATTTTATGCCATTAATGCTTAAATATGACTTGCGCCATGCGGAACTCCACTTTTCACGCAATGTTCACAATATTTGCAGCCGTGCTTCGGCAATAACTCATCGAATGTTGATTTCCACATGTTCAATTGTCTCTCGTTTATCGGCGTAGAATAGTGACTTTACATAACCCCAAAGAAAATAGTTCAGTGCGATCTTGTCACACGATCTTAGTGGCCAATTAACAAGACCATTCCAAGTAATTATTCGTTCATCGAAAGTTTCTTTGAGTAAATTACTTGTAGCGTGCCACACAGCATGTGGCTCCTTCCTGTTGGAACCATATGTCACTAAGATTAATGATAAATGAGATATATACCGTTCATCGTTGGCAATAACATTCAGCCCATCATAGTTTTTGAAGACCGATAACTCCGCCAGCCCATAGTAATGATGTTTGGACACAATGTTAAAATCTATATCAATATGTGCTTCATATGGAAAAAAAATGAACTTCGAAACCAATAAAAAACTTGATAAATTCTATGCAGACTTTCCACCACCAACTTCAATGGTTAGAAAGTGGTTTATTGATTCCGTTGTGACACTGAATGTTCCGGTCCTCAAAAGAGATCGTCATGCCAAAGATAGTTGAAAAAATCAATAGAATGATATTGGAGGACAATCAGAGACTGAAAGTAAATGAGCTGGGTGAGGCTGTAGGTAGCTCAACTGTGCGGTAACATTAAATTTTACATGTGTATTTTTTCAAGAAATTGCTGGTCGACCATAAGTGCAACTGTGCGAACACTTGAAAGGAATGTTTGGCGATGTTCAACCGTAGACAGATTTGATATTCATTTTAAACATTTGGAAAAAAATACTCTTCCAGAACGACAACGCACCGGTGCACACATGTTTATCGCTATGTCAAAAATCCATAAATTGGGCTACGAACTGCTACTACATCCAGCATACAACCCTGAAAACTATCGCAAATTGCGCTTTTGAAGGTAGTGGATAACATGGTGAATTACCTTCTTGCGAAATATTTAGAGAACAACTAAGCAATAAGTTGTTTAAGACAGTATGCCTTTCGTAGAAGATTTTATGCAGGTGACCAGATGGCACTTCTTTCGGAACGTTGAAGTCCGTCCATTTACCGATTCAGTGAAAGAAAGGTTGTTGCTCTGGCTATTTCCAAGGTATTTGATCGAGCGTCGTACATTTGATATTCGTAACGAGCTCTCTCGATTTATATCGAGTTTACTCAGAATGGGTCTCATCCAAAGAGTTTCATTTAATCGCAAGCGTACCGCAAGGCTGTATTCTTCCTCCTCTTTTTTTATACCGTCCACATCTTAGTGGCAGAGGGTATATACAGGTTTGTCATTCCGTTTCTAACGCATCGAAATAAATTCTGGAGACCTCAAAACCATATATATTCTTGATCATTATAACAAGGGAAGTTGATTTAGCAATGGCCGTCTGTCCGTCTGTCCATCAATATTTAAGCTAGACCGTTCGTTTTGTATAAAATCGTTTATTAACATCCCAAAGGAGTTGCTATTTAAAATCGTCAAAATCGGTCAAAGGGGTCACGAGTTATGAATGAAACTTTGAAAAAACTCTTGAAAAAATAAAATTTTTCAGTGTGTTTTTGTTTTTCTTAAGATATGCTGTAATTCTTCGTATTGTTGAAGTCTTTACAGTTGTGTGTGTATTAATACTGCACGTGTCACAATGGCCTAAGCCAGTGATGGGCAATTTGGCTCGCTGGAGCCTTTTGCATTACGAGCTAGCCGTTTGCACTTGAGTGCTATACGAAGGGGACAGTCAAGAGCCAGCATGAAGGGAAGGAATACAAGAGCAGAATGAAATTCTTTACTCTCATATTTCATATTTCTCTCTACTCTCTCTCTCTCTACTTACTCTACTCTCATATTTCTCATGCATGACAACATGCTTTGCCCACAAGTACAGTGGAATAAACACCAAATTCTCATAATACAAAATATAAAATTTAAATAATACATGTACTGGAATTTAAGAAATTTACGTATATTTTCCAATCATAGTATTATTAACATACAAATAAAAGAAATTAAAGAAGTAATTATCAAAACATTTAATTGACAAATTTGAATAATGTTCAATCAATTTTCAATAAAAATGTATCTTGTATTATTATTTATTTAAATTTTTGGCATAATTGCCAATATTTTTTACAATTATCAAGGCTTTAAGTTAAATAATTAAAAATAAATCTCATAGATAGATTTACAATATATTTTCTAAACTTCAGTCATTTTATCAATCCCGACAAGGGTTATTTTCAACAAATCATAAAGATATTGATACTTCAAATTTTATTTTAGCAGCATAATCAGGTGTAGTAGTAACGTTATGAAGAATTAAAACAAATTATTCAACCAATGTTAAATTTTCCATTGGTTCACTTTCTATGGTAACGATAGCGTCTATATTTGGCTGAATAGAATTTGCCGTAGCAATACGCATTATAGAGCATAAGGTAATATCGGACATTCTATTCCTTATATTGCACTTATTAACATTCATTTTCGAAAATAATTGTTCGCAAATATAAGTACTGCCAAACATAGATACAATTTTTGCTGCAAAATTACGCAAAGCGGGCTATTTACTGCTGTCAAGACATTCATAAAAAGCAATTGTATCACTTATTTTTAAAAATTCTAATTTTAATTTGGAAGAACATTGAAGTTCGATTAACTCCATTTGAAGATAAATTGGCGCACTACAAATATTTGCTCTGAAAGGAGCTAAGAAAATATCAAATTGAGTTTGAAGGGAATCTGCTCGTACCATAATTCAAGTTTCATTTGGAAACCTTTAATCTCATCACTCATATTATAAATCAAGTTATCTTTTCCTTGTAACGTCAAATTTAAGATGTTTAAATGCTCCGTAATATATGTAAGAAAAGCCAAGTCGGCCATCCAATCAGGATCATGTAATATAGGAAAAGGCTTATTTTTCGATTCCTTTAGTAAAAAATGTTGAACGCTTTGCAAATTATGTGTTTTTTGCATATTAAACATTGCGATTCTCCTCCACTTAACTGACACAAATAATTATGACTCCACTCACTATTAAAATTTCCCGATTTTCTTTTTAAAAGATTTTCATTAAAATTACTTTCTGATGCCATCGTAAAAACAATTTATTTTCAAAGAAAATTTAATGAGACACGTGGTAAAGTGTTTTCTTTATTATAAAGAATCAACGCTGCATTTCTCGAAAACATACACTGGTTAAAAAAAGGTATATTCTCATATAAAAATATGTCTGCCAAATAAAGATTACCTTTCAAATATGGAATTTCAAATACTGCAACCTTAAAGAATATATAGGAATGATTAAATTATGAAAATACTGCAAATAAAAATATTTAAAATATAGAAAAACTCTAACAAAAGTTAAACAAAATTTTTCATACAAACAAAATTTGAAAATTTACAATTTAAAAACGTGTTATTGACCACAGTGCTTGGTTCAGCGACGTCGAAAATGAAAAGTGTTGCCGCTTGCACATAATTGTATGCTTTATATATAGAACAGTTTCTACATTTGCAAAATCTATTAAAATTAGCTTAAAAATTGTAATTTAAAAAAAAGAAAATTTAGTTACATTTTTTAAAAGTAAAGTCAATGTAAAATTTGTAATTTTCAAACAAATAATTGTATATAATTATCATTTGATATTTGCAGTTAAAATTTTTATTCATTAATTGAGGGAGGCGGTAACCCTATTGCAGTCTTTGCTGAAAGAAAATTTGTTGTCAATGTTAGTTTCTCCGCAACTCTTGTGCGATGAACATCATGCACGGATGGACGTAGAAATTTTTTCGTTTCTTTCCCCGCAAGTAGTTGTGCCCTTTGTCGTGCACTCGTTTGCACTTTGAGTATTTGAGGAGCCGAAAATTTGCCCATCACTGGCCTAAGCAATTAAAAATTAATAGATATTAAAAATAAAAATTAAATGTTAAAAATTAAAAACTACAAAAGAAAAATGAAAAATGAAAAATGGAAAATAAAAAAGGAAAATGAAAAATGAAAAACTAAAAATGAAAAATGAAAAACGAAAAATGAAAAATGGAAAATGAAAATTGAAAAATTAAAAATTGAAAATTGAAAATAGAAATGAAAAATTAAAAATGGAAAATGAAAAATGGCAAATGAAAAATTAAAATTAAGGAAAGAAAAATGGAAAATTAAAAATGAAAATGAAAATGGAAAATGAAAAATTAAAAACGAAAAGCCAAAAATTATAATGGAAAATGGGAAATGAAAAATTAAAAATAAAAAATTAAAAATTTAAAATTAAAAATAAAAAATTAAAAATAAAAATTAAAAATTAAAAATTAAAAATTAAAAATTAAAAATTAAAAATTAAAAATTAAAAATTAAAAATTAAAAATTAAAAATTAAAAATTAAAAATTAAAAATTAAAAATTAAAAATTAAAAATTAAAAATTAAATATTAAAAATTAAAAATTAAAAATAAAAAATTAAAAATGAAAAATGGAAAATGGAAAATAAAAAATTGAAAAAGGAAAATGAAAAATGAAAAACTTAAAATGAAAAATGAAAAACGAAAAATGAAAAATGGAAAATGAAAATTGAAAATTGAAAAATGAAAAATTGAAAATTGAAAATAAAAATGAAAAATGAAAAATGGAAAATGAAAAATGGCAAATGAAAAATTAAAATTAAAGAAAGAAAAATGGAAAATTAAAAATGAAAATGAAATTGGAAAATGAAAAATGAAAAACGAAAAACCAAAAATTATAATGGAAAATTGAAAATTAAAAATTAAAAATTAAAAATTTAAAATTAAAAATTAAAAATTTAAAATTAAAAATTAAAAATTAAAAATTAAAAATTAAATCGTGAAGAAACTGTGACCCCAATTTTCGAAGACTTGTTCTGGAGAGCGCGGGGCAATAGCAAAGGAAGTGTTCTATGCTCTCCACCTCCTCCACATCGATGCAGCTACGATAGAAGTCATATGAGGAGACCTTGAGGCGTTCAGCGTGTCTCCCTATGAGGCAGTGCCCAGTGATAACAGCAGCTACCGTTGAAATCTCTCCACGGAGGAGCGATAGTAGCGCACTAGTGCGCTTACGATTCAGAGCCGGCCAGATTTGGCTCGTGATCCTGCACATTGATCCATTAGCCCGTCTGTTATCCGTTATGCCAGCGGTGCGAAGCTGAATTTCCAGCTTGCACGATTCTAGGGGTGTACCAACACATTCCAAGTCCGTTGGAACACGTAAGGTAGTACCCTGTCTTGTCAGCTCATCAGATTTGCATTTCCCCGGTATAGTTCTGTGCTGAGTCTAATATCCCACTGCTTGGCCATCACATTTAAGGACGTGTGGCACCTAAGGGTGGTTCTTGTTTTAAGGAACATTGATTGCAAGGATTTTACCGCGGCTTGACTATCGTAGTAGATGTTGACTGCGGTTGTAGATAGAATATTCCGACTCAACCAATCAGCAACTTCCTTTATTGCCAGTACCTCCGCCTGATATACACTGCAGTGTTCGGGCAACCTGTGAGCCAGATTTAGTCCAAGCTTCTTTGAATAGACTCTGAAAACAACTTAACCGCACAATCTCGATTCCTCAGTGTAGAAATTTATGGAACGCCTGCTACCTGGAGTACTCCAAGACCAAGATTCCCGCCGACTGCTTCCCTAATATGTCCAACAGTATTAGGTGTAAAAGGATATTCAGGGCATCCGAAGGTGTAGTACGAAGAGCGAAAGTGATACACATGTGCGACGGATAGAAGACAGAACCTTTCGCAACCTGGATGCTTCGGAAACGTCTTCTATATTATCACAGAATTTTTCCAGGTATCGAATTTTGTCGTTCTAATCTTCTTCTTGTAGGTCCTAAGCTGCAGCTTGTAGGCCAATCAATTCTCATCCGCTCTTGAAGATTTCGCCTTGTTAAAGAGTTTCCTGCATGAGTATCTGCCCTGCCGCAGCTCGCTAGACCACCATGGTGCCTTTGCCTTTTGGCCTTGCCACGGGGCAAGAAGAATCTAAAGATTTATTAAAAACCGTCATAATATGATCCACAAAACCATCAATATCCATGGAATTTTGCGGTTCGGATAAGGGTATTGTCGGCAATAACCCAGCAAAGGTTTTCCTATACTTAACCCAATTTGTACTCTTCAGATTTCTAGGGATAAAGGTAAGTTTGTACATTTCATCTTATGCATTCATTCTCGAACAATTAATTATAAATAAAAGTCTCGTATTTAACCATGCATTTAAATTAATTCTCATAATAAAGGGTGACGAAATAAATATGTGAATGGGTTAGGAGCTGGTGTATGTATATGTACATATGCTATATACATATGAAGAGGGTATTGATATACTCGCAGTTCAATTACTCCACTGAGACAGATATAAGTCAACAAATAAAGAAGCTTAACGATACCAGACCCTTAAGAAGTCATGATTAAATTATGGTTTTGTACGTTTTGAAAAAGTATAATTCGCATTGTTTTTATACCCTATACCACTATGTGGTTTGGGTATAATGACTTTGTGCTGCTGTTTGTAACTACCAAAAATATTTGACCTAGACCCATCTTTAATTATACCGATCGAATCAGAATCACTATCTGATTCGATTTAACGATGTCCGTCCGTCCGTCCGTCCGTCTGTGTGTCCATGTAAAGCTTGTAATCAAACTGCAGGTCGCAAATATCAATATATTTTGATGAACTTTGGTGTATAAGCTTTCATCGGCCATGGGATGAACGCTATTGAAATTGGTGAGAATCGGTCTATGTTCAGACCAAGCCCCCATACAAATGGCCCTTATGAAATCGACTTAAATTGCCATAAGATCCAAATTATCATATAAATCTTAGTCAAATTGGGTTTGTATGTGTTTATTACATCCATTAATCAGTAGTCCAAAAATGATGCCTATGGGACAACTCTTAGTCATAGGCCCCATATAGAGCTGCTTCCCGATCTTCACTTAAATCTATCAAAAAACAAAAATATTGCACTGATTCTTCTCAAATTGTGTTTGTATATATTTTTGCAAAATACAAGAGACCTTACCAAACATGGTCAGGATCGGTCCATTTTTGGGCCTAGTCCCCATATTGATATAGCATCCGATATGAACTTTGTCATATCTGCAGACAAAAAAATTTATAACAAGTAAGAAAATTATAGTCGGTCTAGACCGACTATACGATACCCTATACCATGCGTTTAGAGACCCTATCTCTTAGGCCCAACTAACTGGACATAGAAAATAAGCAAAAACCAAATTTGAGCGGGATTTTTATTAATTTTTTTGGCTGCAGATATGAAAAAGTTCATATCGGATGCTATATCTATATAGGGACTTGGTCCAAAAATGGACCGATACTGATCATGTTTGATAAAGTCTCTTGTATTTTGCAAAAATATATACAAACAAAATTTGAGAAGAATCAGTGCAATATTTTTGTTTTTTAATAGATTTAAGTGAAGATCGGGAAGCAGCTCTATATGGGGTCAAAGGGATCATTTTTGGACTACTCATTAATGGATGTAATGAACGCATACAAACCCAATTTGAGTAAGATCTATATGACAATTTGGATCTTATGGCAATTTATGTCGATTTCATATGGGTAATTTGTATGGGGGCTAGGTCTGAACATGGACCGATTCTCACCAATTTCAATAGCGTTCATCCCATGGCCGATAAAAGCTTATGTACCAAATTTCATCAAAATACATTCATATTTGCGACCTGCAGTTTGATTACAAGCTTTACATGGACACACAGACGGACGGACGGACGGACGGACATTGTTAAATCAACTCAGAAAGTGATTCTGATTCGATCGGTATAATTAAAGATGGGTATAGGTCAAATATTTTTGGTTGTTACAAACAGCAGCACAAAGTCATTATACCCAAACCACATAGTGGTATAGGGTATAAAAATCCCACTCAAATTTGGTTTATGCTTATTTTCTATGTCCAGTTAGTTGGGTCTATGGGGTAGGGTCTCTAAACGCATGGTATAGGGTATCCTGTAGTCGGTCTAGACCGACTATTATTTTCTTACTTGTTTTATTTTTTATTTTTTGTTTTATATAACTTTATTGCTATAAAACTACGTTTAATGATTTTATTTATTTTAATAGCAAAACCTTGACTTAAAACACAAATTGTTTATATATATATTCTAAATCATTTAGTTAAATTATTAAACTTACATTAACTTACAATTTGTCTTGCGCAAAACTCTTGTTGAGTACTACAGCATGAAGGTGCATCATCCCAAGCTATGACGGTGTTATGTTGACACCTAAATCTGTCTTGTGCTACTGAAACAAAAACTCAAAAAAAAAAACAAGTAGGAAAATTATAGTCGGTCTAGACGGACTATACGATAACCTATACCATGGTTTAGAATTTCCTAACTCTTCGGTCCAACTAATTGGATATAGAAAATAAGCATAAACCAACTATGAGTGGCATTGTTTTTAATTTTTTTTGCTGCAGATATGAAAAAGTTCATATCGGGTGCTATATTTATATAGGGACTAGGTCGAAAAATGGACCGATCGTGACCATATTTGGTTAAGTCACTTATATTTCGAAAAATATACACAAACCAAATTTGAGAACAATCTGTGCAATATTTTTCTTTTTTGATCGATTTAAGTGAAGATCGGGAAGCAGCTTCATATGGGGCCTATGACTAAGAATTGTCATATGGGAAAATTTTTGCATTACTGATCAGATATTAGAAACCCATTCAACCAATTTGACCGAGATGATAATTTGGATCTTATGGCAATTTATGTCGATTTCATAGGGTCATTTGTATGCGCACTAGGTCCGAACATAAACCGAATTTCACCAATTTTAACAGCGTTCATCCTATGGCCAACAAAAGCTTATATACCCAATTTCGTCAAAATATATTCATATTTGCTACCTGTAGTTTGATTACAAAGTTTACATGGACACACACACGGACAGACGGACGGACGGACATCACTAAATCGACTCAGAAAGTGATTCTGTGTCGATCGGTATAATAAAAGATGGGTATATGTCAAATATTCTTGGTAGTTACAAACAGCAGCACAAAGTCATTATACCCGAACCACATAGTGGTATAAGGTATAAAAATAAGCTCTTGAAATTTATTTGAATTTTAAATGATTTAACAACATTACAAAAAAGTTTAGAAAAAAAAACCTCTATGTCACTCAAAATGACAATCAAAAGGTAACAGTAAAGATAAAACTTCTGCTGCCAGTAATGCTGGGTAATTCAGTAACTGGCTGTTTGCCCCCACAGAACATAAAAATAATAAAAACAAGATGCTATAGAATACTATTAGTTTTCTAGAAGTGTTTCACAATAACATTTTTCCAATAGCTTGTTGTCGTCGCTTTGCTACTTTGGCAATGCTTTGTGTAGAGATTCCAAAGGTTCAAGAGGTTGTCTGTTAGTTTTTTGCTGCTTTCTGGGTTAATGGTAATTAAGTGTTTTTAGTGGTTGCTTAAGAATTTTAGCTGGAAAATGTGTAATATTGAAAAATATTTTTGCATAGCAAGAATTCTTTATAGTTTGCATTTTTTTTTAGCTTTAACTATTAAAACGTGACTTATCAGAAAAATTGATTTCATTAGCTGCCTTGAGGTGTTTAACAAAAATGTTTTGTTAACACTTTGGGTTTATTTTTGTTCTACCTTTTGTTTGTAATTATTTTAAACTAGTTCCAACAAGCCTGAGGTTTCTATTCAGAAATGATTAATATTCTTTTTTTGGAAAAAATCTGGTGACCATTAGAAATTTTGTTGAGTTTAGTGGCATTCCAAAAAGATCAGCTAACACTATTTTACAATATCACTAATATTACTGAAACGTTGCTTTCTGGGCACCAGAATGAAATGAAACATATCGCTACGGGTGACGAAAATTGGATCTAGGCCTACGACCGCCGAACAACCTACCCATGAAGCCAAAATCGTGCAAAAAGTGAAGCAGGACCGAAAATATCACTCATGTTAACAATTTTTTCGATTGTTGTGAAGTGCAGCATTATCAGTTCCTTTCGCTGGGTCCAACTCTTATCAGGAAATATTACTTCACCGTTTGGGTAAAGTTTTTCGCAAAAAAGGTCAAAATTTTTATCAGGAAATTCTTAGTGTTTGTACCGCGATAATACACCGTCTCAAAGTGCTATGAATCCTCGAGAACATTTCCCACAATACTCGACTCATGGTTTCGTTTCCATGAGGCTTTCGACGCAGTATGAATCTCAGATATTAAAAAAATTAATGAAAATTTAAATTATTCATTCTGGCCGTTCTATTCGTCTGATTTCCATAATTTTGTTTGAATGAAAAGTATTTAGACACAGATATGTCATCAATCATGGAAATTTACTCAACTCCCACCTTACTCAAACGCGATTCTTCCCTGTACATTTCTTATGAGGCACATTCACTCAAGCAATTCGTATTCTCATAGCTCCTCTTCTAATGAATGGATCTTCACTCTCAGAACACTCAGTGGATCAAGCTCTTACTTTTGAGCTATTAACTGTTTAAATTCGTTGAGTTTGAGGAAAGTTATGCGTGCATAATCAACTTTACATTATGCAATACGAAAGTTAACGTACAGATTTCATTACAATAATTGCATAACACATACCCTTGAATACCTTTAGCTGGCATACAAGGTGGCTTTTATCTCTGTGTGTTCAACAAATATTTATAATGAAATAAACTTAATGAATTAAATAGATTAAAAAACATTGAAAGAAATAAATAGAATGATAAAATAAAATTTCCTAGAATTTGCACTCGAATTTCAAGGGCTGGGCTCTGCTAGTTTCATATGAAGCTTTTCTGATGTGGTATTCCATGCCAGAAAGGACGAGCATTCCATGCACCGGGCAGTAGAAAAACAAATATGCTATATTCTCCACAGCCACATAATGTCATAATTTCTCCATAGAAGAGCCACAGCATCATATTTGAAAGCCACCGACTCCAGAATGAGCCGATATACCCGCTGATTTATTAGCAAATTGTTCAGTGATAAATTTGGAGCATATATGAAACAATCTAGAAAAAAATTGCTATATTTTACCCTTTTCCTGGATCGATATATGATTGGTTTCATTAGTTTTTAATTCGTTTGAGCATCCCTGATGCACTCCTCGACTTGGTTAGTGTTGTAATTCCTTAAGGTTGGGCAACATTAGCATCGAGCTTTTTTCAGAAAATTTTTAAAACTTCCTTTATAAAATACGGAAAAAATCATTTAAGCAAAAATGCAAAATCCCAAAGCACAAAATCAAAAAACGTCAAATCGCTAATCGCAAAAATCCAGAAACGTAGAATCACACAAACTTCAAATCGTAAAAAAGTAAAACCGTAAAAATGCTGAACCAAAGGACAAATCGTAATAAGGTAAAATCGTAAAAGCGTAAAGTAGCGAAACTACAAAAACGCAACATTGAAAAAAGTGAAATCACATAATTTCAAATCGTAAAAAAGCAAAATCGAAAAAATGCAAGAGTCCACAAAACCAAAAGTCATATTAATATTCGTGGTAAAAAAGCAAAATCGTAAAAACGCTTACCCAGAAAAACTGCAGATCGCAATAGTACAAACAAGATTTTTAAATAAAAAATTTTATATAAAAAAAAAAATAAATAAATAAAACGAAATCGTAAAAATGCATAATCGTAAAAGTTTTAAATCAAATAAGCTCAAAATTGGCAAAAGTACAAAACCGTAAAATCACACATAAAAAACGCCAAAACACAATAAGGCAAAATCGTAAGAATGCATAATCGCAAAAATACTTAGAGGTAAGAACCCAAAAATGTAAATTCATATTTTTTGTTTTTAATATGTAAACTCGAAAAAAAAGCAAAAACTCAAAATCGCAAATATACAGAAATGTATATTACATAAACTCCAAATCAGAAAATAGCAAAATCGTAAAAACGTTTAAACACAAAAAAGCCAAATCGTAAATACGTAAATTCGCACAGACTGAAAAGCTTCGAAATGCAAAATGACATAAACTGCAAATCACAAAAAGGCCAAAATATAAAACCACAAAAACACCAAATCGCAAAAAAGCAAATTGGTTAAAACGCAAAATTGCGAAAACTTAAAAAAGCAAAATCGTACGTATATAAAATCACACAAATTCCAATTGGCAAAGAAGCAAAATCATAAAAAAGGTTATCAACAAAAACGCAAAATCACAATGAGGCAAAATCGTGAGAACGCAAATTCGTAAACACGCCAACTCGTACAAATGCAAAAACGCAACATTGCAAAAATCTAAATCACAAATTCTAAATCGCAAAAAGCAAAATTCAAAAGACATGATCAACAATTTAGAAAAGTATTTCTGTACATGGAATCTGGAAGAAAATTTTTTGAGATGTAAGATAATGGTTTTTAGAAATGACGAAAGGATAGCCAAAAATGAGAAGTTAACAGCATACTGTTGTCTTGGTATGATCCTAACTCCAAAATGTGTTTTTACAAAACATGTAGAAAAATCCAAATAGTTCTGTAAAAAACTGAATAAACTCTACATGGAGTAGCTCCCTAAGTAAAAAAGATATAAAGTTGTGATCTAAAATTCGCCTGTTTAATGCTGCTTGTCGTATGATGCCCAAATATGGGGTCATTCATATTTTGAGGAAAAAGTTAACCTTCAAAGATATTTCATGAAAAGTATCCTTAAGCTGCCAGTATATATGTGGTACACTTTTCTATTACTCAGACAACAGATTGTCCCATGAGTTAAATGTAATAGCCTTAACAAAATGCATTTCATGGGTTAAACGTTTAAATATGTTAGGTAGCGAACATAATATACAATGGTCATCAGATATATCTGTAGGGGAATGGAACAAAAAACAGTTATTAATGATAGAAGCTCTGAAAAATAAAAACAAACAAATTCTAATAAATTGATGGCAGCAAACAGAATCTTTTTATAAAAACCTAGACCCAGCAGTGACACAATTTTATTTTCACCAAAACAATATTGAATCTAATGTTATGTGGATATTCAAAGCTCGCTGTGATTTAATCGAATTAAATGGTTCCCGTTTTTTAGAAGAACTGAAAAACAGTGTTCATTATGCAATGCAAAGGAAATTGAAATTTTTCAGCACTTCATTGGTAGATGCCCTGCTTTAGATAACTTTCGACAATAATTTTTTCAAAATATCATAATATCAGAAAAAGAAATAATTACAATTCTAAATGGCCAATAATGTTCAATATGTTGCGCAGGCCCAAAACAATTTATGGAAACTTACAATATAAATTCTTTTAAGCCAAACCCTGGACGTCTTCAATATGGGATAAGTTCACTTCATGCTTGGATACGCGTTTTTGATTTGCTGCTTAAAATCTCATGTACATAGAATGGGGTTTAAAAAGTAAGAAACGAAAGTGAACAAATTAGAAATGATTGTCAAAACAAAAAAAACATACAAAGAAGATTGTGACAAGAAATGGGATGGCATGTGGATAAGCCAAAACATAATGGGAGCGGAAACTCGAACGATGACAACACTGCGAGAAAAGCTTTTTCAAATTCGAAATTTTTCGCATCAATTTTAGAATTCGACTTGCAGTTACTTGAGAGTCTGCATACTATTCTAATAGCTATTAACTACGAATTTGCAATCGATGCTCTAAAATTTCAAAAATTCACAGATAAATATAGAATAGATCATACATGTTGCTTTACGCATGGTATCCGATGCCACCAACTCTACATAAGATTCTAGTTCATGGCTCACAGATAATAGCTGCATCAGTGATGCCGGTAGGTTGGCTTAGCGAAAATGCGTCGAAGCGTGAAACAAATTTTACAAGCGTTATAGGTGAAAGCACGCTCGACAGAATTCCCGCATAAATTATATGATGGATGTATTCCAAAGATCTATGGACTCTTTGGATTCCGTTATCTCAAGTATATGTATTAAGAAAAGGGCAGCTCGACATAAAAAACAAACCCTTCCACGAGATATGATTGAGCTTTTAGAAGCACCCCATAATATTGTTCCAAATAATGTTAAGTCTTCACGTAATGACTACAGTTTTGATCATGACTCGGATGACTCGGAATCCGGATGAGATAAATGCATTTTCGTTTAAATTAGCTGTAGAAAATATCTGAATGAAAATTTGACTATAAATTGTTGAAAGGCCTATTATTAGGTAAGAATTTAGTTATAATAATCTTTCATATTTACCACTATTTACTTAAAAAATAAAAAAAAAATTCCAACTCCCTTTAAAATTTTAGCTTTTTATTCACAGCTTCCAAAACTTTGTTTTACGATCACATATACGCTATGTTTCCATATAGGCGGTCGGGGTAGGCGTCGTCAAATTAACTTAAAATTTAGTTTACATATTTAGTGTTATATATGTCAAATATACCAAGTTTCAGCTCGGTATTTGCAATATTCGCCTTTATGCCAATTGATTCGGTCCACTGTGCAATATGACGGCCTGTCCTTTCATCTGTCTTCCGTGCTGCGCCTCCAAAATGCAATGCCTTTACAGATTTTGTTGTTTTATATTTTTTTATAAGCAGAGATATAATTGACAGTCTGTCGTGCAGTATATTATCAATGCTTTGGCGTATAGCAAAATGTTTACAATAGTTAAAAAAAAATAAATAAAAAAAAATTAATTGTACAGTTTCTCTTTCTTCTGGCTAACGACATAGTCAAAGCCGTATATTATTTAAGATTTTATGTAATACCATTTAAATTAACATAATTAAATAAGGGATTACTACTAATACTTCTGCTACTACTAATACTACTATAGCCTAATATATGGAGACACCTCTTGAAACTGCTTAAAATATAGTACTTTTGTCGTAATAATTTAGTATTAAGATGATCAAATTGTTTACTTTACAAAGATTTTGTTCAAATATTAATTAATGCAAACAGAAAAAAACTCTAGGTGGAGGATATAATAGATTCGGCATAGCCTTCCTTTTTTTTTTTGAATTTCTTATACAATTTAAAACAAATAAGTTGGAAACTTAAAAAAAATCATGTCATACGTAATTTTATTTAAAAAACAATTTACGGCAATATTAAAAGATAACTTTAAATAAATATTAAATTATTTTTTTAATTTTTCAACAATTAATTATAAAGTCTCTTATATTTAAATTCGCAGTTGATTTAATTTGTATGTCCTCTCCACACCTTTCAATAACTTAAGCCTTTTCAATAGATGTCATCTAATCAATCACTTTTAGCTGTATCATAATATTGCGGCAATTTTTCCTAGATCTAAAAATAGGCAAACTCTGCTGTTAAATTGCTGTTTTAAAAATGTTGACAAAGTCTAAACATGTCACAACATGTTTTACTTACACAAGTTCTATTATATTTTATTTACCAGCAGTTAGAAGACAACTTGATGTTGATGATGATTTTAGTTGTTTTAGTTTTCATTGTAGCTCTGTTGCTCTGTTTTCGGTGTTTGTCATTTTCGTTGCTGTTGCTGTGCTGAGCATTGTGTACCCAACTTGATATTAAAAAAAGATCCTTCTAGTGGTCCTTTTCGCTATTTGTTTTGCCATCGCATATTACTCGATTATGGCGGTATGGTGATACATGAATTCTTTGGTTGGTTTAAGTATAACTGTGGTGGGTGGCGCAGTACACGAGTATGTTTATATATACGACGAGTATGTTTATATATTATCTAACATGTTTACACAAGTTACAAGCAATATATCAAATTGTCACTGTGTATTTTCGTAAAAATGTACAAAAATCGCAAACATACGAATGAGATTGTTATGTGCAGCAAGAGCATGTTTGCATGTTATTTCGGGCAAAAAGACAACATTACGTTTTTGTGCTTTTTGGTTCACGTTTCTATGTATTTCTTTGTACATTCAATTTTCAGTTTATTTGTCACATTTATTTTTCTATTTGAATTTCAACTTTTTTTTTTTGTGTAAAAGTTCTATATTCCGTTTGTTTTTTGGGTCATAATAATGAAAGCAGCTAAAAGAAAAACCTATTTGAATGTCTGTATTAGTTAAAAAAAAAACAATAGGAATTTGTGTTAGGAAGGCTTGGCATTTTGGGGCTACATTTTCTTGAAATAAAATATTCATAAAAAAAGATACTGAAAAGAATTGGTGGCGCACTTAATTCAAATATACTTAAACTTGTAGCTTTTGATATTTAGCTCTGTAAGCTGTATATTAATATTAATTTAAAACTAGCAGAGCCCAGCCCTCGAAATTCGAGTGTAAATTCTAGGAAAATTATAACTCGGTTTGTTAATAAATAATTTTATAAGAGCCTAAAGATATTCTAATCAATTTTAGCCGATTCGAAATTCAACACAAATTTAATAGACACACACAAAGCATTGTGTACGTTTTTTTTGTCTGTCTGTCCATGTAAACCTTGTCTTGTAATTGGTAAGAATTACTGCATGTTTAGACCTAGACCCCATACAAATAATCAAACCGGCCAAAATTGTTTAAGATCCTAATATTTGGTGAATATGTGTCTATTATACGCTATAATCAGTAGTCCAAAAATATATCCTATATGACCATTTTCTTCTTTTAAATCTTTAAAAAAAAGAAAATTTTTATTTTAAATTTGGTTTATATAAATTAAATAAATTTATGTTTATTTTTTAAAAAAAAAATTATTTTTTTATTGTTAACTGATAGTTAACAATAGAACCTTCATTTTTAGTTTCACTCAACTGACTGCAAGAATTTACAATTAAAATTTCTAAATATAATAATGAAAATACTGAAACTGCTGATGTTGTGTTTCCCACCATCACACAGTGGGCGATTGGGCCTCGTTAGCGGCATTTAATTAATAACTTCTAAACGAAAAAAGATATCTTCAGTCGGTTTTTTTTCACAGCTCTTAAAAAAGTCATAGAATTTTTTAAGAAAACAAAATTTTGTTTAAATTTATTTTTTTAATTTTTAAAATTTTTTTTAATTTTTTTTTAAATTTTTTTTAAAAATTTTTTTAATTTTTTTCAAAATTTTTTTTTTAACTTCAATAAACAAATTTTATAAATCAAAATTATCTTCGGAATCTTTTTAATCTTTTTTTTAATTTTTTTTAAATTTTTTTTTAATTTCAAAAATTTTTTTTTTAACTTCAATAAACAAATTTTATAAATCAAAATTATCTTCGGAATCTTCGGAATCAGAATCAGGCATATCTAGATGCTTCAGTAAAAGCAAGCTCTTAACATCATCGTCCATAATAATATTTTTTGCAGACGAAATTGAAGACCCATTTGACAATGAAGATATCTTTTTGTGGACGTCCAATAATTTCGGAAGATGATCTTTCAATCAATACTAACGGCGTATCTAGCCATTCCAGGTTTTTGTTTTAAAAAAAAACCTTATTTCTTCTACAGTTTTTCCACTTTTCTACAAGCTTACTATTAAAATTTCGCAGCTTTTTGCCAATCTCGTACTGCTCCTCCTGAGTATATTTAAGGTTTTTGAGAACAGTACCAAATACAAAGTTTTCCATGGTGAGAAACTCTTGGTTGGGATCGCTTCTTCATGCCATACTAAAAAAAGTACCCGTTTTGCTACCGACATTGTTCCTAAAAAGTGCCATGATTTAAAGGTTAGCAGGTAATAGCAGTTCATATTACACATTTTGGACGCACAATGACTCATACTTCTCGCTAAAAAAAGAGTTAGACCGAATCCGTGCGAATCTTGTAAGTTCTACTCCACGAACGTCAGGTGCACGCTAGTGCGGGCTAGTTGTTAATACACTTAATTACCACTACGTTTTATGAACAACACATTTATAGACCGGTCACAAACACTGATTTTTTATGTAATACATACCTTGAAGTTAATAAAAAGCCACACTTTTAATAAAACAAGTAAAAATTGTAAATTTCCAAGGAGCTCGAAATCAATGCGCACAACAAAGAAAAAATATTGTAAAGCACTTGCTAAAACATATTTTGTGTTTGACAGCTCACAGCTGATGATCGCCTGATCGTAGAGCTTATAAAAAACCGCCAAAAATCTAATCAAAGCATCTGTTATCGATTTGTGAAAAAAATTAACGCTTTTTCAAATTTGAAAATTTGAATTAAATGCCGCTAGCGAGGCCCAATCGCCCACTGTGCATCAGGCCACTTGTTTGCTGCGCGTGTGGCTTAAATTTCGTCTGAGAATTTACTGTTGGGCAATTCGTTATTTGTTGCAGTTGTTGTTGTGTTGAAATATTTGTGTTTGTTGAATTGACAAATTTAGCGTTGGCACGTTTTGTAGTTTGTTATCTGTTGTAGCTGTTGTTGTTGTTTTTTTTCTGATTCTATAATATTTCTGTTGTTAACTCCTCCCCCTTCAAGTTCATGCGTCCCCGCATGAATAGCCATATTTCAAAAAAATGGAAGGTCATGAATCTTCTTGTTTTTGGGACCTCTTGATGGTAATGATAAGGAGGTTTTTGGATTGGTGCTTATTTGAACATTCTCTGCAATTTCTATTCTCTGCTCCGTTTGATTGGACTTTACATTATTTTTGGATGAGTTATTTCGATCTTTGTGGTTTTCATTTCTCTTCTTCCTTCTTATAAAGTAGATAATGGTAGCTGATATTATGATGGTCATTACCAGTCCAATGTTGATGGTTAGATTTATTTTGTTTTCGATTTGCAGTTTGTCGATTATGTGAGAGTCGTTAACATTAACTGCCTCCATTCTTTCCAATGTTATCACTCGTTACTGGATACTAGAGCTAATTGGTTGCAGTAGGGCAGGTAAAGGTTTAGCAAGGGAGACTTGGGTTGTTAAGTATGTTTGATTTCCAATTCGTACTGTAGAATTCAGGTGATGAACTATGAATGTGCCAGCTATGTTGATTTTTGAATTGTCTATTTCAATTTGCCCTTTGTATTCGTTTAATAATATCATGCTGTCATCTATTTCTTCCACTGGTGCCACATGCTCGTCGTTGGTTGTTGTGCAGCGGGATGGTTTACTTTTCAGCAGATTTGGGATGCAGTCAGAATTACTGATGTCCAAGATATTATCTATTTCACAAATACTTATCTTATTATAATTCTTGCAGTCATTTTTTATACCAAATATCTTATCGTTACATTTCAAAACATTTTTAAATATTGTCTTAATTATTTTATTATCTTTTCTTACAGGTTTAATTAACAAATTGTCGCAATTTTCATTATTAGTTGTTGGAATATTGACAATGTAAACAATTTCATTATTATTCGAGGCGACTTTAATTTTTGAAAAATTTAGTAACTCGTCCATATTACCAAATGGAATATTATCATTGTAAAAAATATCTCTCAAAGTATTAACCTCAGTATTAGAAAAAATAAATGAATTAACAATGTTTGATTTAGCCCAATGGATGGCATATTCGATATTAGATAGTTCCTCTTTAATAATTTCAAGTTTATACTTAAAATCTAACAATTTTTCACCTTTATCTTTATTTTCTAATAGTTTAGAAATGTTATTAGTAACCTTTGAGAGTTGATTTACTTTATCTATTGTTAATTGATTAATTACAATTTGATTATTATTGTTAACTAGAACATTATTCATTTTATCTTCTATTATTTCGAAATCATGGTGGTCCGGACTGCCGGCTAACCATTTCCAGGCGGTACCAATGAAGTCAAGAGACCTCTTTGCCATCGTCTTGGATTTTAGTGTGGATAAACAGGATTTAATTTGTGATATGGTATAGGATAAGTAAGGTAATAATGAGTTATCATCGTTGTCGCGTAAGTCAATTCCGTTCTCCAATTTCCCTATCATATCTTCGTATTCCCTCAGGTCAATCGTGTGGACAAGTTTGAACACACCGTTTTGAATTTTCGCCGTTCCTGTATTGATCACGACTAGTCTAGAGTTGGAGTAATCCTTTATCTGGAACTCACCTATGGAGTATCCAAGCATCAGGAATAACCTGTAAGAAAATGTAATAAGATTTAGTTCTTTATATGTTTTTTGTGAACGACTCTCCCACCTTCGGTCACTACGGTCGAATGTCTATTTTCCTTCACTAGTTCACGTCTGAATTTTTCGGTTAATTTAGTCCGGGTATGTATTGCTTAACTTCTTTTTTATCTTTGTTGTGGTAGTTCAAATCCTTTTCCTGTTTCCTTTTCAGCATCGTGATGTTATTTTCCCTGGTTCTTTCATAGCTTCCAGGGGAGAAATCCACAGTCCTCCCGAAAAACATATCGACTGGCTTCCTACCGATTGTGGAATGTATTGAGTGATTATATTCGTTAACAGACCTTTCCAATAGTTCCTCAAAATTCTTGCAAATACCTTCATCTTTGAGACATCTTAAAATTTCGGCTAATGTTGAATGGAATCTTTCAATTTGACCGTTGGCTTCGCTTTTGTATGGTGGTGTTGTAAATACCTCTATACCCAATTCATCCTTCATCATGAAAAGTATGGTTGCAGAGTTCAATGATTTTTCGTTGTCCATGACAACCGTTTTGGGAACTCCATAGAAAAACAAAATATCCCTCAAGGGTCTCCTAATATCTTCTATTGATTTTCCCTGAAGAATTTTCGTTTGGGCGTACTTTGAGAATTTATCTATGGCTGTCAATACCAATTTCCTATCGGTTGAAAAAATGTCAATATGAATAACCTGACTGGGTAGTTTAGCATTGGTGTAGCGTTCAATTTCGGTTGGTTGGGATGTCTATCGTATTTATTTTTCCTGCATGTGGAGCATGATTTTAGAAAACATGCTGGGAAAGTACGCTTTTTCCAATATCTGTAACTTATTTTCCACAGCATTTCTGTGCGCGCGGTTATGTGTTTCTATAATTAGAGTTTCCTGATCGGATTCAGACAAAATATCTTCGACAACATTTTGAGTAAACCGAATTTTAAAATTTCCGAAATGATGTGGGTAAATTTCTTGAATTTTTCCCATAATAAATTCTGGCATTTTAATGCAATTTATAACAGACGGGTTAAGGTATCTCTTCAAGATGGAAATTAGTTTTTCAGTGTCATATTCCGGTTCCGTGATCGAATGTCTATGATAACCTGGGAAAATTATTTGGAATTGGTATGCTGGAGTATCGTCAATTTGCAAAAAGATTTGATTTTTGAATGCACTTATGGGCACTTCGACACTAGCTATGAGTTCCTCTGGTGAGCTGCCGCTACTATGCACTGTTCCTGTTAGAGAGTTGATGTTCGTTCCAGGGGGTCTAGAGAGTGCATCGGCCACAACATTACCTTTACCTGGTTTATACTGCATTTCATAGTTGTATTCCTCCAATATCGATTTCCATCTTTTCATCTTCGCATTATTATTCTTATTGCTCAAAGCATAAGTCAGGGGTTGGTGGTCGGTGTAAATTATGACTTTGACTGATCCGTATAGATAGTTTCTTAGATTTGTTAGTGCCCAGATTATAGCCAACATTTCTCTTTCGTTCGCTGCATAATTTTCCTCCGATCCCGTTAATGTTCTCGAAATGAAGGAAATCGGCCTGTCGTCCTGGCTAAGTACTGCTCCGATAGCAACATTGGATGCATCTGTAGTTAACTGGAATTCTTTGTGGAAGTCAGGATACGATAATGTCACCTCCTGTGATATTAGGGCGTTTTTCAGATTATCAATAGCATGTTTCTCTTCATTATCCAGTTCAGTTTTCCTCCTGCTTGATTCTGTTCTGGATATCAAGCCTCCGTCTCCTCGTAAGAGTTTCGTCAGTGGCTTTGCGATGTTCGCATATCCTTTTATGAATCTTCTGTAGTATCCTGAAAGACCAAGGAACGATCGAAGTTCCTTCACATTATTAGGATAGGGAAATTCTACAATTGCCTGAACTTTCCTTGGGTTAGCTTTTATTCCGTTATAAGAAACGATGAACCCGAGAAATTCGACTTCCTCCTTGAAAAACTCGCATTTATCCAGCTGTATTTTCATATTAGTCTCATTTAGTATTTTGAAAATGGCCTCCAGGTCTTTGAAATGTGAATCCTCGTCTTTGCTGAAGATGATAATATCATCAATATAAACATAGCACCTCCTACCAATGTGTTCCCTTAAAATGTCATCCAGCGCACGTTGGAATATCGATGGAGCATTTTTTAATCCAAACGGCAATCGCAAGAATTCATACTTTCCATTGTTGACCGAAAATGCCGTTTTTTCTATATCTTCCATCCTAAGGGGTATTTGGTGGAAACCACTCTTTAAATCGATGACTGTAAAATATTTATTCCCTCATAAATGTGAAAGCACGTCGTTTATCTCGGGGATGGGGTATTTATCCGCGATGGTTACTGTATTAAGTTTCCTAAAGTCTACCACAACTCTATACTTATCCCTTCCGGATGCATCCTGTTTGTTGGGGACTATCCAAATTGGTGAGTTGTAGGGAGAACGCGATGGTCGGATTATTTGGTCTCTTAATAACTTGGATATTTCATCGTCCACAACACTCCTAAGAGCCATTGGATAAGGATAATTTTTAGAATAAACGGGATTTTCAGTTGTTGTTCTTATCTCACCTACCACCCTAGTTGTGTACGTAAGGCTTTCGTCGGGGTCCGCAAATAAATTCCTGTGGCGATCGAAGATGTTTTCCAATAATTTTTTTCGACTCCCTGAAAGATGGTTTGTCCTGATTTCAATATTATTAACATGCTGAGAAATGAATTGTTTAATTGGAATTTTCCTATCCCCACTATCATTCCCTAATATTGCATCAAATGTTTCTAATTCTGGTAAAAGGAAAAATTTTATGGGAGTATCATCAAACAATTTCAAAAATTTGTGTTGTGTAATTTTAATGTCTCCCTTAACGGATTTTGCGTTAAAATTTCTTTCGTTTTGCTTTGGGTTTGTTATAGATTTAGGGTTGATGTAATTTTTGTTGCTGCCAGTGTCCAATAAAATTTTTAATTTTTGGTCGTTCCCCATTTTTGCTTCGAAATAAGGTAATGAGGAACAGTTTAATCTAAAAAATTTACTGCAAGTTGGACATCATCAGTTTCTTCTTCCTGTTTTTCAAGAGTAGCTAATTCCTCAGGAATTTGTTGAAAGTAATCTTGAGCGTACTCTGGTTCCACACTCGCGTGACGATGGTTTACGTCAGCTTCTTCCGGTGGATAGTAGCCACAATAATTTTCCTACGGCATATAATCTGTATCTATATGAAAATTCCGTCGAAATTTATTCGCTGGAGCCTGAAAGGACGCGGCTGTTGATCTCTTTAGTGCTACATTGTTGTGTGGTCTGTTCATATAATTGGCCTGGTGGGTTTGGATTGATTTATCCACATCCATTGGTTCTACTCGTTGATTCTGAGGATTGTTTTGAGTGCCCGCATTCCACCCAGAATTTACAGGTAAGTTTCGGTTATGATTATAAGTAAAATTACGATTGAGATTTGGGTTAACATTAGATTGGAATTTTGGGTTATGACCTAAATTTGGATTGCGATTTTGAGTTGGATAAAAGTTCGAATGGAAGTTTGGATTTCGGTTAAAGTTTGAAACGGGATTATGTCGAGGTGGTATAGGTGGTCTAATGGGTGGTGTTCCACCAACATAAGCGAGTTCGGGATAAAATACTCTGCCAGTTGCGAAAGTTGCCGTACCGATCCTATCATTCTGTACATTATTCCTGATAGACTGTCCATGTGCGTAATTTCTCCTGAAAGTCATATTGTCCAACTTTAGGCAAATATGTAGTGCCTGTTGCAAAGATGTTGGTTCACGCACACTTAGCAATTTCGGTAAATCTCCATTTAATCCTCTTACGAACGTGTCCAGTGCTTTCTCCCTGTAGGTGTTCGTCATAGCGTGACGGCTATTTTCCTCCAGGTCCAGGGAAGAGACCTTGTCAAGCAACAGTGAAAGGTGTTGGTAAACAACTTGATAGAATTCCGTTATGCTCCTGTTACCTTGGCATAATACCATCATCTGGTATTCCAAGGTCCCGATGTCCCTCTTATCAGAATAATGCATTGCGAGACATTTTCTTATTCGTGGCCAATCCAATGGTGTCCTATATGACTCCAAGGCAGTGTCTGCGTCCCCCACGATTTTTGTGCGAATAGTGTGTAGAATTGCATAATACCTTCAGGTACCTCTCACCGAATCATAGAGCTTCAAAACCCTCTCCACGGAATTTCGCCAAGAGTTAAATTCTCCCGGCCTACCAGAAAACTCCCTCAAAGACCTAACTATGTCGGGAACCTTGTCCAGTTCCTCCAACCTGGTAGTAACTGTACCTATGGGGTGATTGGCCCTCTCATCCGCCAAATGGTCGGACGATGATTCAATAGCCTGCCTTATCATGAGGGCTATCTGTTCCTTCTGTAGTGTAGTAAAACCTACTGTCGGTTGTGCCATTGTCAGTGTCCTACTTAGTCTCTCAGTCAGCTGGTCGATGGTTTCGTCGGGCATACCGGTTAAATTATTTCCAAATTAAGGGACAAAAAAAAATCGAATGTAAAGTATTTATTTCGCAAATCTCGATCAAGTTCAAGGATAAAAACAAAATTTAAAACCGATTTCAGGAAATAAAATTTATAACAACAAATATTAATGAAAAAATTTCAACTAACTCAAGATAGTAAGGACGAGTTTTGAAAAAAGGAAAAAAATCTTAATGTAATTAAATTAAAATAAGGAAACCAATTGATAATGAACTTAATAATATTCTTACATTAATATCTGGAACTTGATGATGGAGAGGATGATGATTGCAGACTTCCCCTGATTTTTGACTCTCGTTGCTTGCTTTTAATTGCCAAAACGTTTCCTCGACAATTAGTTTCACAGATTCTTATTTTTTTTTTCATCAACTTATTTATTTTATTTAGTCCTTATTTTCAATTTTTTATTTAATTTGATTAATTTCAAAAAAAATTTTTATTCAGTTTTTCAATTTAATTCGTATTTTTTAATTTTTAATTTTCAATTTTTTTATTTATTTAAACTTTTGTTATTTGATTTAATTTTTCAATTTTTTTTCTTGTGTTTTTTCTTTTCTGATTATTTCCAGTTCACTTTATATTTTCTAAATTAGGTTGTTTTTTTACGTTTATCTAATTGTTGTAAAACTTATTTTAAAAAAAATGTTTCTTACTGTTTATATCACGGCCGCTGATCTCCTTTGAGACCTCCGGTTTACCTCTAATTTTCCGAAGAGGTTACTACGGCGCACTATTTCCGCGATCTATTAATTAATCTACCGGGAAAACCCTTTTTCCGAGGGTTTTATTTATATGACAAAGGACCTTTTTTTAAGGGTCCATGCTCGGGCGCCAATTAAATAAATTTATGTTTATTTTTAAAAAAAAAAATATTTTTTTATTGTTAACTGATAGTTAACAATAGAACCTTTATTTTTAGTTTCACTCAACTGACTGCAAGAATTTACAATTAAAATTTCTAAATATAATAATGAAAATACTGAAACTGCTGATGTTGTGTTTCCCACCATCAGGCCACTTGTTTGCTGCGCGTGTGGCTTAAATTTCGTCTGAGAATTTACTGTTGGGCAATTCGTTATTTGTTGCAGTTGTTGTTGTGTTGAAATATTTGTGTTTGTTGAATTGACAAATTTAGCGTTGGCACGTTTTGTAGTTTGTTATCTGTTGTAGCTGTTGTTGTTGTTATACCCTCCACTCCAGTGTGCAGAGGGTATATATAAGTTTGTCATTCCGTTTGTAATAATTAGAAAAAAAAATTTGGACCCCATAAAATATATATATTTGTGATCCTTATAACAACCGGAGTTGATATAGCGATGTCCGTCTGTCCGTCTGTCCGTCTGTCCGTCTGTGGAAATCACGATGACGGCATCAATCGGGCAGCTAGGGTGCTCGTTGGTATAAAAAATGATTCATTAACATCCTGAAAAGTTTGCTATTTAAAATCGTCCAAATCGGTCGATTAGGGCCCGAGATTTGAATGAAGAACTAAAAAAAGTCTTGAAAAAATATAATTTTCTATGTTGTTCTTGTCACGATCACGCCCTCAATAGGATAGCTAGGGTGATAATTTTTAGTGAGAATGATTCACCGAATTCATGGGAAGATTTCTACTTCAAAAATCATTAAAATCGGTGGAACAGGTCCAGGTAAATCTATGAAAAATTAAAAAAAAAATGAAAAACATGATGTTTCCATATTGTTCCTGTTGTTATTCTAAATGTTGCATTGTTGTCATAGCTGGACTTGTTGTTTTTGTGGTCGTTGTGGTAATAATATAATAAAAACAAACCCTTTGTACATTTTTTTTGTGAACTCTGGTAGAAAATTTTAAAAGTTTCCATTGTTTTGGCATCACTAAAAAAATTTGTTAGATCATTTCTGTCATTGCCACGAGCCTGCATGCAAAATTTCAGATCGATTGGCTCACGGGAAAGGGGCTAAAAATCGATCCAAAATTTTGTCGACAAGCAGACACTACCAGTTAATATAAAGGCAGTAAATAAAGGGAGTAAAAGTTCACCAATAATTTAAAAAACAAATTTTTATGTGTTAATTTATTTAAAGAAAAAAATAATTAAATGAAATAGTAATAATAAAAAAAAATAATATACAATACAAAAAAAAAGAATATATAAATAAAATAAAATAAAGATAAATGCATTCATAGCATTATAATACATATAAAAGGTCAATGTTTTTTAACCGTAACCGTAACGAGTCAGTTGTTTTTTTTTACATGAAAATCATTTAAAACAGTTACCGAACGTAACCGGAACGTCCCAATACTTTTCATGTGAAAAAAAGGCTGACACGTTACGTAACAGTTACATGTCGCTAACTTGTTCTTTACACAGGCTACTGCTTTTGCAGCCAACTTCAAGTCTATTTATATAGTTTCGTAAGCATAACTGATAAAATTGTTTCTATTATTTTTTGCTGTAAGTAATAAATTATAAATATACTGAATTTGCAAACTAAAATGGATACATATATTGGAGGTGCTTTAATACAAAAGAGTTAACGAAACAAAATCAAAAAAAAAACAACTCTACAACATCAACAATGGCAGTCATATGTTCTTCAAATAGAAAAAAAAAAACTGCAAGTGTGTTTTGTTGCCTACAAAACAAAAATAGTGTTGACAATATAACAAAATATGTAAAAGAAGTTAGTGCTATGAAATATTTTATTTTGTTTAAAAAAAAAATCGCAAAATGAAAGGCTATAATTCCATTAATAATCAAAAGGCGTTAAACTAATTTATTTATTTTTACGTTGTACTAATGCATTTTAAATAAGTAAAAGTAATTGTATATTTAAATAAAAATGCATTTGTATTATATGTTGCTGTCGTATTCAGAAAAATCAAGTAGCTGACTATACGACTACAAATGTTGCTGCCAGCAGTCGTCTATGTGTTTCATTCATGATGTTGCATTTTTTTGCGAGCAATACTTACATATATTCTAAATAAAGAAATAATAGTTCTTTTCATACTGCGAAATCTATACAAATATATGTAAAAATACTATATGTCAAATTTCAAATTTGCAATAATTGATACATTTTTTAAAGAAAATTGTATAATATGAAATGTCTTTAATTTATTTCATAGAAAACAATTTTTTGAGGTGCGTGGATTTTCTATATTTACTGTTTTACTATTTTCGTAATGAGGTTAAATGAGTTAAAAAGAATTTAAAATATTTGAAAATATTAGGTGAGGATCCTCAAGATGTAATATACGATCGGTCTAAAACTTTTCACTTAGAGCCACAGTTAAATTCGAAACAACAAAAACCCATATATTTTGTGCATAAAGTTTAACATTAAATGTGCTTTTCTAAAATGTCTATATATTTTTTCTCATTCATTTCTGACCATCTTCAATGTAAATTTACCAAAGTTTTTTTTATTGCAATATGTATATAAAACTTAAAAATTTAATATTTTTTATTGTGTATTAACTTATTATTCTGCGATTTTCATTACATCACAAAATGTTACAAATTGGCACTACTGTTTCAAAAACAGAAAACTTCTAAATCAGTTGAAAACAGTTGATCTGTAAAACTGTGTGTGAAATTGTGTCAAATAAAATTACAAATATTAATAAATATAATAATACATATATATATATATATATATATTATTAATTTTGTTAAGAATTAGCACAAAATTGATTTTCCATTTTGCATTTCATTTATAAAGAATTCTGCCATATTTTGTTAAAGGGAAAATCCATTTTTGTTATATTAAAAAAAACAGACTTGCATTTAATTTTTCCGTGACTGCCTCAATAATTGCGTAGATGCCACCACAATATTTTTTCTAATTAAAACAGTTGATCTGTAAAACTGTGTGTGAAATTGTGTCAAATAAAATTACAAATATTAATAAATATAATAATACATATATATATTTTATTAATTTTGTTAAGAATTAGCACAAAATTGATTTTCCATTTTGCATTTCATTTATAAAGAATTCTGCCATATTTTGTTAAAGGGAAAATCCATTTTTGTTATATTAAAAAAAACAGACTTGCATTTAATTTTTCCGTGACTGCCTCAATAATTGCGTAGATGCCACCACAATATTTTTTCTAATTAAATATTAACCAATATCTAACTAGAATTATGATTTATTCCGACTAAAAAGTTCCAATTAAAAGTTATTCATCCCAATTATGAATATTCTCAAGGAATTTCTTTCTCACGGAAAATACATTTCTCGAGAAAAAAATTCCTCCAATTATAAATTCCGCGTGAACAAAAAATGATTAACTGGCATCATCGAATTTCGAAGCCACTTGCTTTGCTTAAGGTGCTATTACATGATGTGTTTTTTACATATGTACTGTCAAATTTTCCCACAACAAAAGTTGTACACATCGTGTGATACATATGAAACATTGTTTATGTACAATACATGAGGAAAGGCACATGTACATTTTTCAATTAGAGCAGGTTCTATTTTTGTATGACAATCATATGAGAATACAACACTGATTGTGGCGAAAGAAAAACAGAGTAAATTATGAAGATTAATATTGAAAGAAAAATAAATTGTTTAATATTAATTAACAATTAAAAAATATATAACTTTTTTTTAACAATAAATTTTTGTAAATTCACAAATTAAATCAGCTGTTGTTTACATTTAGAGCTTATGTCATACGTAAATACATATGCACGTGTGATAGCAAAAATTATGAATCGTATGTAAAAGACAATTTTGACAGACATGAGGAATTTCATATGGATAAAAAAAAGTGACAGTACATATGTAAAAAACACATCGTGTAATAGCACCTTTATTGACAATTTATTTTCTATTTTTTGTGTGTGTGCAAACGACCCTACAATAAATGTCCCAATAAACATTTTTGTTTGCTATCAACTTGAGGTGCATTTGAGATCAAATACATTTCTCAAATCTCCAACGTTAATTCTCAAATGCCCTCAATAGTTCGAATATAGTCTTCTCAACTTAAAAGGCACATTTTTTATATGGCGATTTTCATAGTTATCAAATTGAGAAATTTGTGATTCTCAACTTGATAGCAAAGAAATATTTCCAATCGGTATCAAATGGAAGGTACGGAATTGCCATATTAAAAAATATTATACTAATTTTAGAAATGAAAACAATGTACTTTTTTTAATGTTTCAATTTAATTTCATTATATATTTAACATTACTATGTACATATTTAACATTAAATGTACATATTATGTACATTTTTTAAAATCTAGAATTAAAAATAAATGAATTAATTAGTTGTACATTTTTTGAAAAATTCGACAAAAAGCAAAAATAATTAAAAATATATCAATGATTTATTTGTACTTTTTTGGCATTTTTTAATTTAATTTATTATTTATGACATATTTAAATAATATCTCAGACTTAACACAAATCGTATTCAAGTTGAAAAAATGTTTGTCTCAAGTGGAGAAAAGTGTTGGATATCCAATTGAGAGTAAAAATGTTTCTCAAAGATTGGAAAAAATGTTAAATCTCAACTTGATGTCAAGTTGAAAGCAAACAAGGAGAAAAATTGTTCAACCCAAGTTGAGAATTACATTTGACATCAATTTAAGAACTTAACTTTTCTCCAACATTGGAGAAATAATATTTCAATGCATACTGGGGAATGACCGAAACTAACACATAAACAGTTTTTTCCTATTTGAAAAACATATGACTGTCATTGTTGCTGTTGTAGAGTTGTTATACCCTCCACTCCAGTGTGCAGAGGGTATATATAAGTTTGTCATTCCGTTTGTAATAATTAGAAAAAAAATTTTGGACCCCATAAAATTTATATATTTGTGATCCTTATAACAACCGGAGTTGATATAGCGATGTCCGTCTGTCCGTCTGTGGAAATCACGATGACGGCATCAATCCGGCAGCTAGGGTACTCGTTGACATAAGAATGATTCACTAACATCCTGAGAAGTTTGCTATTTAAAATCGTCCAAATCGGTCGATTAGGGCCCGAGATTTGAATGAAGAACTAAAAAAGTCTTGAAAAAAAAATAATTTTCTATGTTGTTCTTGTCACGATCACGCCCTCAATAGTGCAGCTACAGTGATCATTTTTAGTGAGAATGATTCACCAAATTCATGGAAAGATTTCTACTTCAAAAATCATTAAAATCGGTGGAACAGGTCCAGGGAAATCTCTGAAAAAGTAAAAAAAAAATGAAAAACATGATATTTCTATATTGTTCTTGTTGTTATTCTAAATGTTGCATTGTTTTCATAGCTGGACTTGTTGTTTTTGTGGTCGTTATGGTAATAATATAACAAAAACAAACCCTTTGTACATTTTTTTATCAACTCTGGTAGAAAAATTTTAAAGTTTCCATTGTTTTGGCATCACTAAAAAAATATGTTAGATCATTTCTGTCATTGCCACAAGCCTGCCTGCAAAATTTCAGATCGATTGGGTCACGGGAAAGTGGTTAAAATCGATCCAAAATTTTTTCGACAAGCAGACACTACGAGTTAATATAAAGGGAGTAAAAATTCACCAACTTCTAAAGCAAATAATGCTAAAATACCTAGTTGTTAATAAAAAAAAACAATTGGGCAATTCACAATGGGTAATGTATCGTTTTTTCTCCTGTATCGTGTATCACTTTACAATAGTGTAAAACTGTTGTTGATAATTTTCACTGAAAAATCTGATACACGATCCAACTTCATTTGCTATGTTTAGTAAATGTTGTATATTGTATCATAACATATCAGTTCCAAGTGAATGCCAGTTTTTATGAAAAAGAAAAAACAAATACATAGAATATTATCAGCATAAATAATTATAAAATAAAATATGGCAAATAATGCAAATAACGCAAATACATCGATAAGTTTATTTATATAAAAATTAATGTTTATATTTTTAGTATGTATTTTCTCTTTCAGTACCAACCAAAACATTTAACATTTTTTTTTTCATTATAAATTAAAATGCAAGAGGTACGTAACTAAAACTCCAGGGTATATCTCACGACCAAAAAGCAAACACTGACAAGTGTTTTCTCTTATACAAAATAGCAGAAGCGACGAAGCGATCTTTCCTCGTTGGATCGAAAATTACTAAAGAAAGCGTTTTACAATATGAAAATACAACTGAGTGTTCACAACAAATGATTGTATTGTGTATTTCAATACAACATACAATGTACAACACCTGTTGTGAATTGCCCAAATGTAAATTTAGCAAAAAATTTATGTATTAATTTATTTAAAGAGAAAAACACAAAAATAACGTTTGATGTTGTATTTTTTGTGTGTAATATTTAAATATACATACATACACATATTAAATAATACAAATAATGTACATATATTATATATATGTATGTATGTATATTCATAGTAACTGCATGTTAGAAATAAATCGGTTATTTTATTTACATAAAATTCTGCAGTATTTTGTTGTGGGGAAAATACATTTCTTTTGTATTAACAGAGTGTCACTTCATTTTGCTCAGCGTGACTATGCCACAGTAGATGCCGGCATAATTTTTGTTTGTTCTAATTAGCTTTGCAATAGTTTTTTCTATTTTAACATGAATGTTAATATTTTCAACTAGATATCATACAGAACAATGTTAAGAGTATACACGGGTTGGTCTTTTATTTCATACGTTTTTTCATTATTCTTTTACAAATATGAACATAAGTTTTGCATATTACCCACCAATCTCACATCACACTGCAAGTTCGAAAAACTCAATACACTCACATTTTTTTTACTAATACACACACATTTTCCGCAGTGGTCACACTAATGGCACCAAATTTTTCGTGCGAATAGTGGCAGACACTAACGATGATTAATGTTACCCTGTTATAAATTTAATGCAAATTTACTGGATTCTGTAAAATTGTAATTAAAGTTTTAACTTGTTAAATCTATTATAATGATTTATTTTTTGAAATGCGCATACAAAAACGCAAGTTTGTTAATTATAGAGCATAAATATTATTAACTATTATTAAAATAATACTAATAATAATAAATGTAAACATTTTCCCTCAAACATGTGCCTGTATAATAAACTTGGTAACTCTACTTAAAATAAAATAAGAGAGAGAAGTATACAAATTTTTTCAAGTTTACGCTTCGACAACATTTTAAAAATGAGATTGCAGTCAGATGTTTGAGCATAAAATTTAATGGCGATGGATTCGACTAATTCGAACAATTTTTCGTTGATAATACGTACACAACGATTTTACAATTTCAGTGTGATGTGAGATTGGGGGGTTAACTTTTTGTTGTCTTTACAAAATAGAGTTACCGAGTTCGTCAATGAGTTTTTTGCTTACAAAACAGTTCTACATAGTTATATAGAATTATTATTCTGCTTTACCTATAAAATATCTGATTGCGATTACATCTAATTTTTAAAAATTGTTTATAATTAATAAAGCATTATTATTCACATAAATACAAAATTTCACTTTTTAAACTGAAAATAAAATTTCCAATTATAAATTAGAAAATATTAATTGAGTTTCAGAAAATCATATCAAAACGTCGGAAATAATAATTTTAAATTTAGAAATATCTTTACATATAAAAATGTTTACATTTAAAAAAAATATTGCCATTCAGGAGATATTAATAACTTTTCAGTACCGCGATTCAGTAACTTCTTTTAACGATAGTCGAATTGTAAAAAAAAAAGAAAATTGCAAAATTATCAGTAAAATTTTGAAACGATATTCGCTATTGTTAAAGTCAGCTGTTGTTGTTATCTAAAGGACAACCATTTTTGTGTTGTTTATCCAATCGATAAAAACTTAAATTTTTAGGTTGAAATGTCGTCATACATAAATAAAAATCATGAAATAGTGAAAATATTTTGCTTTAATTAAAAAACTTTTTTATATAAATAAAAAAATTAAATAGCATATTCAATTCATTATTTCATTTTCAAATAAATAAACAGAAATATTAGTAAAAAAAATAAAGATATTAAACATAAACATAAAATCATCCTGTCAAACACGAAGTAATTTGTTTTTTTCTATTCTTTGTGTTTTTCGCTTATTTTGACAGAGATGCCACTCCTTTACAATTTAAATAAATAGAAAAACAGATTTGTCGATATTAATTTAAATTCAATGAATTTAAGAAAACCTCAAATGATATTTAAGAATTGCTAACATAAAAATTGTTACATAAGTAAACGTAATTTTATGAGAATGTTATTTTTTATATATAAATTTTCAAAATTTTTTTTGGATGAAAATTTGAAGTTTTTCAGAAAATAAAGATAACATTAAATTATTTTATTTAAAATGTTTGGGACTTTTCGTTTTTTGCGTTTTTCATCCCTAATTTGATTATTTATTATTATAAATTTATTCTCTATGTTTTCAAAATATGGCAATATTTTAAAAAAAAGTTGAGAGAGCTTTTTTTTTGGTTATTATTTTGTTACTCCATCCGACCTATATGGCCACAATGAAGAAATATTTGGCCAGTTAAAAGAAACTATACAGCCATGTCCAATTAGCACGATTTAATGCATATAGCCACTCTACACAACCATTACCTTTGCAATGGAGGTTAGGGCGAGCTATTTAATTAGCAAAAACTAAATTAAACGAGAAGTTATGTCATATAACCGGAAACGCATGCATATAGGTATATAACCAAAATGCATGCCGATCAGCAACCACGATGACCAAAAAGCAAACACCGAAATAAATCCGAAATAATAGAAAAGAAGAAAACCAACCCAAAGAATTTGCTGAAATAATTTGGTATTAAGTTTAACAAACCGAGGTGGAGGGTATCAAAGATTCGGCACAGCCGAATTTAACACTCTTACTTGTTTTTTTTATGATTCTATAATATTTCTGTTGTTAACTTATACATATGTATGTGTTTGAGAAAAGTAAGAGAATTTGTTAAATATGGTGGTAATCGGTAAATTTTTTGACCAAGTGCCCATATGAAAATAACACCAGATATGATTTTTTTCATATCTTTACTAAAATTTGGTTTATGTTCATTTTCTATATCCAGTTATTGCATAGGCAAAGTTGACCCTCTTTCTAAACTTATTGTATAGAGTATCGAATAATTTTCTTACTTATTTTAAATTTCAAATCCTGTAAAAATGGTGTATGAATTGAACAGATTAACATGATTGGGGACCATAAAAAATATTTAAATATTCAATTTAAATTAAATTGGGTTAAAAACAATCTTCAGCTGAAATCGATCGATTTGTTTTACACTCAATTCATTTAAAACAATCAAATATTTATGTTACTGTTTTCAGTTATAAATTCATACGAAATAGTTTTGTATCCCTTAAAATAAATAATACAATAGTACTCATAAATCTATTGAAATATTCAGCAATGACATTTTACAAATAAGTGTCTATTCGATTTACAAACCACATGAAACAAAAAATAAAAAACTAAAGCTTTTAAAATTCCATCTATGCAATTGTCTATAGTTTGTGGGGATTCTAAAATAATAGTTTTTATGACAATAACATAAATTTCTAGCAAATTGAATATTTATATTCATACGCAACAGAAATCTATACAATTTGTATTATGTGAATGGATTTGTAACAACAAATCTAAATGGTTTTGCATAAAATGCAATTTAAAATCGGAAAATGATATTACAAGGGCATAATGTTGACAATTAGTGCGGAAATTAAAGCTATTTGAAAATTCAATACAAATAATAATTAAAAAAGGATATTAAACAGGAACAAGTAAGAAAATTATAGTCGGTCTAGACCGACTATATGATACCCTATACCATGGTTTAGAGACCCTATCTTTCGGTCCAACTACTTCGATATAGAAAATAAGCATAAACCAAATTTGAGTGGGATTTTTATGAATTTTTTTGGCTGCAGATATGAAAAAGTTCATATCGGATGCTATATCTATAAAGGGACTAGGTCCAAAAATGGACCGATCCTGATCATGTTTGGTAAAGTCTCTTGTATTTTGCAAAAATATGTACAAACAAAATTTGAGAAGAATCAGTGCAATATTTTTGTTTTTTAATAGATTTAAGTGAAGATCGCGAAGCAGCTCTATATGGGGTCAAAGGGATCATTTTTCGACTACTCATTAGTGGATGTAATGAACGCATACAAACCCAATTTGAGTAAGATCTATATGACAATTTGGATCTTATGGCAATTTATGTCGATTTCATATGGGTAATTTGTATGGGGGCTAGGTCTGAACATGGACCGGTTCTCACCAATTTCAATAGCGTTCATCCCATGGCCGATAAAAGCTTATATACCAAATTTCATCAAAATATATTCATATTTGCGACCTGCAGTTTGATTACAAGCTTTACATGGACACACAGACGGACGGACGGACGGACGGACATTGTTAAATCAACTCAGAAAGTGATTCTGATTCGATCGGTATAATTAAAGATGGGTCTAGGTCAAATATTTTTGGTTGTTACAAACAGCAGCACAAAGTCATTATACCCAAACCACATAGTGGTATAGGGTATAAAAATATTTTGACCCACACCAACTTGGGTGCTTAACGAAGATGATAACGATGATAACCTGTTACACTATTCGTTAGATCAGCTGACAGATGACGATATACTGGGAATGTATA
>OY821520.1:226467021-226512021 GCA_963682025.1 Cordilura impudica | reverse complement strand
AATAATTTATTTGGGCGTTTTTTAATTTTTCTTATTGGAAGAATTTGCGAAATATCGTATGACACTAAATTCACATGCTGGATCTTTAATTTTTATTTTTGGGCGATTTTCGGAAATTTTAGATTCTAAGACAACATTAATTCATTTGGTAGATTTTTCATTTCTATTTTTACACGATTTTCTAAAATCTCAGATTCTAATTTTGTGGACATTTCTCATATGTTTTAAGTTTCAAATTAATTTGGTCGATTTTTCATTTTTATTTTAAGGCGATTTTGTGAAATTTGGCATTTAAATTTTAGCGTGACAAATAATTTGATCGATTTTTCATCTTTATTTTTGGGCAATTTTCAGAGGTTTCGGATTCTAATTTTTTTTTGTTAATTTTTCATATTTTTGGAACGAGAACGTACAGATTTTTTTTTGGCGAAATATTGCATTTTGATTTTTGGTGAATTTATCATAGTTTTTGGGCAATTTCTCGTTTACATTCTTGGAAAATTTTGCAAAATTTCGAATTTTAATTTTTACACAATTTTACATACATTTTAGATGATTACTGCTTTTAGCGATTTTTCGTTAATATATTTAGGCGATTCTGCCTACAATTGCTTGACAATTTTCTACGTAATTATTTATATCTTTTGGGTGAAACTCAATTCGTTTGGGCGATTTTTTTTATATATATATTTAATCGATGTTACGAAAATTCGTATTTTAATTTTTAGATCGCTTTATATTTTTTGGTCGAATTCGCATTTTTATTTTTGTGCTATTTTGGAGAGATTTGTATTTTTAATTTTGTGTAACTCTTTCTTTTGGGCAAAATATTGCATTCTATTTTTTAGTTCATTTTTTGGGCGATAATTCTTTTATGCGATTTTTGTTATTATATTTTTGCGATTTTGCCTACAATTTCACAACATCTTAAGAATGTTTAAAAAACACACACATTACTTAAAAAGAATTTCCTTTGTAAATTTCAATCTTTTTATTGAACACTTTTTCTTTTTCAAAGAAAAACACATCATTAATTCTCATGGTTAAATAGAAATATTTCTTTGAAAGGTTTTTTTTTTGTCTTCATTTTAAACAAATCATGCTGATTTCATAAATGCAAGAATGTGTTTCACTCATCACTTCATATTTTTTTTGCCCTCTGCTTCATTCCATAATCGCTCAAAATAAAAAAATTTTAGAAATATTTCTTTATGTTTTTCAACATCAGAAAAAAATGATAAATGATTTGAAAAAAAGCTTGATTTAGCTTGTTTTTTTTTTCAGAGACAGAAAATGATGATTTATTCTGTTGTTAGTGCAATGCTTTTGTAGTGTCCTCAGTATGAGTACAACATAAGTAGATGGGTTTGATTTGAAATTGCAACAGAATATAATTTGTAAATGTTTCAAAGCTATTCTTAGGCAAAAATCAATTTATTTTAAAGGACGTGGATTATTAAAAACCAAGTGCATAAATATATGAAAATATAAAAAAATACTTGAAAAAAGCAACATTCAGTTAAAGTTGAATTAATATACGACTGTGCTGAAATAAAAAGGTGACTTTTGTTATAAAGTTAAAAATCTATGTTCAATTCTACCAAATCAATTGCATATCCTTCAAAGTAATCCCAGCGTGATACAAGACACTCATGTCAATATTTTTTCCAATCGGAATAGCTTTACGTAAATGAGGCACAACATACAAATAATATTCCTTGTTAACAGTTTGGCGGAAGGAATTTATAATGCACCACAGCATTTTAATCGAAGAACTCTATTAATATGATTCTAAAAATTTTTTTGGTTGCTTCTTTTAAAATATTAATAGTATCAGCAAGATCTCTCATATTCCACCGATGAATTTTCAACAACACATCTTCGAGTTACTTGACGTGTTGTTCACGTTGATGTGTCTGTAGCAGAAACTTCATCCGCAAAACAAAATTTAATGCGAAATTTCATTCCTTTGTTCAATAAAATCAGCTGTTGTTAAAATAGCCAATAACGTCACCATTAAACCAATGAAGATATTGACACGAAGATGTCAAGAACAGTATTGCCAAACTAAAATTATCATTTGGCCACAGTATTACAAATAGTAGACGGGGTCACCAAAATTGTAAAAAATCTAGCCATTATGTGAAATCTATCCCATCTTGTATATTAGTGTTGTGTTTAGAACTCGGGTGGAGGGTGTCAAGGATTCGGCACAGCCGAACTTAACACTCTTATTTGTTTATGTTGCTTCTTAACAATTTCAGCTCTTTCGATAGCCGTCGCATTAAATAAAATTATTTTATTTTATTTTTATGGATTTTGTAGGAAGATGTTTAAATTTTTAGAATTAAAGTAATATACAGTAGAATTCGGTTATAGCGACCTCCAAGGGACCGGAAATATTCGTCGTTATAACCGAACGTCGTTGTATCCGAATAGGTGCACACAATAATTTTTTTTTATCATGTATATTCATCTTTATTGAGGTTGAAAATAGTTTGGAATCGTGGTTTGTTTTCTATTTACAAGAATTTCATGTAATAATTTACTTTCAATAACTTCTACGGAACTATATAAACTCTCTGATATGTCAGAACCCCCATATCGCAAAAACTGTTTTAAAGTGTGCACCGCACTCAAGGTTTCTGTCCTAGTGGGAATTTTGATTGGCTCATCATCGTCATCTGGTTCATTATCGCTGTGAATTTCCTCATTTTCTTTTGTGCTCTCCACGATTTCTCTCAATGGAGGCTCTTCCGATGTTACGACATTGTCATCCACGTTTACGAACTCATCCCAATCAATACATTCGGCTACTTGTTGCATATTTTTGTATGTTTTCTGTAGCAACGAAAGAGGAATATCTTCTTCATCTTCGAAATTTGCATCTGGGCACGCACTTTCGGCTGGAAGAAGTCCCGCATGTTGGAAAGAGTTAGCTATTGTTGTTGATTTTACACTTTGCCAAGCGGAGGCCACCATGTCAATAGCATCTAACAAAGTAATGGTGCTTTGTGTGTTATTGTCTGTATCGCGAATAATTTTTAGCATTAGACGTTTGCGATAATTGCTCTTCAAACACCTAATTACCACTTGGTCCATTGGCTGTAAGACGGACGTTGTATTAGGTGGTAGGGAAACTAATTTTATTGAAGACAGATTTTGAACATTTGGATGTGCTGGACAATTATCTACAAGCAGTAAAATTTTTCTTTTATCTTTCTTCAAACTGCTGTGCCTTTTTATTTCCTTTATAATCTACAGGTAATGATTTTACATGCTTGAAACACCGCGGCATTTTAGATTTTCCAATGAGAAGCATTTTCTTTTTTTTCGGACCCATCCATATTACCTCCAACCAGCAAGGTTATTCTTTCCTTTGATTGTTTACCACCACAGCACCTTTCACCTTTGAATTTAAGGGTTTTGTTGGGTGGAAGCTTATAAAAGAGCCCTGCTTCATCCACATTAAAAATATCTTGTGCTTGATACCCCTCTCGTATTTTAGGCCATGCTGAAACTAGCCAGTCGCTGCATTGACTTTTGTCGACACTGCAAGCCTCACCAGAAATTATTCCTAAAACTATATTATGGCGCTCTCGAAAACGGTAAATCCAGCATTCAGTGCAATTGTAATATTTTCCAAGAAGTTGGGCTATTTCCTCTGCCTTCATTTGAAGTATGGACGTAGTTACTATAGTATTTTTATTTCTTTGCGTCTTGAACCATTGCAAAAGAGCTTGTTCTATATTAGAATCTTGAGCAGAACGTATACGTTTTCTTTGCATGTTCTCAGATTCAAAACACTTACGAATTGCGTCTCGGTTTTTCCATATCTTACTGATAGTCGAATGCGAAACACAACAGTCCTTGGTTAGTGCTGCATTTGTAGAACCAGATTCTAGTTTCAGCAAAATTTCAGCCTTCTCTTTTATGGAGAACACTTTACGTTTTTTAACGGCGATTCTGGAAAAAGCATATGCATATTCATACATATTTACTCAGTATTTATCCAAGTAAAAGTGCCTTACCTGCATTTGGTTGATCAGTGTCCGTGTTCGGTATTTTATGTGAAAAGTTCTCACATCGGAAAAGTATGAAACAAAAAATTCCACTCTTTCTCGATTTGTGAGTAAAAACTGTGTCTGTATCTTAATGTGAGAAGTTACAACACTGGTTACGTTGTTATTGGAATATTCCAAGTCAGCTGTCAAAAAATAAAAACAAACAAAGCAAATAAAAGTAAACATAAAATTGTGTATTTAAAAATATAAGAACTTAAAATAATGTCGATTTGTATACTTTAGATTGTGCATTTACCTTAAATGTAATGCTGGATGTATGTCCTGCTGTAAGATCTATTTGTGGCGAAATCAAATTGACTCAAAGTATTGCCAACTTTTACGATAACATCGCTGCCTTTTTTGTACAAGAATATTTTTCTGATTAATGAGGGGGCTAAAAGTTTACTATGGTTAAATTATGCTCGTTTGCAGTTTTTGAAAGCGTTTCGTAGTATTGCCTACTCATATATCAAAACGGTCTTAGCTTAGTAAGTACTTTGCTAAAAGTTTCGTGAAACTTCTAAGAAACATGTTATCTTATAGAGAAATGAGTTTAATGCCTTCCGAACAATACATTGCCTTATTAACTGAATGTTTGTCAGAGCAAACTTTTGTGGTGGATTATGAACGTCATTATTCCGTGGGTTTAGATATAGAAATATTAAAGCAAGCTTGCAGCGATTTGTGAGTGTGCATTATAAATTTTAAAAATCATGTCTAAATATATTCGTTTTCTAGAGATTTTTTAAAGCCAACTTTATAGTACGTTATAAAAATGAAGCTGCTACCATGGAAACCATAAATGATTTACAAAATCTAATAATACATCAAGATATTATTGATACGAATGCTAAGACCATCAAAACGGATCCTAAAATTGAGCAGAAAAAGGTTACAAAAAACAACACTATAAACCCTGCGAAGAGAGATTTTGAGTTCGAAATTGCCATGACATCGGATTGTCTACCTCATCTGGACACTGGCTTCATTAGACGGCTTTCATTTCGGTATGCTTCTAGTGAAGAAGCTATAGCGGCGGTATTGGAACACAATTTGCCACCTGATTTAGATCAAGCCGATGTTAATGAAGTTTATATACCACCCGATTCACAAGATAAGTTCTATCAAGAAAGCGGTATTGAACATTATAATGTTTTCGATGGTGATAAATATGATATAATGAACCAAGATAATCCTCAATGTATTATTAAGCAGGGTGAGGGTTTTCTAAATGCTCCACAAAATGCTACAAAACATGAAAAAAGTGTTGGCTAACGTGGCGAAAGTGAAGTGGAAGATTCCAACACCCAACAGCAGCATAATAACCAACGTAATAAAGAATGAATTTTTATGAAAATCCAGAAGACGCAAGAGCTCGCTATGAAGCTAAACGTGAGGCTAAATATGCTCAAAAGGGTTATTTTACGCCACAACAGCCGCGTAATGTGGTGGGGCGCAGTAAGGGTTGGTGCCAAGAAAAAGATGTTCTACGTAACAAATCATCTAGAGCTAATCACAATCGTAAAGCTGGAGCTAGTTATAAACAAAGTAAGAGAATGTTTTAAGGTAAAAAAAAATTAAAAAGTTTTATTAAAAATCGTACATATGTATAAATAAAAAAAAATGTAAATGAATTAAGTTAAAATTTCAAAAATGTCAAATTAATTTATTGCTCACATTTTTCCAACAATTAAAGAATCAATATATTTAAGAACTATCTGAAACTTTAATTAAATTACTTAAAAAGTGCATAAAGTTCTTAAAAAGTACATATATAAGTGCTTAAAAAGTGCATATATAAGTGAATATTGTCTCAGAATGATTTTTCTTTATCCTTATCATCATTGTCCGATATTGTTACAGTTTCAGTATCATTCAAGTTTAAGGTGTGTGGTGGTACCAACGCTATGGTTTCGTATATGCTATCTATAACATCTTCTGCCACAACTTCTGAAGTAGACCATAAATTCGTGCCGACATAATGAAGATCAGGGGGTTTCTTTAAAATTAAATTGGAAGACATGTAGTCCACAAGTTTTTTTTTGAATTTGGAAAATTCGTTGCACATTCTAAATAATTGCAAAAACAAAAATTTAAATGTAAATACTAAAAGTAAATGACAAATAAAAAATTAACATATTTCTTACCTTTTCTCCAATATTCGGTGCCATCTTATATATATATATATATATATATATATTTTTTAAGCAAGTGAATTTAAAAACCCACTTCGCATAGATTTCAGATGTGAGTGAATTTGACAGTTCAAATTCAAACCTTTTCACATGCCTACTTTACAGAAACGCTTTTTTCTCATTTTTCCAATAAATGTGAGAAAAAACGTTACGTGACAGATAGTTCTCACAAAATAAAGTTACAGAATCAGTCGAATGCGAGAAACAGTATTTTGTGTCAGTTCGCAACGTTTTTGTTTCATTTTTATACGTTCCATGTGAAAACTTTCCGATGTGAGAGTTACAGAACATACATAGCTACTGGATTACAATTTCTTATGTAAATTAAAAAACTTTTTTTAACACCGCTGGTAATTAAAGAAAGAATGTTCATATGTCCATTCGCGTTCATGACTCAAACTGGTATGCAAATTTCTTCTTTATCTTTTCCACACTCAGTTTAAGATAGGCGAAAACAAATTCTGTGATTCCCCACATTTTACATATGTTTCTTCATTTAGTGGTGGCTGGCGGCAAAAAATGGAAAGAAAAACCAAAAAATAAAATACGCAGAAGTGACATCGTTGTTATAACCGAAACTTCATTCCAAAGCAGATGCGCAAATTGGTCGTTAAAAGCAGATGGTCGTTAAAACCGGAGTCGTTCCAAGCGAATGTTCAATTTGAGCGATGAGGTATTTCATCGTTTCTCGCTATTTACATTTGTTTGAATTTAAACTGAATTTTTCTGAAGCGATAACTTTGTATTTAAGACATTGCCATTTTGAGTATCAGACTTTTCGTAAAATGATTTTTAATTCCTGACAAATTGTGTCGCATCTTGCTAATTTTTTTTTATAAAAGTATTTTTTGATATGTGCCTCTGCTAAAATTTTTAGGAAAAAATATAAAAGATTACAAAAGAAATGTTTGGCCTGAGAACGCCATATTTTGAACGGATATTTTGCTAACAAGGCCTTGACTAGGAATTTCCCTTCCCCAGGCAATGACCCCGAAAATGTTCCACAGTATAATCGAAGAAATACGAACATTTAATGTTTGTCTGATTGCGCATGTGTCAGCATGAAATTCAATTATATGCAGTTTGTAACCTCTTTAACAAGTGAATAATAAATACAACATGAATTTCATTAATGTATATACTGTGTAAGCCTAAAGATTGTTTAAATGAAAAAATCCTCTTATTGCTATTGTTTCATGTACTTTTCATGAAATTTTACTCACTTATTCCAGAACAATGCCACCATTAAAGCTTATGGGTTAATACGAAAACATTATTTCGGTTTTTCGGCAGAAAAAACAGTAAATATGGAGAAACGTTTATACTGCACTCGGTGGGACATTTAAAAACAATTTTTAAAGTTATGTATGTAAAAAAAAATCACAAAAAAGAATACCATAAAAGTGAAAAGAGTTTTTCTTGATATGTAAATTTAATTGAAAACCCTAAACGCTATTAATTGGCTCCTTGGCCTCTAGCAACCAACTAGCGTACCTGACGTACTGATTCCAAAATATATTTAATGGTAAATAATTTAGGGAAAACTTTGATAATGCCCAAACATTTTCTTGACATTGGCATTAAAAAATGAACCAATGAAATCGGTTATTAGTTAATATGCCTAATGAATAAGTTTAACGTGAGAATTTGTGAAACCATCCTCTTTTTTTTAAACTTGCAAATAAAATTCTTCCTGAAAGTACTTTTTTCATTATTCTTATTTTATTTATTATCTCTTAACTTATACAATTTGTATTGATTTATTGATTGAACACTATACGTGTTCATCTGTTTTATGGATTTACTTCTACATGTTATTGAATTTAGTATGGTATTTTATTTAACATTATACTTTTGGTATATGAAGCCGTTTGTAGATTATCTTCTTGTTAAACTTCTGCTAAAAATAAGGTGAATCACAATCACCTCGATATATTTCCAATATATTGGCAGTTGTCCTAGGTGGCTGGTTAACTGTTAAAATAAAAGTAGCTGGCAGAATTTTGAGTAAAAATGTTACCTCTAATATACGATTTTATTTGCAGATCTTGCTGGAGAACAAAAAATAAAGGCTGAACATTTCATCGAAATGTTGTTTTCACAAAATTTTTTCACTTCATAAATTAGTTATTTACTTTATATATATATGTATATATATTTTTTTTTTTGGTTGATAATATAATTAAAAACTTTTTTATGAGTTCACATTTTTGAGCAGGTATTTCATGTAATCGGGTTGTGGGGCGAATTATTTTAAATCAATAAAAAAAAATTCGTTTTTATTTATGTGGAGCATTAGTTATTAAGTCTTTAATGTTTTCCACTGTTTCCAAGTTGCCCCTGACATTTAATAAATGTTACCTACTTCTACTATAATATGTATAGTTCTTTTTCAAACAATTTCCCAACAGTTGTTCTTCATTTGCAGCTTTAAATTATATATTTTTTTTCAACCTTTTTATTCGCCCCTTTCACAGAACATGTGCATGTGCATTAGGGCGTTTCAGCAAAACAGTTTTTTTTTTAATTTTAATGTTTGCAACTTTAAGGCGGAGAACGAAATCTTATAGGCCAAACGATTTCTGAAAATTTGGTTAGATTTTTTGGTGGTCGGTTGGGAGTCGTTTTATCCTTGATGACCTTCAAAATAATTTTTAATTTAACACGTTGACTGCCACGGCAATATTTAGAAAAGGCCAATAAAAATATTCTTTTACTTCTTGATATTTAATAAGTTTCTTATAATTATACTAGCTGCTTTTACCCGGTCTTGCCCGGGATCCAAAAAATTTCACTTGAAAAATAGTTCACTATTCTTACCAGGCGCTGAGTACTTAGTCCCCAATGAACAAATTTCTCAAAAAAATTAACTTTCTCCAAAAAAATTTGTATCGGATTGGGGAATTTGTTCATGATGAGAAAATTCCCCAATGTATATTTGGGGAGTAAATTCATTTTTTATTTCAATTTAAAATTTTTTGGTTTTTTTTACAGCTTCAAAAATAAGCTGCGAAACCGCTTTATTTTTTTTAAGTTTATTTATTTTGTATACATCAGATATAACGGAACCGTTTGCAAATTAAAGGAATAAGAACATTTAAAAATTGAATTACTTCATTCAATAAGTGATTATCATTGAGCAGAGACGTCAAAGAAAAATGAAAAATGAATGCGACGTTTAAAATTGTGCCAAAAGGTTGCTTTAAGCAACTGCTTATAGAATATGTTTGGTTTTAAAAGTTATAAAAATTCGTATTTTCATAATTCTTTTTTGAAGATATGAATAATGTTGGATTGTTGGATTATTTATTTCATATGTACGTTATAGCATAACATTTGAAGAATCTTTGGAAAAATTTTCAATTATAAATTTTAGTAAATAAGTCCGTGACAGGGAATCACTGGAGGCGTTGTTGTTTTGCGGTGAACACATTAACTCGTTACCGGATCATGTAAAATAAAAAAATCTAAATGCGTTTCAAAAGTGGCATGTTTCCTGAGGTAGTGACGGAGAGTTTTTTACATGGGTGAAGCTTAAAGGTGCCGTGGTGAATAAAACGTTTATACATACCATAGTACAGCATTGCCATAATAACAAATTTTCTAAATTATTAAAACTTCTAAAAGTATGCCATCTACTACTACAAACAACTCAACACATAACCCAGTTGACAAAAATGTTAAACGTAAATTAAACGAAACGTCGCCTGAATACCCAAACACAACGGGGGCGACAGATTTGGTTGGAAGTGTAGCGGTAGGAGACTTAATGAAGATGATGGAGGCTGTAATGGAAAACAAGCTTAAGAACTTATCCACTAAATCTGATATCGAAGGCATTAAAATTCAGATAGATGATGTAAATAATAAATTTGAAGAAATTAAAAAAGAAAATGAATCGCTTAAAGTTCAATTAGAACAAATGAAAAATGATAGACAAAAAGATCACCAACAAATTCAACGAATTGTCAACCAAGGTAGAAAAAAGAACGTTATATTCAAAGGAATAATGAAGAATGGGTCGCCAAGAACGTCAGCGGAAAATGTATGTAAGGAAGTTTTGAAGCTAAATGATGTTCAAATTAATTCGGCACGAGTCTTATTCACAAGTGATGATAAAATTAGCGTAATTGCGGAAATGGCTACGGAAAGAATGGCGGATAAAATATTTAAAAACCTTAAGAACCTGGTGGGGTCGAGAATAAAAGTTGAAAGAGACTTAAATGAAGAAAGACAACTCGATAGAAAATTGTTGATGTTGGTAAAAACAGAGATTTTAAATATTGATAAAACTCATAAAGTATTTGTTAAAAACGATTCAATAAAAATTGGTGTCAACTGGATGAAATGGAATAGAAACCATGAACTAAAGTGCGGCGAAAATACAGCTCAAGAAATCTTAACTGATATGTATGGTGATAAATTAAGTACATTAACATTAAGTTATGAAAGTCTTTTAGAAAAATTTAATCTACCAAATCAAAAAAACTAATTAATAGCAATATATGTAATAATAATTCGAATTCTGCAAATTCTTTAAACCTTAATATTTTGTCATACAATATACACGGCCTTGAAAATAAAGTTCTAAATGTTGATTTTTTTAATTATATAAAGTCATTTGATATTTTCGTACTTCTTGAAACTCATTTAAATCATGAAAAATCTTTAAATTTTAATAAATACCTAAGCGGATATGAATTATTTTGGACACCTGCTACAAGAGTTAGTAATTATGGTAGAGCTATTGGTGGATGTGCTTTAGGAGTAAAGAAGGCGTTATCCAAAATGAATTTTAAATATTCTTTTATTAATTTACATGATATTACCATTATAAATATCAAAATAAATTCTTCAATAATTAATTTGATACCACTTTATATGAGAAGCGCTGTATGGAATGATGAGTTCCAAAATATTAATTTACTCTTCACAGAAAACAACATAGTTAATTCTGTTATTATAGCCGATCTAAATGTGAGAATTGGCTTACTTCAGAGAAAAATTGATGATTTAATTCAAACAAACTTTCCGGCGGGCACTGAGGAAAGAAAATCTAGAGATATTTTTATAAATGAAAAAGGAAGACAATTTGTACAGCTGTGCTACGATCACGGTTTGGTTATAATGAATGGCAGGACAAAAGGAGATATTGAAGGAGAATTTACTTTTTCAAGTGAAGCTGGAAAATCCGTGAATGATATTAGCGCTGTCTCTCAAGAGCTTCTTAAAAATGTCGATAAGTTTTGTGTGGAAAATCATTTATGGTCTGACCACTTTCCCATTGTTCTTACGTTAAAGATTAAGACTTATATCACTAATAGCATCATTGCCAAATTATTACCAAAACTACATTGGAGAGAAGACTACAAATCAAAGTATCAAGCTGTGGTAAAAAATGTACTACAGTCAACAAAAACACAACAAGAAAAAGAGTATATGAGCTTTGGTGAACTAACTAAAGTAATAAAGAATTCATATGGTAAAATATATAAAAACGGGTTTAAAGTCCCTCAAAAACAAAAGTGGTTTACTATAAAATGCTACAATGCAAGAAATACTTCCTTTAAAAGACTTCAAGAATATAGAGATAATGGAAGTAATGAAAATAAGGACAAGTATCTTAAAGCTAATAAAAAATATAAAGAAGTATGTCGTGAAGCCCAACAAAGTTATAACCAAAAACTAGTTGAAAAAATAGAGAGTGTGCAAACCAGCAAAGATTGGTGGAAAATTGCCAAGGAGATACGAAATGATGATTTACCAACAGAATTAGCTATTCAGGCAGAAGACTTTAGGATTTATTTCAAGCAATTGTTAAACCCGATCCAAAATATAGTAGAAATGCAATATGCATACTTTTATACAAGTAATTATGACTTGGACAAGATAATATCAGTATCAGAAATTAAACAAGTGCTGAGTAAAACTAAAACTAATAAAGCTCCAGGAGAAGATAGAGTTCCGTATGAGTTCTATAAAAATGCACCAGACGAACTGTTGGAAGAGATAACAAAAACTTGTAATGTATTATTTGATCGATGCAGTGTTGATGATTCGTTTAATTTGAGTATTATTTATCCAATCTATAAAAAAGGCGATACTTCATTACCAAATAATTATCGTGGTATATCATTTATGAACTGTTTACCGAAACTTATGATGGGATTAATAAATGAAAGACTCTTGAATTGGGTTGAACGTAACAACATTATGAATGAATTCCAAGCAGGATTTCTTAAAAACTATTCTACAGCAGATAATATATATAATTTAACATCTATGGTGCATCTGAATTTTGCGAATAAAAAGAAAACATATGCCTTTTTCGTAGATTTCAAAGCAGCATTTGATAAAGTGTCAAGAAATGCTTTAATTTATAAGTTGCATACATTGGGTGCCTCATCAAAAGTTGTTAAGTTTATAGAATGTATCTATGAAAAAACGCGGACATCACTTTGGACAGGTAGTGAGCTATCAAAGTCATTTGCTACAGAAAGTGGTGTAAAGCAGGGGTGTTTGCTATCACCTTTACTATTTGCCTTATACCTTAATGATTTGCATGATTGCTTAGAAGGTGGAATATACGTTGAAAACATTAACATAAGATTGTTATTATATGCAGACGACATAGTGATTTTAGCAGATGATGTAAAAGTGCTGCAGAAAATGATCCAAAAACTTGAAGACTATTGTAAAACATGGAATGTTGAAGTAAACTTGGATAAGTCAGAAATTATGGTTTTCAGAAAAGGAGGAAGATTGTCTAGTAAAGAAAAATGGTATTTTAATAGCCAAGAAATCAAAATAGTTTCAGAATACTGTTACCTAGGAGTTTGGCTTACACCAAAAATGGTATTTACGAAGCATATTGAACAAAGAAACATAGCAGCAAAAAATAGTATCAACTTAACATGGAAAAACTTTTTAAATAAAAGCACAATATCAATTGCTTCTAAATGGAAATTATTCCTTGCAGTATGCAGGTCAGTGCAATCGTATGCAGCCCAAATATGGGGGTTTACAAATTTTGAGTATGTTGATAAGCTACAAATATATTTTATAAAGAAAATCTTGCGGCTCCCAAGCTTCACACCAACTTATGTGTTATACACCTTAGATCTACATATCAACAAAACCCTGTTTGATTACGGAGAAAATCGGTTGCCTTATCAATTTTCTAAACTATTGATTCAAAAAAATCTTTCTTTGGGTAATTGAACTTAACAAGCTCGGATTAGAATTTGAAATTAATTGGACAGAAGCGAACATTAATAAACAACAATGGAATAACAATAGAAAAAACCTTTTAATCTCCTTGAAGTCAAAATATCAAGAGAAAATTTGCAACAAAAAGGCTCTAGCAACCAGGATATATTCAAAACTAAATGCAATTGAAGGGAATAAATACATATCTAATGAAATTAAACTAGAAAATATAACTTGGATTTTTAAAGCACGAAGTGATTTGATAAAATTAAATGGTAACCGCTTTGAAACGAATTTGTCTAAATTATGCTCTTTATGTAATTCAAGGGAAATTGAAAATATAGAACATTTTCTTGGTCGTTGTAAAACGCTAAAAGAATTCAGAATTATGTACTTCAGTAAAGCTTACCTTACAGAAGACGTAATCTTAAATATATTAAATGGTGTAAATACAAATTGGAATCTCTTAGCAAATTATATAAAAACATGTATAAATTACAGAAACTTTTTGATAACAGAGTTTAATACATAAAAACATTTATCTCGATTAGGAAATTAGATTTTTATATTATAAGCGGCTGACGACGATAGTCAGAGTCGCATATGGTTATTTTTACCTTTTATTTTATTTTTAACTTTTATTTTATTTTGTAATTATTTTATATATATTGCTGAAAATAAAATAAATACTACTACTACTACTACTACTACTACTACTAGCTGCTTTTACCCGGTCTTGCCCGGGATCCAAAAAATTTGACTTGAAAAATAGTTCACTATTCTTACCAGGCGCTGAGTACTTAGTCCCCAATGAACAAATTTCTCAAAAAAAATTAACTTTCTCCAAAAAAATTTGTATCGGATTGGGGAATTTGTTCATGATGAGAAAATTCCCCAATGTATATTTGGGGAGTAAATTCATTTTTTATTTCAATTTAAAATTTTTTGGTTTTTTTTACAGCTTCAAAAATAAGCTGCGAAACCGCTTTATTTTTTTTAAGTTTATTTATTTTGTATACATCAGATATAACGGAACCGTTTGCAAATTAAAGGAATAAGAACATTTAAAAATTGAATTACTTCATTCAATAAGTGATTATCATTGAGCAGAGACGTCAAAGAAAAATGAAAAATGAATGCGACGTTTAAAATTGTGCCAAAAGGTTGCTTTAAGCAACTGCTTATAGAATATGTTTGGTTTTAAAAGTTATAAAAATTCGTATTTTCATAATTCTTTTTTGAAGATATGAATAATGTTGGATTGTTGGATTATTTATTTCATATGTACGTTATAGCATAACATTTGAAGAATCTTTGGAAAAATTTTCAATTATAAATTTTAGTAAATAAGTCCGTGACAGGGAATCACTGGAGGCGTTGTTGTTTTGCGGTGAACACATTAACTCGTTACCGGATCATGTAAAATAAAAAAATCTAAATGCGTTTCAAAAGTGGCATGTTTCCTGAGGTAGTGACGGAGAGTTTTTTACAATTTTTTTTTTTTTTTGTAGCAAAAATGGGGAAGAAAATGGAATTAAAAAAACTCTTCGTGGTTACCTGATGATTTATGTGTAAAATTTCAAAAGAATCGGTTTTGAGTTATGATGTTCACGGACTTCGAACATTTATTTGCAAGAAAATCGGTTTAAAGTTTTCTAAAAACTGATTTATATACTATATACCGTATGAGGCCGGTCGCTGGAAACGCTGTATCTTCTTAAGTTTTGCTCTGATTAACTTCAAATTTTGACACAACACGCTCGACATGTTGTGCATTCAGAAAGAGAAATGCAAAAAAAAGTTTTATAGCCTACCACCCCTTTAGGAAGTGCAAACTCCAATACATCATACATGCCAACTGAAAAAAGAGAACTACATTTTTTGCAAAGTTATCTATAAATCAAAAAAAAAAAAAAAAATATATAAAAAATAAGGGCGTGTTAGTTTTACTTAAAAAAAAAAAACTTATTATTCCAAATCGCCTTTAATTCTTCCATGGTAATTTCAATAAATTATTGAAATTAAAATCTTTAATATTTACGTAATTATGTTTGTCTAAATTTTTTGAAAGCAAATTATGCAAAAATTAATATTATGAGTGAAAAAAAAATTATTTTCCCAATTCTCTTCTGAAATTACAGTGTAATTTAATCATGCAAAGTTAGAATAATTTAAATTTTAAACCTAATATTCAAGTGCTTTTCAATACAGAGTTTTAAACGAAATAACACGTTGGACAACAACAAAATCCACATTGAAGATCTCTTTCTCTCTCTCTCTCTGAGCGAAAGCACTCCTAACAATATAAAACAATTTTGAGATGAAAAACAAAACAGGCAAACGGATAAGTTTAGTTTGATAAAACTTCATCCATTACTTTTTTTGCAGAATTTTTTCATTGACCAATAATGGGAATTTAAAGAAGAATTTGAATAGATATTAGTTTTTTTTTATGAATTTTTTGCGCTCAACTTATTCCATATGTAACACGAAATTTGCATATGTAGTGCTATTGTCGTTAGCAGTGTTGCCAATTTTGACAACTTATTGTAATTTCGACGATTTTTATACCCTATACCACTATGTGGTTTGGGTATAATGACTTTGTGCTGCTGTTTGTAACAACCAAAAATATTTGACCTAGACCCATCTTTAATTATACCGATCGAATCAGAATCACTTTCTGAGTTGATTTAACAATGTCCGTCCGTCTGTGTGTCCATGTAAACCTTGTAATCAAACTGCAGGTCGCAAATATGAATATATTTTGATGAAATTTGGTATATAAGCTTTTATCGGCCATGGGATGAACGCTGTTGAAATTGGTGAGAATCGGTCCATGTTCAGACCTAGCCCCCATACAAATTACCCCTATGAAATCGACATAAATTGCCATAAGATCCAAATTGTCATACAGATCTTACTCAAATTGGGTTTATATGCGTTCATTACATCCATTAATGAGTAGTCCAAAAATTATCCCTTTGGCCCCATATAGAGCTGCTTCCCGATTTTCACTTAAATCTATTAAAAAACAAAACAAGTAAGAAAATTATAGTCGGTCTAGACCGACTATATGATACCCTATACCATGGTTTAGAGACCCTATCTTTCGGTCCAACTACTTCGATATAGAAAATAAGCATAAACCAAATTTGAGTGCGATTTTTATTAATTTTTTTGGCTGCAGATATGAAAAAGTTCATATCGGATGCTATATCTGTAAAGGGACTAGGTCCAAAAATGGACCGATCCTGATCATGTTTTGTAAAGTCTCTTGTATTTTGCAAAAATATGTACAAACAAAATTTGAGGAGAATCAGTGCAATATTTTTGTTTTTTAATAGATTTAACTGAAGATCGGGAAGCAGCTCTATATGGGGTCAAAGGGATCATTTTTGGACTACTCATTAGTGGATGTAATGAACGCATACAAACCCAATTTGAGTAAGATCTTTATGACAATTTGGATCTTATGGCAATTTATGTCGATTTCATATGGGTAATTTGTATGGGGGCTAGGTCTGAACATGGACCGATTCTCACCAATTTCAATAGCGTTCATCCCATGGCCGATAAAAGCTTATATACCAAATTTCATCAAAATACATTCATATTTGCGACCTGCAGTTTGATTACAAGCTTTACATGGACACACAGACGGACGGACGGACGGACGGACGGACATTATTAAATCAACTCAGAAAGTGATTCTGATTCGATCGGTATAATTAAAGATGGGTCTAGGTCAAATATTTTTGCTTGTTACAAACAGCAGCACAAAGTCATTATACCCAAACCACATAGTGGTATAGGGTATAAATATTGCACTGATTCTTCTCAAATTTTGTTTGTATATATTTTTGCAAAATACAAGAGACTTTACCAAACATGATCAGGATCGGTCCATTTTTGGACCTAGTCCCCATATAGATGTAGCATCCGATATGAACTTTTTCATATCTGCAGCCAAAAAAATTAATAACAAGTAAGAAAATTATAGTCGGTCTAGACCGACTATACGATACCCTATACCATGCGTTTAGAAACCCTATCTCTTAGGCCCAACTAACTGGACATTGAAAATAAGCAAAACCCAAATTTGAGTGGGATTTTTATTAATTTTTTTGGCTGCAGATATGAAAAAGTTCATATCGGATGCTATATCTATAAAGGGACTAGGTCCAAAAATGGACCGATCCTGATCATGTTTGGTAAAGTCTCTTGTATTTTGCAAAAATATGTACAAACAAAATTTGAGAAGAATCAGTGCAATATTTTTGTTTTTTAATAGATTTAAGTGAAGATCGGGAAGCAGCTCTATATGGGGTCAAAGGGATCATTTTTGGACTACTCATTAGTGGATGTAATGAATGCATACAAACCCAATTTGAGTAAGATCTATATGACAATTTGGATCTTATGGCAATTTATGTCGATTTCATATGGGTAATTTGTATGGGGGCTAGGTCTGAACATAGACCGATTCTCACCAATTTCAATAGCGTTCATCCCATGGCCGATAAAAGCTTACATACCAAATTTCATCAAAATATATTCATATTTGCGACCTGCAGTTTGATTACAAGCTTTACATGGACACACAGACGGACGGACGGACGGACGGACGGACGGACGGACATTGTTAAATCAACTCAGAAAGTGATTCTGATTCGATCGGTATAATTAAAGATGGGTCTAGGTCAAATATTTTTGGTTGTTACAAACAGCAGCACAAAGTCATTATACCCAAACCACATAGTGGTATAGGGTATAAAAATCTCAAATTTGGTTTTTGCTTATTTTCTATGTCCAGTTAGTTGGGCCTAAGAGATAGGGTTTCTAAACGCATGGTATAGGGTATCGTATAGTCGGTCTAGACCGACTATAATTTTCTTACTTGTTCAATTTGTTAAAATGATTTGTTAAATTTGTTCAAATGGTGATTGAAGATTTAAAATTTTCAGTAGTATAAAAATTACGATTTCAAGGGTTAACAATTAATGGATTGTTTATCGAAAATTGATAGCTTTTGTTCATTGCAAATGTGAATTACAAAATATGTATAGATTTAATTCTGGGTCAAGTCGTTTCAAAACGGAAATACCTTGAATAGCATCTCTATTTAAGATCTAAATTTTAATTACGGCGATACTTTAAACCTATATTATATGTTTCAGCTATAGATACATGTCAATAAAATTATTAAGTTGATTGCTGTGTTAAATATTTTTCGTTGAAATTTCATCACTAATAGATTTTTATATATCGAAATAACCAATGCTGTAACAATATTCATAATATGAATGATATAAATAAATTTTATTGTTTCCTTTTGTAATATTTTGTAGAGTTTTATTTTTATTTTCTTGACAATTTCTTGTTTTAAAAGAGACGATTTTGGCGATTTAGTTTATTAGCAGCACTGATCGGTAACATAAAAGAGAGAAAATTGTGTGTGGGTTTGTATAAAATGAGAAAGATTAAATTTTGTTTGTGTATTTCGCATAGCTTTGTATGGAGTGTTATGTGTGTGTATTATTTCAGCGTTACAGAATCAGTCAGTCAGTCAGTGAGTCAGGGATCAGCGTAAATATATTTAAGAAGATTAAGAAGATAGATTTTCTGTTCATTTATTAAAAAATTTTCTGTTCATGCAAGCCACCATTGATTTTCTATTCTCCTCCCAGAAGCCATATGTCCACATTGGCACTGACATACTACGATAGATAACTCGTAGTCCGCGTCCTAGCAAAGAACGCAATTTTCGAGTAATCTCGTAGTTGTCAGTCAACGCGTTAAAATAAATACGTCTCTTCTCACTTTAGGAGAAAGTAACAAAAAAGTAAGATTGTTAAATTCGGCGGTGACAAATCTTTCATTATAATATTCTGTACAAACGGCCAGATTTCACATTAGGCCAGATTTCACGTTACAATTGCTAGATTCTTAAAAATTGTTTTTAAAGCTAATAAGATATTTAAGTTCGTGCGCATTGCACGATGAAAGATTAAGGAAGAAGGAAAAGCAAGCTTGGCAACGTTTTGTGTTGGTAAACGTCATTATATTGTAACGTCATTGTTCAGTGTTACAAAGTTGTTCAATTGAACAATGCTGCCATAGACGACTTATTCTTCAGGTATCAATACAGATTCTGAAAGGTGATAAAAATACCTTTCAAACAAGCCCAGATTGAGAAATCTACTATAATTCTATCCGATTTTATGACGAAGTTAATTAAATTATTCTATGTATATATGGAAAAATATCTATTTTGAAATTTTGGGGCGCTCCAAATCCGACTTAGAGCTATGATCTCTTGATCAAAATTTCTCAGAATCACCTATAGATTACGTTTTTGCTATACGCTTCATCAAAAAAATCGTTCCATACAATTTGACCCGCCCTAATATATATATATATATACTTTCTGGAGTCGCAGATAATTTTTTCAATGCGTTAGAATAGTACTAAAAAAATTAGTACTCTCCCCTTTATAGTTTCCGAAATACGGCAGAGCCGAAAGTTAAAAAAATTATTTAATATAACTCACTAAGGTTGGCCAATATTATGTTTAAAAGTAGTTCACCTGCATGGTCATTTGAGATGTCATTTCGAAGATATTAAAATTACCTTTGATATCAAAAATTGCTCTTTTTTTACCAAATTTTGAATGAATATTTGTCAGATCCTAATTTAAAAAAAATTTAGTTAAAAACAGTAACAGTGCTAGATTCGGCTAAACCGCATCATCCTCTACCTGGATTTTGCATTTATAGTAATATCTGGACTTATTGCCCTATTTATAATAAATGTAACCAAAATATTAGAAACACTGAAATTTTATATTTTTAGGCCGATTTACCCCCATTTTAAATACAGACCTGCTCGAAATAATGATAATCAATATCATCCTAAGTTTACACAGAAAAATGGTTCATTTCGTGAATGAACAAGATTTTACCAAGCAGCCAGACTCGAGTTGATATAAGCATCAAGAATGGATATCACTTATTATTATATATTATTATTATTATCCAAGTTCCTATGTGGAATATAGGGCCACAACAAAATTTTTCCAATCACTTCTTCTTAATGCTAACAATTTTATTTTATTACACGTTATATGAGCCTTCTTTATTTCGTCTGGAACGTGTCGTCTCCAAGTGCTTCTGTGGCAATATTTCCTTGAGGCGTCCTCAATGTATGACCTATCCAATGCCATTTCCTGCTTTTAATTTCATTATCCATTGGCTTCTGATTGCACCTTTCGTATAGATGTTGATTCGAGATTATGTTTGCCCAATGGATTCGTCAGATTCTTCTAAGACATCTGTTGCCTGAATTTTGCCAATGGCTTTTGCAGAAGTATTCCATATTTCGCACCCATAGAGCAATACAGATTTTACATATTTTGGTGGTACGTTTATTCTGTGATGATTTCCAGACGTTTTTAAAGGCTCCAAATGCTTGTCTTGCTTTTTTCATCCCGTTATTAATATATATTTCGGAGCCCCCGGTAGCTGTTCATATACTGCCGAGATAGTTAAATTCCGATACCTATTCCAGTGGTGAGTTATCTCAGATTAGGGGTGTTGTATTTCCGGCGTTTATACACATGGACTTGGTTTTCGAGCTATTTACTGCAAGACCAGTCCTTTTCGCGTACTCTAGGACTTGGTTTAATTTGTGTTGCGTGGTGTATTGCTGGTGTGTTAAAAGACATATATCATCAGCGTAGTCAGGATCCTCTAACCGGCTATTGAAGCCCCATGTAATACCGTTATGTTTCCTAGTCGCAGCTTTCATAATTGTGTCCAACACAATATTGAAAAGCAGAGGTGACAGGATACATCTCTGTCTTACCCCGGTATGAATTTTAATCTTCTGACTCGTCAGACCATCATGCTAGATGCGTTAATAAGAATCGTCGTACATGGATTTTATAAGTTCTATTATTTCCATTGTAGTGATCTCTATATTGCGTTGTGAGATAAAGTGTCGGAGGCCTTTTGAAAGTCCATAAATGTGAGATACAAAGGCGTTCTCACCTCAATATTATTTTGATTCAAACTTTTCTGCCACTAATTCTCAAAAGTGCGTTAAGCTTGTTACTATTGATGAATTGATTTGTCTTTCAAAATCTACCAATAATAAAGAATCATGCGGCTTAGACAATATTTCCAATTTTATAATTAAAAAACTGTCTTCAAAGGCACTGGAGTATCTCACTATTATTTTCAATAATTCGTATTTTCCTAATATATGGTTGATATCCAAAATTGTTCCTATTCAAAAAAACCGAACAATTTTGATTTAAATAATTTGCGACCCATTTCATTACCTTCGAATTTACGAAATCTTTTCGAAAGATCAATCTAATTAAAAATGGAATTAGAAATAAGTGAAACATACATATCAGATCTACAATTTGGTTTCAAAGTTGGCCATTCCACAGTTGACGCTTTACTAAAATTTCAAAATGACGTTGTTTGCAATTTACGTGATCATTGATCTACTGTTGCAGTTTCTTTAGGTGTTGAAGAACTATTTGGTCATTTATTTCATAATGGTATATTATTTACAATGATACAAATAGGATTTAATCCATATATTGTGAAACTCTTCAAAGTTTTTTTTCGGAAAGGTCTTTTTTGTTCAATTTAACGGAAAATCTTCAGATTTTGGGAACATTAATTGTGGAGTACCACAGGGTTCTATTTTAGCACCTAATCTATACAACATTTTTATGTATGATTTTCCACATTTCCCTTCTCAATTCACATAACGAGTCTCCAATTATTGCCCTAAGGAATGTTTCTTATCATCTCAGAACTGTTAAACGTTATAATGATAGTTGGGATGTTAAAATAAATACTTCTAAATATGAAGCTATTTGTATTCGCAACGCGTCTGGTAAATGTAGAAGGTTTGTTGTACCAGAAAGTAAAACTCTTAAACTTTACTTAGATGCCATTGAGATTCCTTTCAAAGATAATATAAAATATCTGGGTATTAATTTTAATAATCTTCTGAAGTTCAACAAACATGCTAGAACTGTTTTGAACAAATCATACAAAATACTTGGAGCATTTTCAAGGATTTTGTATAACAAAAATTTACCTGAAAAAACAAAGATTTGCTGTATAAAACCAGTATTAGACCCGTTTTTTGTATGGTTTTCCAATCAGGTTTAATGTAACACCTAATGTAACTAAAGAAATGGAGAAAATTTTAGGAGGTTGTATAGGAAAAAACTGTGAATCAGAGTGTAAACGTTTTTCTAACCGATTTTTTTTATAATCAATCTAAGATTACTCCTGTTGGCCTCTATATTTGCGAAATTTTAAGAAGGTTTATAGAAAGACTTACGCTTCATGAAAATCATTTCATTAAAGATATTTGTAATGTACAAAGACACTTTAGTTGGTCAAATAAAATTATTTGTCACCTATTGGATTTTTAAATGAAGAACAACCAAATTTTGATTTGAATATTTTATTGTGTTATGACTTTTTTATTAAAATCAATCCGGGTACTCACAGAAGATAGTACTTTTTTGTGCGTTTTTATACCCTCCACACGTCAGTGACAGAGGGTATATATAGGTTTGTCATTCCGTTTGTAACGCATCGAAAAACTAATTTCCGACCCCATAAAGTATATATATTCTTGATCTTTATCACAGCTCGGTCCATATAGCGCTGTCCGTCTGTCCGTCTGTCTGTTGAAATCACGCTCATTACAAAAACAGCCATCTAACTGGATAAGGTTACAAAAATATCATTTGCCGTAATTCCCAGCAGGTTGGTATTGAAAATGGGCTACACCGGGCATCATTGTGATTAGATACGAGCAAAAATATGTAGATATCTCTTTAAAAAAAACATAAAACCCAGTGTGTTTGTTGTAACAATTTAGTGGTTGAACATAATAATTGTACAACAACATTAAAAAATGCCACAAAAATAATATGCATATATATTAACAATACCAAGAACACAATAACATAGCTCATGTTAGTAGTATTGCCACATATTTTTTCATCGTTATCACGTTATAATAAAAAAAATCGCCAATATGAAAAAAAAAATGTAAACGAAAAATGGAAATTTTCCAATGCAAAATGAAAATGGAAAATGGAGAATGAAAAATAAAAATGAAAAATGGAAAATGAAAAACGGAAAATGGGAAATGTAAAATAGAAAATGAAAAATAGAGAATAGAAAATGGAAAACGAATAATGGAAAATGAAAAAAGAAAATCGAAAAATGGAAAATGAAAAATGGAAAATGGAAAATAGAAAATTGAGAATGGAAAATGAAAAATGGAAAACGGAAAATAGAAAATTGAGAATGGAAAATCGAAAATGAAAAACGGAAAATGAGAAATGTAAAATAGAATATGAAAAATGAAGAATGGAAAATGGAAAATGAAAAAAGGAAATTGAAATATGAAAAATGGAAAATGCAAAATGAAAAATGGAAAATGAAATTGAAAAATGGAAAAAGAAAATTGAAAAATGAAAATTGAAAAATGGAAAATGAAAATTGAAAAATGAAAAATGGAAAGTGGAAAATGGAAACAAAAACTGAAATATGAAAAATGGAAAATGAGAATTGAAAAAGGGAAAATGGAAATGGAAAATGAAAAATGGAAAATGAAAATTGAAAAATGAAAAATGGAAAATGAAAATTGTAGAATGAAAAATGATTAATAGAAAATGGAAATTGAAAATTGAAAAAGTAAAAATGAAAAATTGAAAATGAAAATGAAAAATGGAAAATGAAAATTGAAAAATGAAAACCGAAAATGAAAAATGGGAAATGGAAATTGAAAAATGAAAAATTAAAAATGCAAAAAGAAAATTTAAAAATGAATAATGAAAATGGGAAATGGAAATTGAAAAATGAAAAATTAACAATGGAAAATGAAAATTTAAAAATGAATAATGGAAATTGGAAAATGAAAATTGAAAATTGAAAAATGAAAAATGAAAAACGGCAAATGGAAATTGAAAAACTAAAAATGAAAAATGAAAAATGAAAAATGAAAATTGAAAAATTAAAAATTGAAAGTGAAAAATGAATAACGAAAATTAAAAAATGAAAGATGAAAAATTACAAACTGAAAAATTTTAAATGGAAAATGGAAACTGAAATATGAAAAATGGAATATGGAAAGTGTAAAATGAAAATTGAAAAATGGAACGTGAAAAATTGAGATTGAAAAATGAGTAATGAAAGATGAAAAATGAATTATGAATAACGAAAAATTAAAAATTAATAATTAAAACTTAAAAATTAAAAATTAAAAATTTAAATTAAAAATTAAAAATTAAAAATTAAAAATTAAAAATTAGAAATTAAAAATTAAAAATTAAAAATTAAAAATTAAAAATTAAAAATTAAAAATTAAAAATTAAAAATTAAAAATTAAATTAAAAATTAAAAATTAAAAATTAAAAATTAAAAATTAAAAATTAAAAATTAAAAATTAAAAATTAAAAATTAAAAATTAAAAATTAAAAATTAAAAATTAAAAATTAAAAATTAAAAATTAAAAATTAAAAATTAAAAATTAAAAATTAAAAATTAAAAATTAAAAATTAAAAATTAAAAATTAAAAATTAAAAATTAAAAATTAAAAATTAAAAATTAAAAATTAAAAATTAAAAATTAAAAATTAAAAATTAAAAATTAAAAATTAAAAATTAAAAATTAAAAATTAAAAATTAAAAATTAAAAATTAAAAATTAAAAATTAAAAATTAAAAATTAAAAATTAAAAATTAAAAATTAAAAATTAAAAATTAAAAATTAAAAATTAAAAATTAAAAATTAAAAATTAAAAATTAAAAATTAAAAATTAAAAATTAAAAATTAAAAATTAAAAATTAAAAATTAAAAATTAAAAATTAAAAATTAAAAATTAAAAATTAAAAATTAAAAATTAAAAATTAAAAATTAAAAATTAAAAATTAAAAATTAAAAATTAAAAATTAAAAATTAAAAATTAAAAATTAAAAATTAAAAATTAAAAATTAAAAATTAAAAATTAAAAATTAAAAATTAAAAATTAAAAATTAAAAATTAAAAATTAAAAATTAAAAATTAAAAATTAAAAATTAAAAATTAAAAATTAAAAATTAAAAATTAAAAATTAAAAATTAAAAATTAAAAATTAAAAATTAAAAATTAAAAATTAAAAATTAAAAATTAAAAATTAAAAATTAAAAATTAAAAATTAAAAATTAAAAATTAAAAATTAAAAATTAAAAATTAAAAATTAAAAATTAAAGACTCAGGTGGAGGGTATCAAAAAATTCGGCACTCTTACTTGTTTTTATTTATTTATTAATTTTTTATTTATTTATTAGTTTTTGTTTTCTCTTAATATAATTTTAGTTTTAAGTTAGTTTTATGTTTATTTTAAGAGATATTCTCTCCAGATAAGAAAGCTTCGGGAGCAAAAGCTGATTAGACTTATTTATAAATGAATGATAGTGAATCAAATTAAAGTTAAGCATGGTGCTGAATTTTCTTTTGTTTTTGTTAATTAAGATATTACATTATAGTCTTAAGTTTTCTTTTATTACAATATTATAAATTCATACAATGTTTTGAAAAAAGGCTCAATAAACTTTAACTTAACTTAACTTAAATTAACTTAACTCTATTAATTGCTTAATAGTGATCCTGAGGGTGTTTATGTGGTCCACGCATGAGTGCTCTTTTCTGGGTTCGGATGAGAGCGCAATTGAAACCTTGTTATTCAATATGTGTGTATGACCTTATTGACCATGCTCAGCATTGTTATACCCCTACAGTTGAAGCAATTAGAAAGGTTACCCTTTTTAGCCACATTGATTATTTATCCTTCCTTAAGATAGGAAGGCAGTTCGCATATATTCCAGAAGTTCTCGATAATAGGCAGGAGGAGTGAAGCGTTTATGCCTGGATCTGCGTTGAGCATTTCTGGGGCAACATCATCGATTCCAGCAGATTTATAATTTTTTAGAGAGGATATCGCGTCGCATATTTCTGATATGGAGGGTGGCAGAGTACTATTGTCATCTCTTATCCTATGGGTTTCGCAGCAGCAACTGTTTGTGTCCTTATTGGCTGATTTATCGACAGTATGTTGGTGTAATGCTGCACCCACACTTCAAGTTGAACTTGGCTCTCAGTATAAGATATACCACCTGGTCCCATGAGTGGTTTTCCTTTTTTGTTTTCCTACTTAATGGGTCGCAAATTCCTTTTTACATGCGTTACAAATGAAATGATACCCTGAAATATACCCGCTGTCCAGTTGTGTCGAATGTATAAAACAGTAAATTTAAAATTTTTGTTTCATGTTTTAAAAATAGTTGTTGAAACTTTTGGAAATAACTTTTTCACTATTTGACTGTTGTAAGTTGCAAACCGAAAATACGAAACCAATCAACACCCACTCATTAAATTTATTACAAGTGTTGAGGAGATAATGAGAAACCATTTATATTTTTCTTTAAAATTATAATATGAACACTCTCTAAGATATTCCATCACAAAATTTTGCTAATCTGATAATGACCTCTGACCATTCGCAAAGGTCATTGTAAAGATTGTCTTAATACATTTTAATTAAATGATTTTACAGGAGTTTTAATAGAATCAAATTTTGGTGAGGAAACCAATCATTGGTAATTCTGGAAAATATCGCAAGTAAAATAGCTCAAGTCACTTGCGGTGTGGTGTCACTCTATAACTTCAATTATTCTAAATTTCTATTACGAAGAATGTGTTTGCATGCTCTTCTGCTTTATCGATATGTTCGTAAAGGTACCAAATATCATTCTTTCAAAAATAAATACCACCCTACTATTCATACTTATCGTTCTTGAATGGTGTTTTCTCATTTAAAATTTCACTATATTAAGCAATGTCTACAGATATTTCCCAATATAACGAAGTACCCATGCTTGATAATGCTCTTCATTATGTCTGGTCATGTACAATGAAATCATTTCAGTGAATATTCGTATTGATCCTAGGTTGGTGTGGGCTGTTCGAAAATGTGTTGTTAATACCTTCATTTACCATGCAATACGTTCTGTGGTCATTATTATAACAACTCATTGATTTCAGAACAAATGCGCTTATTATCAATTGTTACGGCCTTTATGCAAAAATACACAAATGTATAAATTTTGCAATGATTTTTTATTGACTGAAGTTACTGGATGTATTAACAACTGTAGCAATTATAGAAAACAATGATAGAAAAGTCTATTGTAATAATTTAAAATTGTTGCTTAGCTCAACTTCAACGTTAATTAGTAAAGAAGGTAACGAGGGTAAATTAAAATATTCCGCTAACATGGAGGGCTCACATAAAATATGTGACACATATTCAGTGGGTAGAAAACGTCTCAAAAGAAATCATTTATGAATTAGATAGCATATGAGAGGTATTTGCAAGGCCTATCCGAAAAAATATAAGGCATTTTTCTTTAGCCGACGATCAAGTATCTTACATATTTCTGCTATGTTATATTAACTCTGTAATCAGTTTTGGCCTAATAAAGGCTTTTTGATTATATGTAAATAAATGAAATGAAATGAATGTCCACAATGTTCACTGAAATCGTTTGTTTTTGATGACTTGAAGAGTAAAGTATATATTTTATAAAATTTCCGCTTTTTACCAAAGCAATGTGTTTCAAACTAGTGCCGCCATTTCTAAACATAAGATTAGGTTGTCCCCCTCATGTTTTAGTGAGGACTTATTTCAGTTTTTTTTATAGTTTTTCGAATGTTTCCTGAAGAGATCTTTTATGATCAAAGCAGGCAACCCTGTACACAAAATATAAGCAATATGACTGTCAGTAGTTTTGTTTTTATGAGTTCATAACCAATGTGTACATATTTCGGTCAAACTCCCATACAAAAATGATCGAAAAATTAAGTTTTAATATTATTTGAAATAAGTAGAAAAAAATCTGGACCACATAAAATATATATATTCTTGATTCTTATAATAAGCGGAGTGGATATGGTCATGCCCGTCTGTCAGCCTGTGGGAAGCACGATCGCTACCTTAATAGGTTGTTGGATTGCTCATTTTTAGTGAAAACGTTCATAAACATCCCGAGCTGGTCACTGTTTAAAACTCTCAAAGTCGGTTCAATGGGTTCCGAGATTTCAATAAAAATTTAAAAACACTCTTGAAAATATTATTTGTTCTATGGTGGCTTTAATTGCTCTTGTTGTGGTAGTTGTGTTTGTGGAATTTGCTACATTAGTGTATATATATGGTTTTATTCTTACTCCACGTGTTTAAAGATTCAAGTGAGGCGGTTTAAGGGCAGTTTTGCCGATTAAGCGACAGAATTCGCCCGATATTTACTTGTCGAATTAATCATCCTAGAACCATACATGACTAAAAAACGAGAGAAAATTTATTTTAATTAAAGATCTGAAATTAAAAATACTGCTAACAAAAAATACAAGAAAAATCTTGAGTTTTTTCTGAAGCCATTAATAGCTCATAATTTCATAATTATTATAAATGAATATCTTTTAATCCTAATAGGTTTTAGCCAATTTCATTTCTCTTTTATGCATGATCCAGCACTATTCTAATAATAGAAAAATAATGCATATTTTTAGATAAAAGTTAATTATTTCTATGAAAAAAACTACATCGTCTTTATAAAACAAACAATAAACAAGAAATTATAATGAATACTGGTCAAAAAAGAAATCAAAATAACTATAAATATAAATGGTGTTAGAACTTAAAGCTTAAGTAACTGTATTAAGATGAAAACCGTTTTCCAACATTGTTTATAATATTGAGTTTACGACACAGGTGGAGGATATCAAAAAATCATCACAGAGTTTAACAGAATTTACGCGTACACCATACAAAGGCATTTCAAAACTCATTTCCACGATATGACACTACACAGAAACAAGAAGTGTATTGAATACATTATTTCAGAAACTAAATAAAAGCTAACGCGTTTTGAACTAAAAATAAAATATTTCTGGATTGTTCCAACCAATTTTCATAGTTACTATATTATTTGAAAAATCTTTACCCCACTTGTCCAATATATGGGACGAAATGATTATATATATTTTTTAAATAATATAAACAATTTTACAGATTAAATGTGAATTATTTTTTCAATTTAAAAAAATTAAAATTACATACATATTAACAATACCTTTAAAATAAATACTTGAATATTATATTCTTTTTATACAAAATGGCATTAAAAATCATATAAAATTCTTCAATCTTGAGATGTCGTTAAGGAACACTGTATACATTTATAAAAATAAATAAATTTTTATCTAGTGTTTATTATAGTTTGAGTTTTAAATATTGTATATAAATAAACCAGTAAAAAGGAAGACTAACCAAATTTTTATTAATTTAGAATTATATTATATTATATATTATATTATATTATTATATTAAATTATAAATACTATGAAAAAATTAAAAATAGAGTTAAATTCAAACAAAAATATAAATTTTAATATAATTTTTTTTTAATTAGAAGAGGTACCCCCTATACTAAATTTTCAATACCCAAAAAATTTTTCTTAAATTTTCCAAATTAAAATATTATAAACACAAAGTTATTGATACCCGTATTTACTATACTTTATGCACAGGGTTCTCACCATCGGACATAAGACGTCTCAGGAAAAATCGTCTAAAACAAGAATAAGCTGCTATATAAAAAAAAACTGAAACACGTCCTCACTAAAACAAATCTACACATAATATAAACATGTAATTTAATTTAAAATTCTAATTTTTTTAAGAACACTTATATATCTTATATTCTGTTGGAAAGGTCTTGCAAATACTTTTCGTATGATGTCCAATTTGTAAATCGTAATATCTGGATCATATAAATCGTTTGATATCTTTTTTACCCCCTAAATATATTTATGATGGACAAATATATTTACGGGCTCTTATTTTGTTGTGTTCTATAACACATCCAACTTTTATTGCAATATGTGGACCTTCCTTGTAAGTCGGTATTTAGGTGTGCAGGTTTTAGCGTAAAGAATGAAATGTTGTTTATAACATAAAAAATAAATTGATTTTAAATCAACAACTAACTGGTTAAAGCAAGTTTGTTTTGGTATTAAAGCAGCAGCTACAAAAAAAAAATTAAAAAATAATTACATCACAATTCATCAAAAGTTTTTTCTTTTCTTAATTCCTTAGTCTTTTTTCTAGCAACTGGCTTTATTTTTAGACTTCTGTTTCCCTTCACCACAACTACTTTTATTAGCTTAAGGCTTATCCAGTTGAGTAGAAACAGTTCTGACCACTTGTTCAATAAAACGTTTATTTTATGTGACAAATAAATGTTAAGGACGAACTCATTCTATGGCGATATCCTTCATTCCCATGTAGTATTCGTTAGTACAACATATTTATTACTTTCTCTACTAGTTTCCCCTATAAATTTATAGCAAAAATCAATCTTTCCAAAATACATTACGCAAAGCTCATGGATACTTTTCATGAAACTCTAAATAAGGCTCATTTAAGATGTCAGAAAAATATAAAAAAATAAATGACTGCAAGTATAAATAAACCAGACATCGTACCTAAAAGGAACTACACAACATGGCTACACAACATATTTAAGTATTCACACACACCAATATACACAAACGCAGTTGCTTACACAGTATGTGACATTGTTTAATGTGTCTAAATGTTTAATATCCTGGCAAATTTTGTATCGAAACTTTAATAAACACTGATTTATTGACCAACTATTTTCAGTACTTTTTTTTCGTCATTCTGTTGTTGTTATTATTTATTTTTATTATTCGCCATCGATTACATATACTTTATACAATAATGAAAGCTGTATTATCGAATTAGTTACAGTGGAAGCTATAAGGTATTATTTATGAAACAAAATGAAGCATTTCTAATCCAATTTTCTTCCTCACATTGCTCGATCTTTAGAAGCATGACAATACTACACCTGTGTATAATTCCAAGTCAAACCCAACATCCTTTTGACATCGCCATTTTTTTTTTTCTTCTTTTTCAAAAATTGGCGGAAATGTTCGACGTTTAGATAAACTTAACACTTGTTTCAGGAAAATTTTTTTTCGAAAACATCCACTGATCCACACGTAAATCTCAAAATGTATGTAAAAACATAATATAATAGTTAATGCCATGTTTTAAAGGATTTAAAATATTTACAGAAACACTTTGAATTTAACGGACAAATATAGAAAGCAGGCTTTGAAGTAAATTCAAGAAACGCTCAGAGAGTGCTCTGGGAAGACGAACAGAATTTGAAATTAACCGACGATTGTGTAAAATAGGTCTTGATTTCAGTTAGGCAGAGCGGCGAAGAGAGGGATTATGGCCATATGTTTTTTAAAACAGACAGATAGGAACAGTCTCTCTATAGATTTCGAAGGGTGAACACGATACGCGGACAACAAAAAATTTACAATAGTTTAATCATTTCTTTAATTTTAATTAAAGACTAAATAAGCAATCAGTAAATGAAATAAACCTTTAACTGTGGAGGTGGTGGTAAAATTTACATCCTTGTACTGTTTTTTTATTTAAAAAAAATTTTTTTTGAAAAAAGTTCCTATTTTGTTGAAGTTAATAAAAAAAAATTCAATTTTTTTTTTTTTAATTAAAAATGTAGTAGCTTATTTCTAAAAAACAAATAATTATGAAGAAAGTTTTTTATTAATATCTTCTAGTAAAATTAAAAAGGCTAAAATTTACTTACCATTTACTTAAAGGTTAATATTAAATTCGTTAAATAAACTTAAAGAAAATTTTAGCCCAAAATACTACAAACGTTTTTCGCTTTTTATTTAATTTTTATAATAATTGTTGCCTAAATTTTTTTTATAACTTCTATTACTTTATTTAAAAATTAGCCCACCCATATAAAATTTATTTAAAAAATTAAGTTTTATTATTATTATTAATATTTATTGCGAAAAAAAATAAATAATTAGTTATTTATTGTTCGGTTTAAGATCATGTATATTTTTCGAATGAAAGAAAGATAATAATTTTTGTAATGTAAGAGAAATATTGGAAAAAAATTGAAGACAGCGCTAGATGGAGTAGCTACTTTCGAACAAAGCGACTTGTTCGTCTTCAGCATCCTTCTGCCTATTACTTCAACCCATGCTTAATCAACTATTTAACTCAACATTTGAAAGAAAAGAACATGAGAAGTATTTTTTCTTTCTATATACGAGTGTTTGTACGAACAAGCTGAGTTTTTCAAATTTTTAGCTTTCTCTACATTAGTAATACGCATTCATAGGTAATTAAATACTCAAATTAAATAATACAAAAGTGTTTCTTTATTTAAATTAATTTGGAATTTTATTTTTCAGTGCGGGCAAGAGTCCAAATTGCATTAGCAAAACTCATATTCGGTTATTGATCAAGTTGATGTTTGTGATTTTTTAAATTGATTTGTATTATAGTTCATATTATATATTCTAGGTCTAGCGTTTTATTTTCTCTTAAAAAAAGAATTAAATTGGAAACTAAAAGTCAAAGTGGAGTTTAAGTTTCACGTGAGTAGCTATTAGCACACAAATAATTAATTTGAACTCCAACTATTTAATACAATTTTATTTATTTTTTTAACAAAATTTAAAAAAATACTATAAATACACGCTGATTTTGAAAAAACTTAGAAGAGCAGGAGCAGTCCAAGTGTTGTCGCTTTAATTGAGTAGAAATTAGCGGAGACACAGAAAATCCAAGAGCCTTAGCTACATTTAAAATAGTCTTTTACCGGGCATTAAAAGAGGTAGAGAAATTTGACCGTTCTTCAGATTTAGCAAAAAATATGCAGTTCCAAAGTACCCGGAAATTATCCAGGATATTGCTCTGCTCACCACGGCAATGCCATCCAAACAAGTGTTCGCAAAAGTATTATCTTCTGCACTCAGAATCATCAGATCCGATTTGAGAGCATCAATGAAGCCAGATATTATTGTGGTTATCCTATTTCTAAAAACAAATGCAGAGTTATTTTTTGAAGTTTTGTTATTTTAATTTTCCGATCTTATATTTGTTTGTGTATTGTTCAAAGAATTAATAAAACTAAATAAAATATTTCAAAAATAAATGTTATATTGATTTAGCATCGGAGCCATATTTGGAGTAAGAGTCGGAGTTGGAGTCGGACTTTAAAAATTACAGCGGATGGATTCGGAGTCGGAGTTGGAGCAATTTTTGACGACTCCACAGCCTTGAAAAAACATTTAAATACCGGAAAACTTGTCTTTAAAAAAATACATATATTGAAAATAGATTCTTTTGGCAAAAAAAAAAAAAAATGTATATGAAAAGAAAGTTTAAATCATCTGCATAAGCAATGGAAGGGGAATAAGGGGAAAATGTTATTTAACTAAAAAATTATTTAAAGAAGAAGCTTATTCTGAATCAGAAATATAATTTTGTGGTGAAAAAATTATTGCAGAAGTAAAAAACCTATTTCAAAATCGATAAACTTGTAACGAGGTTTTGTCGTAGGCTGGAGTAGCTTGTATCGGTGGCAGTCGGCTGTATCGGTGTTCGGCTGCTTGCATCAGTGGCGGTCGGCTGTATCGGTGTTCGGCTTGATATGCAGGATAAGACAATAAGGTCAAAAGACAGCAGTCAACCGAAGTCACTGTGTAACTAAATACGAAAAGTCAGCAGAGGCCGCTGTGTAAATACGAACAGTCAACAGAAGTCACTGTGTAACTAAATATGTTGGGGATGACCGGGGTCGATCACCCTTAAACTAATGCGTTAGGATCTATTTTACTTGATAATAAATTGTCCCTAAGCCCGATGTGTTAAAAACGGAATGGCAATCTCATATATACCTTCTGCACAGTTGTATGCATGGTATAAAAATTTTTAATTTTTCTTTTTGGAAATAAAACAAATTATTTGAGGAAAAAGTAGAATATTAATCCAAAAAAATTGTTTGAAACGAATAACTTTTTCTGCTGGAAAAAAATAAATATCATAGATAAGTCTGGTGAAAAAAATCAAGGCCTTGTTGCTTTCGATGGACTCGTTAGAGGTGAAAATATTATTTGCTTTAAAATATTTTTTTATATAAAATGTTGAATAATAATTTAATAACGAATGGTGACGCATAATTATTGTTATCTTAAACGTGATTTCAGAGATATTCATAGGGACAGACTTAATTCGCTTCCTACGATAGGAATCAATATTCAATTTGTATTTTACCGAATTACAAATGGATTGAAAAACAAGTAAGAGTGTTAAATTCGGCTCTGCCGAATCTTTGATACCCTCCACCTCGGTTTGAGTATTGATAATAAATGTAAACAAAATATTGGAAAAAGTAAACAATTTGTCAAACTTAATACCAAATTATTTCAGAAAATTCTTTGGGTTGGTTTTCGTCTTTTCTATTATTTCGGATTTATTTCGGTGTTTGCTTTTTGGTCATCGTAGTTGCTGATCGGCATGCATTTAGGTTATATACCTATATGCATGCGTTTCCGGTTATATGACATAACTTCTCGTTTATTTAGTTTTTGCTAATTAAATAGCTCGCCCTAACCTCCATTGCAAAGGTAATGGTTGTGTAGAGTGGCTATATGCATTAAATCGTGCTAATTGGAGATGGCTGTATAGTTTCTTTTAACTGGCCAAATATTTCTTCATTGTGGCCATATAGGTCGGATGGAGTAACAAAATAATAACCAAAAAAAAAGCTCTCTCAACTTTTTTTAAAATATTGCCATATTTTGAAAACATAGAGAATAAATTTATAATAATAAATAATCAAATTAGGGATGAAAAACGCAAAAAACGAAAAGTCCCAAACATTTTAAATAAAATAATTTAATGTTATTTTTATTTTCTGAAAAACTTCAAATTTTCATCCAAAAAAAATTGTGAAAATTTATATATAAAAAATAACATTCTCATAAAATTACGTTTACTTATGTAACAATTTTTATGTTAGCAATTCTTAAATATCATTTGAGGTTTTCTTAAATTCATTGAATTTAAATTAATATCGACAAATCTGTTTTTCTATTTATTTAAATTGTAAAGGAGTGGCATCTCTGTCAAAATAAGCGAAAAACACAAAGAATAGAAAACAACAAATTACTTCGTGTTTGACAGGATGATTTTATGTTTATGTTTAATATCTTTATTTTTTTTACTAATATTTCTGTTTATTTATTTGAAAATGAAATAATGAATTGAATATGCTATTTAATTTTTTTATTTATATAAAAAAGTTTTTTAATTAAAGCAAAATATTTTCAGTATTTCATGATTTTTATTTATGTATGACGACATTTCAACCTAAAAATTTAAGTTTTTATCGATTGGATAAACAACACAAAAATGGTTGTCGTTTAGATAACAACAACAGCTGACTTTAACAATAGCGAATATCGTTTCAAAATTTTACTGATAATTTTGCAATTTTCTTTTTTTTTACAATTCGACTATCGTTAAAAGAAGTTACTGAATCGCGGTACTGAAAAGTTATTAATATCTCCTGAATGGCAATATTTTTTTTTAATGTAAACGTTTTTAAATGTAAAGATATTTCTAAATTTAAAATTATTATTTCCGACGTTTTGATATGATTTTCTGAAACTCAATTAATATTTTCTAATTTATAATTGGAAATTTTATTTTCAGTTTTTATTATAATTGATATTTTCTTAAATTTGAATGGAAAATTTAAAAAGTGAAATTTTGTATTTATGTGAATAATAATGCTTTATTAATTATAAACAATTTTTAAAAATTAGATGTAATCGCAATCAGATATTTTATAGGTAAAGCAGAATAATAATTCTATATAACTATGTCGAACTGTTTTGTAAGCAAAAAACTCATTGACGAACTCGGTAACTCTATTTTGTAAAGACAACAAAAAGTTAACATGCCAAACTTATGTTCATATTTGTTAAAGAATAATGAAAAAACGTATGAAATAAAAGACCAGTCCGTGTATACTCTTAACATTGTTCTGTATGATATCTAGTTGAAAATATTAACATTCGTGTTAAAATAGAAATAACTATTGCAAAGCTAATTAGAACAAACAAAAATTATGGCGCCATCTACTGTGGCATAGTCACGCTGAGCAAAATGAAGTGACACTCTGTTAATGCAAAAGAAATGTATTTTCCCCACAACAAAATACTGCAGAATTTTATGTAAATAAAATAACCGATTTATTTCTAACATGCAGTTACTATGAATATTCATACATACATGCATATATATAATATATGTATATTATTTGTATTATTTAATATGTGTATGTATGTATATTTAAATATTACACACAAAAAATACAACATCAAACGTTATTTTTGTGTTTTTCTCTTTAAATAAATTAATACATTAATTTTTTTGCTAAATTTACATTTGGGCAATTCACAACAGGTGTTGTATATTGTATGTTGTATTGAAATACACAATACAATCATTTGTTGTGAACTCTCAGTTGTATTTTCATATTGTAAAACGCTTTCTTTAGTAATTTTCGATCCAACGAGGAAAGATCGCTTCGTTGCTTCTGCTATTTTGTATAAGAGAAAACACTTGTCAGTGTTTGCTTTTTGGTCGTGAGATATACCCTGGAGTTTTAGTTACGTACCTCTTGCATTTTACTTTATAATGGAAAAAAAAAATGTTAAATGTTTTGGTTGGTACTGAAAGACAAAATACATACTAAAAAAATATAAACATTAATTTTGATATAAATAAACTTATCGATGTATTTGCGTTATTTGCATTATTTGCCATATTTTATTTTATAATTATTTATGCTGATAAAATTCTATGTATTTGTTTTTTCTTTTTCATAAAAACTGGCATTCACTTGGAACTGATATGTTATGATACAATATACAACATTTACTAAACATAGCAAATGAAGTTGTATCGTGTATCAGATTTTTCAGTGAAAATTACCAACAAGAATTTTACACTATTGTAAAGTGATACACGATACAACAGATACAACGATACATTACCCATTGTGAATTGCCCAATTGTTTTTTTTTATTAACAACTAGGTATTTTAGCATTATTTGCTTTAGATGTTGGTGAATTTTTACTCCCTTTATATTAACTCGTAGTGTCTGCTTGTCGAAAAAATTTTGGATCAATTTTAACCACTTTCCCGTGACCCAATCGATCTGAAATTTTGCAGGCAAGCTCGTGGCAATGACAGAAATGATCTAACATATTTTTTTTAGTGATGCCAAAACAATGGAATCTTTTAAATTTTTCTACCTGAGTTGATAAAAAATGTACAAATGGTTTTTTTTTTGTTATATTATTACCATAACGACCACAAAAACAACAAGTCCAGCTATGAAAACAATGCAACATTTAGAATAACAACAAGAACAATATAGAAATATCATGTTTTTAATTTTTTTTTAATTTTTCAGAGATTTCCCTGGACCTTTTCCACCGATTTTAACGATTTTTGAAGTAGAAATCTTTCCATGAATTTGGTGAATCATTCTCACTAAAAATGATCACTGTAGCTGTACTATTGAGAGCGTGATCGTGACAAGAACAACATAGAAAATTATTTTTTTTCAAGACTTTTTTTAGTTCATCATTCAAATCTCGGGCCCTAATCGACCGATTTGGACGATTTTAAATAGCAAACTTTTCAGGATGTTAATGAATCATTTTTTATGCCAACGAGCACCCTAGCTGCCGATTGTTGCAGTCATCGTGATTTCCACAGACGGACAGACGGACATCGCTATATCAACTCCGGTTGTTATAAGGATCACAAATATATAAATTTTATGGGGTCCAAAATTTTTTTTCTAATTATTACCAACGGAATGACAAACTTATATATACCCTCTGCACACTGGAGTGGAGGGTATAATTATATAGTACTTCTTCCACAGTGGTGTAGAGAATATAAATACACATATCAAAGTGCTTCTTTGTGAAATTCATAAAGCTTTCACTGTCTGTCTTAGAAATACATACTGAGAAAAATGCTTGACTTAGTTATTTGATATTGTTCAAACGCATGTTGAGCGAATGAACATGTTAATATTCACTACTTATTAATTTAAGAATTACACATTTGCTGTACCGTTTGTTATTAAGTTGATCAACGTAGTAGATGCTGTGATAATAAAGTGCAAATTTGCGATTAATGATTATATTGGGTTTGTCAAAAGGTTAAGAATTCTTCGAATGATCGATCAATTAAAAAATACTTACGATCGAACAACTCAAAGATGATCATTATATCCTCCACCCTCCACCCCAGGTTGCAGAGGGTATATATAAGTTTGTCACTCCGTTTGTAATAATTAGAAAAAATTCTGGACCCCAAAAAATATATATATTTGTGATCCTTATAACAAGCGGAGTTGATATAGTGATGTCCGTCTGTCCTTATGTCCGTCTGTCCATCTGTCCGTCTGTGTATATCACGATGAAAACTTCCATCGGGCAGCTAGGATGTCCGTGGGATAAAAAATGATTCGCTAACATTCTGAAAAGTTTACTATTTAAAATCGCCCAAATCGGTTGATTAGGTCCCGAGATTTGAATGAAGAACTAACAAAAGTCTTAAAAAAAATATGATTTTCTATGTTGTTCTTGTCACGATCCCGCCCTCAATAGGACAGCTAGGGTGATTATTTTTAGTGAGCATAACTCACCAAGACCATGGGAAGATTTTTGTTTCAAAAATCATTAAAATCGGTGGAACAGGTCCAGGGAAATCTCTGAAAAATTAAAAAAATGGAAAATTTGATGTTTCTATATTGCTCTTGTTGTTATTCTAAATGTTGTATTGTTGTCATCGCTGGACTTGTTGTTTTGCGATCGTTGTGGTAATAATTAACAAAAACTAACCCTTTGTTCATTTTTTTTTATCAACTCTGGTAGAACAATTTAAAAGTTTCCATTGTTTTGGCATCACTAAAAAAACTTGTTAGATCGTTTTTTCCATCGCCAGGAGCCTGCTTGCAAAGCTTCAGATCAATTGGGTCACGGGAAACGGGTTAAAAATAGATCCAAAATTTTGTCGACAAGCAGAGAAGCAGACACTACGGGTTAATATAAAGGGAGTAAAAATTCACCAACATCTAAAGCAAATAATGCTAAACTACCTAGTTGTTAAAAAACAATTTAAATAAAAAAAAAAAAAAAAAAATGATGTATTAATTTATTTAAAGAAAAACACAACAATAACTTTTGATGTTGTATTTTTTGTGTGTAATATTTACATATACATACATACATATATTATGTATACGTATATTATATATCATGGCAATGTTCATGTTCAAGTCAGAGAAATATAATAACGTCAAAACACGAAATGGCCAAATTATGTCTAGACATTTCATTTCCAAAATGTCTTTGAACTGTAAACCATTAAATTTGTGTCCAATTTCCTCCCACGCTTTTCTTTTTAAATCCGTTTTTTATAGCTTTCACTTTTGTGGTTCCATTAACACTCATATTCGCGATAAATATTAATAAAATTATTAATCTGGCTTTTATATGATTAAAGTTGCGCCATCTTAAAATACTTAAACGTCAAAATCGAATGAAACTTCAAATTAATGGCAGGGTTTAATGCGGAATTTCTGTCATTTCAACATTAGCGGTCTCCACTAGCCATTGACTTGTTCATTGCCATGAATTATAGCTAGTCGATACACCATGTAACGTCGTAAGTTTTGCAAATATCAAAATACTCTAAATAATATATATATAATATAATATAATATACATATACATGAAAAGCATTTAGAACATTACTGAACGTAACCGGAACGTCCCAACGCTTTTCATGTAACTAAAATATAGCTGACACGTTACGTTACTGTTACGTGTAGTTAACTAAGCCTTAAGTTAGTTCTATCATTATTGCTTGCTTCCACTAATGCTGAATAATGTTACCCTGTTAAAAACGTAATGCAAATTTACTGGATTACTATAAAATTGCAATTAAAGTTTTAACTTGTTAAATGTATTATTACGATTTATTTCTTGAAATGCGCGTATAAAAACGGAAGTTTGTTAATTATATAGTATAAATATTATTAAAATAATACTAATGATAATAAATGTTAACCGTTTCCCAAAAATGTGCATATATGATGAACTCGGTAACTCTATTTTGTAAACACAACAAAGAGTTAATATGCCAAACTTATGGTCATATTTGTAAAAGAATTATGGAAAAACGTATGGTTTTTGTTTATTATTAAAAAAAGTAATATTTATTTATTAGCTAAAAAAAAAGTAATATAAAATACATTGATGTTGATTTTGTAGTATTTTGGTGTTGCATTTTTTGTGTGTAATATTTACATATACATACATATGTACATATAATAAATAATAAAATAATATACATATATTCTATATATGAATATCCATAATAACCGCATGTTAGAAATTAATTGGTATAATATTTTATTTATAAAAATTCTGCAATATTTTGTTTAAGGGAAAATACATATCTTTTGCACGAACAAACAGAGTGTCACTTCATTTTGCATAGTGTGACTATGCCGAAGTAGATGGCGCCACAATTTTTGTTCTAATTAGCTTTGCAATAATTATCTCTATTTTAAAATGAATGTCAACAGTTCTATATAGTTATATCAAATTATTATTCTGCTTTACCTACAAAATATCTGACTGCGATTATATATAATTTTTAAAAATTGTTTATAATTACTAAAGCGTTATATTTCACATAAATACAAAACTGCACCTTTTAAATTATCCATTCATATTTAAGAAAATATCAATTCTAAGAACTGGAATTCAGATTTCCAATTATAAATTAGAAAATATCAATTGAATTTCAGAAAATCATATTACAACGCCGGAAATAATAACTTGAAATTTAGAAGACATCAATTGAATTTTAAAAGTATCAATTTTATTCTTTAAACACAAATTGAAATTAAAAAAACACATTTAAAAATGTTTACATTTAAAAAAAATATTGCCGTTCAGGAGACATTAATAGTATTTCATGATAAGAAAACATTAATTTAAATTCAATGAAGTTTAGAAAATCTCAAATGATATTTAGGAATTGCGAACATAAAAATTGTTATATAAATAAAGCGCAATTTGCTGAGAATGTTAGTTGTATATTATTTTTCACAATTTTTGTGGATGAAAATTTGAAGTTTGTCAGAAAATAAAAATAACAAATTATCTTATTTTAAATTTTTGGGACATCTGTATTTTTGCGTTTAGCATCCCTTATCCTTCATGATGACTTAAAAATTTGACTTCATGGTAGGCAAAGTAAAACCCAAAAAATTGAAGTTCGATAATAATTCCCAGGTAGTAATATTTGGAGTCAATAAATGAAAATATATTTTATTAACATAATTTAATTCAAAATCAAGAGTTGGCATCACTGGGTTAGATTTTGTATTATATTGTTTTATTTTGTGTTACCACAAAATTTAATATAGAAAATTCCCTTTTAATTGTAAAAAAAATTATTTTCCAAATATGGCAATATTTTAACAAAAAAAATTGAGAGAGCTATTTCGCAATGAAGGTTGAGCGAGCTATTTAATTTGCAAACACTTTAAATTAAACGAGAGTTTATATCATATAACGAGAAACGCATGCATATAGATATATAACTTAAATGAATGCCGATCAGCAACCACGATGACCAAAAAGCAAACACCGAAACGTATTTTCTTTTATCCGAAATAATAGAAAAGGCGAAAACGATCTTTCCTCATTGGAGCGCGAATTACTAATGTGAGAAAGCTATATAGACCAACTCTTGAAACAAACAAAAATCATCTGTTAAGCGGATCAACCCAAAGAATTTGCTGAAATAATTTGGTATTAAGTTTAACAAATTGTTTACTTTTTCAAATATATTGCTTACATTTATTACCAATACTCAAAGCGAGGTGCAGGGTATCAAAGATTCGGCACAGCCGAATTTTACACTCTTACTTGTTTTTGGCTAACAACTAATCCTATCAATTTTTAAAGATTCAGAAATATCTAAAAGTAGTTTTCCAATAAACTAAACATTATAAAAACAATAACAAAAAACCAAAAACAAAAAGATTAAATACCATTTCATTTTCAAAAGAGTTATTTGAAAAATCAGACTAATTTGTATCTTTAATGGTTCCTTTTTTAAACTCTTTCTTTTAACTCATACTCTCTGTCTGTCTGTCTGTCTGTCTGCCTGTCGTGGGCCAACACCATTCCCCCTTATCCAATTGATCTGAAACTTGGCCAATAGTCTTGTTGTGACTACAGATTAATTCTGGGGTAGCCGTGCGCAGTCACGCATAGTCACGCACAGTCATGGAGTGATACAAATGTCATTTCCCTCATCCGATCGATCTGAAACCTGGTCCATACACTTCCTGTGAAAAAAAGATTAACTTTGACTTAGTCACGCACAGACAGGCATAGTCACGCACAGTCACGGAGAGATATTAAACGGATTTCCCCGCATCCAATCAATCTGACACTTGATCGATAAATTTGCTGTAAAGAAAGAATAACTTCGACATTGTCATTCACAGTCACGGAGTGATTTAAAACAAATTTCCCCTTGTCCGATTGATCTGGAACTTGGTCGATAGACTGTGAAAAAATTAACTTTGACATAGTCACGCACAGTCACGCACATTCACGGAGTGATTTAAACCCCACTTCCCCTGACCCGATAGATCTGTCCATAGACTTGCTGTGCCCAAATAATAATTTTAAAATAGTCACGCACACTTACGGAGAGATTCAAAACCCATATGCATAAGGAAAAAAAGATTTTTAATAAAAATTCTGATTTTATGGGGTTAAATTATTTTAAGTTTTTATGTGTATTTGTATGTAAATATGTATTTTTCTTATTTTTTAATAGTAAAAAGTTTGCTAGAATATTTTGAAATTTCTCTTTTTGGTCGGTTAAGGGGAGGGTAAGGTTTTAAAAGTAAAAAAGTCGTATTTTCATAATTCTTTTTTGAAGATATGAATAATGTTGGTTTATTTATTTCATATACACACGTTATAAAATGACATTTGACGAATTTTTGAAAAAATGTTCTATTAAAAATTTTAATAAATAAGTCCGTGACAGCGAATCTCAAAATGCATTTAAAAGGTGACATGTTTCCTGAGGTAGTGACGAAGAGTTTTTTCAATTTTTTTTTTTTTTTTGGCAGCATTGTGAAGTGAAAACCCCGATTTTTACTATAAAATTTCGGGAATCTGTTGTTAAAAAATGAGGAAGAGAATAGAAAATAAAAATAACTCTTCGTTGTTACCTTATGCTTTATGTGTAGATATAGTGTGTAAAATTTCAAAAGAATCGCCCATTAGATTTTGAGTTGTAATGTTCACGCACATCGAACATTTATTTGCGAGAAAATCGATTTAAAATTTTTTTAAAACTGATTTATATACGATATACCGTATGAAGCCGGTAGCTGGAAACCCTGTATCTTCTTAAGTTTTGCTCCGATTTACTTGAAATTTAGACACAACACTTCGCTTAATGGAACAACTTCTAAAATTTAATTGCATGGTCGAGTACTAAAAATATTTTGGAAGTTTCAATCGACAAATGTTAAAACCCGAATAACTGACAACCCTAATTCATTTATTTATCTATTTTTTATTTATTTATTTATTTATTTATTTATTTATTAGGTGAATGTAATGACTCTTTACATACTTGTTTAACTTATATAATTACATGTGTACATATGTATATTGAAACAATTAAATGGATTTACAAATAAAAATAAAAAGTTAGGAATTTAGGAAAATAATGATATTATGTTTAATTACATCAGTGCTCAACGAATAGTATAACTCTTTGCTTGGATTCTCACTGAATTGGTTTCACAGCAGAGTTATATGAATTAACTTTTCACCAAACAAACTATCTACTGCTTTTGGCTACTGATGAGGGTTGGAGACTCTTCCCAAAACAGCTGTATAAACTGTCATGCAGATTTTTGAAACAAATGTGCCAATGTTTTTTCAATTTATTTTAAAGTAAAAACATTTGATCTTGAGCCTGAAAAAAATTTTCAAACTCTGTCTTGAAGAGATCAAAAACAATATTTTTACATTTGTATAAATAAAAAAAAAAAATTATAAAGATTATTATAACCACAACAAATTCTTCTAAAATGATCAGCTAGAGCATAGTTGATTTCAAAATATTTAGCAAAGAGTGGCTTGAATTCGCATGCAGAACATTAAAAGTTATTTTGTTGACAAGAAAGTCAAAACAGATTTCACCATTAATTAGGCTGATCATAAATTTTACTGTTATCATGGTCCTACGGCTTGCCAAAATAGGTAATTCTTATTAATTTAAGTCTATCAACGTATGAAGGTAGATAAATTTCAGGATTCCAAGGTAAGCTGCGTAAGCAGAGTAGAAATTGTTTTTGTAATATA